>LNAC01001241.1:378208-460592 GCA_002007465.1 Ailurus styani
CCCTGCCCCTCAAGTTCCTCATATCAGAGAGATCATATGATAATTGTCTTTCTCTGATTGACTTATTTCACTCAGCATAATACCCTCCAGTTCCATCCATGTCGTTGCAAACGGCAAGATTTCGTTTCTTTTGATAGCTGCATAGTATTCCATTGTATATATACACCACATCTTCTTTATCCATTCATCTGTTGATGGACATCTAGGTTCTTTCCATAGTTTGGCTATTGTGGACATCGCTGCTATAAACATTCAGGTTCATGTGCCCCTGAGGATCACTGCCTTTGTGTCTTTAGGGTAAATACCCAGTAGTGCGATTGCTGGGTCATAAGGTAGCTCCATTTTCAACTTTTTGAGGAATCTCCACACTGTTTTCCAGAGTGGCTGCACCAGCTTTCATTCCCACCAACAGTGTAGGAGGGTTCCCCTTTCTCTGTAACCTCGCCAACATCTGTCATTTCCTGACTTGATACAAAGAATTCTAAGCAAATATTTATTTAACTCAACAGACAAATAAGCAAGGAATAGTTAACTTCAGGACAGATTGGGGGGAAAAAAGAGGTAAATGTGATCCTGTCATGAGGCAATGATATTTTTTAATAATATAAACACTGAATTCTCCTTTAGCCTAAATTTTAATGGAATTATAATAGGAGAATGAGGGAGGCAGACAAAGTGTTGGCAGGATAAGACCGCTGAATCCTCATGTTCCCTAACCGGGAGTCAGCAGACAGCATCTAAAATGAATGAATCCAAGGACAGCAATCGATTCATATCATTTACAATTTCGGAGAGTAAACACAGAAAAGTGGTTGCTTTTGAAGAGGAAGATGTAAGGGAGGGAAGTGATGCAGCAGAGATCCCTTCAGTTATGATCCATTTAGTTTCCTATTCAACTTTTTAAGCCATTGTACTTATTTTGCTTTGATAACATAAAATTCAATTAAAATAGTCATAATGCAGCTTTTAAGCCTCTTAGATATTATCAGGTTGGTTTCTCCAGGTAACAGCCCTCTGTTTTTGGTAATGCCCACTTCTGTTTGCACTTTGACCCTTGTTCAGCAATACATCCCTCGCAAAATAGGGCGGACTGTACGGCGGCTCCGTGAGCCCCATCCCACTGCATAAATATGACGCCAACACCGGGATGAGGCATTGTTGAACACGTCTCTGGATACAGAAAGTCTTTCTTTCCCCTACAAACAGGAGGCTGCCTAGCAACCATTACCCTGCACACTAAGGAGAGACCAGACCCCACATTTCCATTTCTGTGCCTATGATGACATCCAGCCTCACAAAAATTAGCACTTACATCCCTGATTCGTCTGAAATTATTTTACTGTTATCAAACTTAACTCTTATGAATGAAATTTAGAGGAAAAAATAAAAATACAGTGAAGGAGAAATGGGCACATGAAGTTACCTGCAGTGTGTAAACATTATTTTTTTTTCCAACCGGTTTAATCATTTCAAAATAATATGTGAAAAAAACAACACTGAACCATAAGCCGATGATGTAAAGCACACATGGTTTTGAAGCTGAAGCTGAGTGAATTGCATTATGTTTCATTGCATTATTCTTTCCACTTGAGTAAATGTACTGTACTTCATTTGGATTTAGTCATGCTCTAGTTTGCCTGTCAGGAAATTTGCATTTCTGTGATCAAAATGAAAGATGTGTTTGAGATTTATTGGAAAAGTGGGTGTAGAAAAAGCTTTAAGTGCTTCTGAGATCATTTCTCTTTTACGATGATTTGTAAAGAGCTTTGGAAACAAGGTACAAAGCTTCGAGGAGTGTCAGGAGCCAGCTTCCAGCTCTGGTGGGTGCAAGATTCATTCTCAATTAGCACACACTCCATTAACTCTTTACCCAGAATGAGTCACGACTACTTTGCCTTGGTATAAAGTTGAAGCGATAACAAGACCAAGAATCTTTTCTTTCCTCTTTCTGAACTTTGGGCATCTGAGGACTAATAAAATTCATTAAACAATTAAATGTCTCCAATTCTTTTTCTTAGTTTATAAAAGCCACTAACAATGGATGTGCTAAATTGAGGTCCCGCATCAGTTGAGCTTAGGGAAAAAAATACGGCATGCCTTCTGGCTCGCTTCCTCTAAGTCTTTGGGTAGATCTTTTTCTAAAGCAGCCTGGGAATGGAGTGATGGCCAGTCAGGAGGACATGTGATGTGATGAGCACTGGGTGTTATATGCAACCGACAAACTATTGATCACCACCTCAGAAACTAATGATGTACTATATGTTGGCTCATTGAATTTAAAGAAGTAAAGAAAAATAATGAAAAAGAAAAAAGATAATAAATGTTACTTGGTTTAGAAAAAAAAAAAGAAAGAAAGCAACCTGGTTCCTTTCACAACCTGCCCACGAGCGGGGTAGGACTCTAATGTGTTCTCGAGGATCCTGAAACGGGATGCCATGATCCTTTTCAAAGAATCGAAAAAACTCCAACATGTCACTCTGCTGCGAAGAAATGTCCTGATTTGGACAGCGGTTGACTCTAATATTGAATTAAAAAAAAATCTTCTGTCTCCTTCCATCACCATCAAAGCTCGCGTTGTAACCCTATTGTGCAAATGCTGTGGCAGTGCAATGCCGTGCACTGTGCGGCCGCTGTAAGCATTCACCGTTGATGATTGCTCGAGCTCTGAAAGTCACAGTTCTTTCTCCCGGACCTTAAGGGCAATTGTGATGCCAGTACTTTTGATCTTCTAGCTAAGAATCATGTAGCAAATAAGCATCATTCCCGGGACAATGTGGAGATGTGATCTTGTGTCAGAAAAAGAATGGGAACTAGTAATGCAAGTCCTGTTCTCCATAACTGCTTGATTGTTCAGACCACGGGTGAAAAATGTCCCCGTGGAGGGGAAAATGAAAAGCAGCTGGAATATTTAAGACGCGCCCCCGCTTCTCGTTTCCAATAAAGGGATACGATGACTTTCCCAGTGGCAGAAGTGACAGGCGCAAGCTGGTTATTGCTGCAGGTTTTGTCCTCTCGAGGTTCCTTCATGCTTCTGTGCAGTAAGCGACAGTCTCCGTATTAACCTGTGACTCTGAGTCAGGGAGGGTAAGCTCAGTTCCCCAGAAGTCCCACGTTTCTCCTCCCAAAATCTGCTCACCCCGGTGGGAGTCCACGACAATAAATCAGTCTGCGCTCGGGACTGCCAGAGTGAACAATGAATCACAATAATTCTCCTACCGTTCAGAGAGTTCTCGATTCTTAGATTTGCAATCATGGTACAAAGGCAAGGGTGTTAATGAGGTCTATAAATTAAGTTAAAGCAGGGTAATTATGTCCTATGTTGTAATAAAGACTGGGGTGGCTAATATCATTAGGAGAATTAAATACTTTCTTAGACTGAGAAGATGAATTGAATAAAAATATTACTGTAAACAAGGGGCTCTTTTGTTATTTACACATTAATTATGGAGTACACGCTCGAACGCTACGTGAGCGTAAGCTGAGGCTGTCCCTGGCTACGAGTTTTGAGTGCGGATCCTGGGTCTGCGTCTGGCTGTGGGCCGTGGGGAAGGGAGCAGCCTCTGCTTCTCCTGGATCCTCTGGTTTGAAATTGCAACCCTTTCCTCTCGCTGAGTCACTACTCCTGCGTTTCCTTGAGTTGATCATATTTACCTCTTAGATTTCTTAGTGGACCCTTTATTCATGAACACGTGACCCACATATTCCTGCATGCCCATGAATGAGGTAAACTTAGGGGAAGATAAAAAAGAAATGAGAACAGGTTTGTAGATGCTGCAACTCCAAGTGATGATTCATTCACCGTAAGTCTGTTGTCAGTTGTTGAGACAACAAAACTCTCTACGATATCTCATAATTTTGATATATTTATAATATGCTAAGAGTATTAGAGCTTTGTACTGATTACTTCTTGTATCCAAACAACAATCCCACAAATCAGGTACTATTTTTCCCAATACACAGAAATTGAGACTGAGACATACATTATTTGCCCACCTTGTCAAAATTGCTACAGGATGCATTAGATACAAGCATAAAGTGTTTTAATTCCACAGTATTAATTACCTCCAGTCACCTGAGGATTCCTTCCTATACTGGAGCAGGGTGAGTAACAAGAGAGAAGCAGAGGGGACTGACATTCTGGAAAGTGAACCAGAAAGTTAAGACGATGGAAGCCGTTAACGGTTTCGTATGCTACCAGGGTCAGTACAGTAAACACTGGTCAGGAGACATTTGTGTACAAAGACCAAAGATACTGATATTCTCTTTTTTTCCCTATTTTTAGAATTATTTTTAATAAAATGTAGAGAAGAGCACTTGGTGGAGTGGTTACATGCACAGACTCAATATGGCTTAGATTCAAATCTGATCTGCTTTTTCATAACTGCAAAATCTTAGGCAAATTATTTCATCACAGTCTCAACTTCATATATAAACTGGGTACAATTTTGGTACTTGATACAATTGTGTGAAAATTAAATAGATGCCAGATGTAAGGCATGAGAAGGGTGTGGGCACAGAGCTTTCACACAGGCATGAGATGTTTGAATGGTAGGAGACTATTACAGGAACCTTCATTTCTGGTATGACTCTGAAGATTATAAGAATTTTCTTGAAATGATTATTTTTCAAAAAGTGCTTTTCTTTTTTTTAAAAAAGATTTTATTTATTTATTTGACAGAGAGAGAGAGAGGGAGAGAGATCACAAGTAGACAGAGAGGCAGGCAGAGAGAGAGGAGGAAGCAGGCTCCCCGCTGAGCAGAAAACCCAATGCGGGGCTTGATCCCAGGACCCTGAGATCATGACCTGAGCCGAAGGCAGAGGCTTGAACCCACTGAGCCATCCAGGTGCTCCCAAAAAGTATTTTTCTTTCTGTGTATCTTTCTTTTTCTTTTACTTTATTTCCCTCTTTCTACTTTGAGGGGATATTAGAACCACTTTTGTAGGCCATCTATAGTAAGTGCTTGGGGCCCATATATGAGGACGTTCTGGAAACTGTATTTGCCACACACATGATGAACAAGACAGACGTGGCTCCCTGCGTTGTGAATGAAGGCACGCCTTCCCTTGCTGTTCTGCACACCAACCTGAGGAGGATCGGTCCAGATAGAGGGTGATCAGCTTCTCTTTCCGATGGCCAATTCAAATTAATCAAGTAGTGTATCAGATTATATTTATGTATTTTAGCTTTCTTGCGCTTTCCTCTTTACAGTTCCTCATCAACATCTCAGTGTCTCATCTATGATACTATGAATCAAAATAAGAATGTAAGTTCCATAAGGGAAAAGGTTATTTTCTACTTCCTTCAATGTGATGTCTTCATGGCCTAGAACGCTGACTGGTGCACATAATTATTAAATTGATGAATGAGGATTCTAAACACTAGACAATCTTGATCAAAATAAAACCTGATTCTTGGGCTAGCACAATGATCTAAAGTTAAGGAATAATTGAGAGCTATCCTTCCGTAGATTGCCATCACTATGGGTGCTATTACAAGAGGACTAGCAAGCGCGGGTCTAGATGCAGCTCGCAAATACCGTCTAGGGAAAAGTTTCATAAGGTTCCTGCAGTATATGCTCCACAGCAAAGACGGACTGGACCCCCAGCAGGCCCACCTCCTCGTCTGGGGACACAGCTGAACTACATTTCCCAGCCTCCCTTGTAACGAGACTGGATCATGTGACTCGATCTCACCAGTGGAGTGAGAGTATATGTCAGGTATCAGGACCTCAGACAGTAACGTGAGGCTGTGCCTCCCCAGTACCTTCCTTCTTCTCTACCTCCATCGGCGACCACAGGGGCTCTTGGTTCAATAAAATGTGTTAGAGTCTCTCTCAGACTCAGTCCCTGAACGACTGCGTAGACCTGAGCCTCCTGACCAACCTAAATAAGTACGTGACTTTAATGAAAAATAGAATTGCATCTTGTTATTGAGAATTGGGTGTTTGTTATCAGACTCAGCCTATCTTTACTAATATACTTTCTATGTATTTGGTTTAACAAAATGGAATTTCATTTCCATTTATTTATCTTTTTATTTATTTATTCATACACAGCAAACTATATGCTAAGCTCTGTGCTGGGTACATGCAAGTTCATCACCCACCAACCTTCTACAGGAATTGGGGTAACAATTCACAGTATATTGGAGTTTGTGGAAAATGTTTTTAAAGATCTAAATTTTAATCAGTGCAATTATCAGTTGGTAGTTTCAGGTAATTTATGATTCCAACTCAATTCTAAAACCTCATATTCCCTTTTCTCCCTACTACTACCCGTGGGAAGTTAACTTCCAATTTCCGTATTTCCCACTCAGGGCCAGGGCTCTGGTTAGTAGAAATTGCGGTGAGTGTTTCGAGAGACCATGGGACTTATCTAGAATGGTCCTGTCAGAAAGACAGGACAACTTAATGATTAAGTATCTAATAAACCTTTCCTTTTGAAGGGCGAATAGAAGGAAGATAAAGCTGTAATTGGCAAATAAATGGTAATAACTCATTTAGTGGGAGAGTCATTTCAGAATAACTATAAAATCATATGTATTTCAGTTCACAGCCTTTCCTACACATTTCTAACTGTATAATCTTGAAAAGTTACTTAACTGCTCTGATTCAATGTATTCGTTTGGAAAATGATAATAATATTGTTCTTCTTAGAATGAATGTATGTATTTAAAAAGAAAAAAATCATCGTCATCACCGTCACCATCACATCATGAGGACTGCAATCATGATCATCGCCATCATCATCATTACCATTGTCAACTTTCTTTAATAGAATCTAGACTAGACCTGGATAATTCAATAGTACTTTAAAGAAAATAGTAATAGAAATTCTTGACATCCCTGGAACATTTGGAGACAACTAAGTTGAGATGTCAAGTTTATAGTTGGCCGTATGAATCTAAAGTTCAGAACAGAGGAAGGAATAGAGGAATCCAGTCATCACCCTGGTGCTCAGGAATTCTAGTGGCTTTAGATACTACCTTCAGGTATTTACTGGGACCAAGAATATTCAAAGGTAGGAGAATAGAGGTATCTGAAAGATAATTGACAAAAAGTAGCCAATGACTGTGGTTTCCATTTGAAGAAAGCGAAGTAACCACCTATTTCAAAGGCTGCAAATCTGTTAAGTAAGTTCAGTTAAATGTAGCAGCAAGGCTATCATTTCTTGGTTATCCCTGACCTGGGAATTTGCAGTGAAAGGAAGAGGTGAAAGTGTGTTGGTATGGGTTGAAGATAAAATAAGAGAGAATTTGGAAATAGAGAACAAGAAATTAATTTGAGGAATTTTACTTTCAAAATGGTAGACAGAAAAAGGATAGTATCTGGGATTGAATAGTTGTTTTTAAGATTTTATTTATTTGTCAGAAAGAGCGAGAGAGAGAAAGTGCAAAATCAGCGAGAGCAGCAGGCAGAGGAAGAAGCAGGCTCCCTGCTGAGTAGTGAGCCTGACAAGGGATTTGATCCCAGGACCCTGGGATCATGGCCTGAGCTGAGGCAGACGCATAACTGACTGAGCCACCCAGGTATACTTGAACTTTTTTTTCTTTTAAACAACCTGTTTGTAAGTTAAAACATATCCTAGTAAAAAGAGAAATATATATTATTTCAAGAGAGAATAGTTAGAGGTCCTAGAGAAATGTACCTGCAGTGGGGAGTGACTGCTTGGAAAAGTAAGTGGGACAATTCTGTCTAGGAAGGAGTCGGGAGAGCTTAGGTTTGTGGTCTAGGAAATGGAAAGCCCACGGCTCCAATGCTGGTGAGTGGGTGGATGAGGTGGCAGAATTCTTTAGTGTTCTCTTCTGATTGTTTTAGGTATCGCAACGAAATAGAAGGAATGTGCATCCTCTGAGAATGATGATGGGGAATGGGGTTACAAGTTTGAAAATAGGGTGGGGGGTTTCTCTTCAGGAGAATGGAAGAATAAGTGAATCGGGGTACTAGTGTAATCTAGATTTCAAAATGTCAATTATAGATGTGGTCGTAAATCTAAAAGTCACATCCAATGCTCAACCGTTGTCAATAGTGGTAACTATCCTTAGTAAAGATTTACTTATGAAGAAAGGCAGTCTCATCAATGTTAGTCCTTCCCTATTTCATTACTTGAGTTATAAATAGCAAGGCTAGGGGAGATGTTGGGTGGCATCCAGTCAATAAAACTATGCTCTGAAAGGGACTCCTCTCACCATCCCCTTCCTGATACAGTTAATGCCTCCATTTTCCTCCCTTCAGACTCACCTTGAAGAAATGTCTAGTATCCCATTTTACACTGTAAGGTCTTGTATTAAATATAAATCCATCCCTTTCACTAACTGTGAAATATTTAACATAACATATATATTCCCCTACCTCATGTGGTATCTGACACATCAGAGAAGAAAATTGTTTTTTGAGATTAATGAGTGAATGATGCTTTCTTCACTTACTGTAGCATTTTTCCCCAAAGCCAAATGTAATGATTTGTTTATTGCTATTAAAAATATTTCTAGGGCGTGCGGGTGGCTCAGTTGGTTAAGTGACTGCCTTCAGCTCAGGTCATGATCCCGGAGTCCCGGAATCGAGTCCCACATCGGGCTCCCAGCTCCATGGAGAGTCTGCTTTTCCCTCTGACTTTCTCCCTGCTCATGCTCTCTCTCCCTCTCAAATAAATAAATAAAATCTTTAAAAAAATATTTCTAAAGATATTGCTCTTTTCTTCAAATTGTTTATCTAATTTTAAATCCTAAATTTTCCATCATTACAGACGCATTCTTAGATTGTAAGCAAATCCATTTTTTTTTTGCAATTTCACTCTTATGAAAGTGAAAATAAATACATCTTTCCGATACAAGCCAAGGATAGAACTCCAAAGCATATTTCTTAATAATTCTTATTTTTTTCTTACTAGTAGCTCTTAGTCATATAACGAGCAATATTATTTTCTTAGTTCATATACCTCTTCACGAGTTATAGAACTCTACCAAAACTGGAGGATTTTTTGCTAAAAATCACTATAACCTGTGTATCCAGCAGCATCTTTTCACCCCGCCAATACTATTCTGTTCTGTTTTGTTTTAATGATATTTTTTCCTTGCAGAATCTACTATTTTCTAACCAACACTGGCTCCTAAAATAAACCACCATCATTAGTATCCAGAACCGCATTTAACAGCCCATTCTAGTCATGATGGCAGCTGGAGCAGAGGCCTATGGGCTTTCACCTCCTCTTCTAGCTCAGATCCCAGATAGAACTGTAATCTCCAGACTGGAGAACAGTACCATTAACGGCCAAGAAATGGGAAAGGTTTCTGAGAGAGGCATCTGAGCCAGGCTGATGGAATAAAAATGCAAACAATGGCTAACAATTATTGCTCACTTAGGTGTGAAAATCATGTATTTAGAACTTTCAGAAGAATCCTGAGGTTTTACTTGCAGATTCTCTTTGTCAAGAGGCTGGGAAGACATCATCTACTGGAATCAAGAGAACACCCTGCATTTTTTTTGTTTTGTTTTAGACAGAAAGAGAAGGAGAGAGTGAGAGAGAGAGAGCACAGAAGCGGTGGGGGGAGGGGGGAGGGAGAGGGAAATACAGAACCTTAAGTAGGCACCATGTCCAGAATGGAGCCCAACATGGGGCTTGACCTCACAACCCTGAGATCATGACCTGAGCTGAAATCAAGGGTTGGACATCAGACAGTCTGAGCCACCCCGGAGCCCCAAGACCCTGCGATCTGAGGGGCTGAAGAGTTGTGTATGATATTAGGGGGAAATGATTATAAATTGACTTAGTAATTACAGCCTCTAACAAGAGTAACCACCTAAGAATTTGTGGCTGTTTCTCAGAAAACTATGAAGATATTATAGCCCAGATGTAGAGCTATTTCTCTTCTATGTGGAGCAGTCTGTTCTAGATGGAATAGGCTTTTTTGCTGTTGTTATACGATGAGGCAACATATTAATGGACACTAGACATAGCCACACTGTACTCTTTCCATGGGTACCGAGCGAAGGAAATCCTGAATTAAACAAAACAAAACAAAACAAAATTTTAGCTCGAGAGCAACAATTTCATCCACGGACAAGAAAGATGACAGAGATGAAGTTGATTTGCTGGGATGACCCACATTTCTTTTCTCCCTCCAGGTTGCCTAGATGAGGAAGAAGCCATGTGAAATTACAGTGACCAGCCTTCCAAGAGGGAGCTACTGGTGGCTAGAGTAAGGCAGTGACAGAGAGAAGGCAACATCTCACTCTGCTGATGAGAATCAACCTCCCATCTGGCAAAAATGACTAAACAGAAATGAATGAATACATCATCACATCAATATGGGTTTATGAAAAAAACTTAAACCAAAGGAGTAACATTGAACATATGAATGTATTAAACTGAAGTAATATTTGGTTACATTTGCTTTATTCCACCCTTAATAGAATTAGAGGAAATATGCACAGTCAAGATTCCCACCAGTTCCCCATCCTTTTTAGTCACTCCCTCTTTGAATCAAAACAGTACCCCATGGGCCCCTTTCCTACACTTTCATCATCTCAGGAGTCTGCAGGGACACAAAATTCCTCTTGGTAATTCACATATGCATTTAGGCAATTTCTCTTACATGTGGACCAACACCGTACAAATACAAGATTTTAATTTTTATAAATAGTGCTTAACATCTCAGGGTGTGTGAACAATTCAAAAGTTGACCCAAGGAAGGTTGTCCAACAGGAAGACTATACGGATGTCATCTTTCTCTTGTTGTTTACTTATTTTACTACAGGGTAATGGAGTCTAGAGATACTCTTTAATTCTAATGTTAATGATTAGAAAATAAACTGAAGAAACACACACAAAAAATAAAACATAGACCAAAGCGATAGGAAAAAAAGACTACATTCTCCCACAAAAGATATACTCCTAGAACCAGTTATAAAGGACCAACTGGATCGCCGCCTTAGTGCAGTGGTCAGTCTCATAAAGTACCAACTGGGATGCCTGGGTGGCTCAGTCTGTTAAGCGTCTGACTCTTGAGTTTGGCTCTGGTCATGATCTCAGGGTCTTAAGATCAAGCCCTGTGTTGAGCTCTGTGCTGGGTGTGGAACCTGTTTGAGATTCTCCCTCTCTGCCCCACTCCAAGATAAATAAAATAAAAATAAAAATAAATAAAAAATAAAATTAAAGTGGTTGCGAAGGCTATCGTGAAATAAGCCAACAAGCAAGGATAATGGAATGAGGTAGGGATGATAAATCAAGGAAATGCAAAAGAAATGGAAAAGTAGAAATATGTGTAGAATGATGAATGACAGGTAACCCCAGGCAAAAAGCCACACCCAGAGAAATTAGAGCATATTTAGATGACGAAAACTGACGATTCTACAGATACAATTCTTCATGCTCCGTTAGCAGTGTCTACAGCAGGATCTATTAACCAGCCCCCTCCGGGATTGTCAGAACTGGCTGTCCAGCTTTCGGGCTGGTACAGAGGAGGCACTTAGGCAGGGTGGGCTGGGGGTGGGGGTGGGTGGACAGCCCTGTCTGTCGAAGCTGGCATGATAAAGGTGGGTTATCCACCCCACTCCGTGGCCCTTGAGCTGATCAAGGGGGCTCTGGGGGCTCCTGCTGCTCTCAGTCTGGAAGACCATACATTTCACTTACATTTTGTTTTCTGCATTGCAATGTCCGTTCCACGGTGATAGGATGTTTTTTTCTCTCTTGCTTACCTTTGTATCCCCAGAGTCTGGAAACATGCCTGGCAACACGATCAATGGTCCCTGATTATTTCTTGAAAATGAATGAAAGCGTATACCTCTTCACAATCCTCCTCTCTGGTCTGCCCATTGGATTCACCCCAAAGCACTCCAACCCCTTTCTACCTTCCTGAGCTCAAAGAGAGCAGTCATATTCTTGAAGAGGGTCTCCCCTCCCACCCCTTTATACCAAACACCTGTTTTCTAGAAATCTCTGGCATGCAGCCTGGATCTGACTCCGGTTTCAATCTTCCCTTTACCTTCTCTTGTGCTTCCATTGGCACTGAGCCGGACCTGGACAAGGATCTGACAAGACCATCACACAGCAGAGAAATTGGGGAATGTGTGCACCAAACAGGAATTCCAGTCTGCCGTTAGGTCTACTTCATGTAGCAATGTTGATGCATACATGGGTCTTTGGGCATTTTTTTTTAACTTTTCAAGATTAACAACTTTAAAAATCAACTACTCTGGAATATAAATAGATCTTCGTCTGTCTTTGTCATAAAACCCTTTCCTACAAGCTCTTAGAGTCTCTGTTTCAGGCTGCGGAAGATTTTCCACGATACGTGCAGCAAAGACAGTGACCTACTTCCTCTTTCGATATCCCAGCTGGGAGGCCAGGTGAGTCTTATTGCACACATTTTGCGTGGTAACACCAATATCTGCTGTATTTCCATTTAAAATAGTAAAATGTCATTTTAATTCCTTCTACTGCCCGATTTTACTATTCCAGGGGCCTGATTTTACTATTCCAATTCTCCTGTAAGCTGATGGACTTCACATTCTAGATGCTAGATGAGAGACTCCTAGAAACAAATACGTTTTCACTTTTAAAATATGTGAGGACAGGCTATGTTTAACCAAATAGCAGGAGGAGACAGACGACCCATCTCAACTTGCAGGGACGTAAAATGAACATTCACCACACTGATCTCTTATTGCCTCTTTCGGGAGTTTTATTTGTTGAGAGCCTAAGGCAAGGGCTCGCTGGAGTTTTTATTACTAACTTCAATCAACAACCTGTTTCATTACCCATTACGTGTGTCTCCAATTACACCTCGGATCTGGAGCTGTGAACATGACCACTCAGGGCTGCAGCCTGGGCCTCGGCAGAGTAGAGACGCCGGAACGGCTGGTGTGTGCCAAGTTTTCTCTAGAAGTTATAGTGCCTTTGCGGGAGCAGCGGGAAAGAGTTAGACCCTGTGCTGGACTGCACTTGTGTTCCCCCTCACGTCTACCGTGAGAGGCCCCTAAGCTCAGATATGTCTGCGCTTGCTGGCAGACCCACCTGCTTGCCTTGATCCCCCAGACCTGACAGCCGGGGTGGCAAGGGGCGCTTCCTGGGGCTCCCCAGAGGTTCAGAAGGACTTTACGGAAGGCCGGCACATGTCGTTTTTATTGAATCAGACTCTGATGATTACATCTGCAGTTTAATTAAGGCAGGTTTATCTCGAGAGCTGGCGTGGAAGCCTGGGAGGGGAAGGGAAGGGCCACGTTGTTTCCTCTCATGACTCAGGAAAGAGGCAACAGGTCACCACCAGAAGGGTCGAGACGTAAGGGAGCCTGCCGTCAAGTAACAAAGCAACAAGCTGCGCTCTGATTCTCACTCTTTGGAGAAGGACCAAACAGGATTTTTCAAACTTATTTCTCCTTTGCTCCTTCTGGAAGGCATAAGTTAGGCTCTGCTCAAGGATGAAAAACGGGAGAGAGCGTGGGCCAGCCACTACGGAGAAGCGGTCAACGCGTTGCCTCCTCCTGCAAAATATTTTCCTTTCCCTGATGAGAAGTCAGGGCCTCCCTTCCTTGGATTGAGTAAAAATGCCTTCTTGAGATTTCAATCGATTTTACAGTCAAATGATTTTTTCCCCTTTTTTAAGCCCTACTCTCTATAAAACACAAGCCTTTGTCTATTTTTAAAAAAGCAATTTAATCAATCAGAGAAGAGATTTGGACAAAGGTCTTCTCTGGCAGCCCTGCAATTAAACAATTAGGGTAGGGGCGCCTGGGGGGCTCGGTCGGCTGAGCCTCTGCCTTCGGCTCAGGTCGTGATCTCAGGGTCCTGGGATCGAGCCCCGCATCGGGCTCCCTGCTCAGCGGGGAGCCTGCTTCCCCCTCTCTCCCTCTGCCTGCCTCTCTGCCTACTTGGGCTCTCTATTTCCCTGTCAAATAAATAAATAAAATCTTAAAAAAAAAACAATTAGGGTATCCTGTTCTTCTTTTGATTAATTTGCAAATGGTGGTCTGTGCTACCCTAAGGGAAAACCAAATTAAATGCAAAGTAAAGGTGAGAGTAAAATACATGTATATCTACGTTAAAGAAAGTCATTTAACTGGAAACTATAATTTGAATATATATTTCCATACCATATAAATAAACCTATGTTTAATTTGCATGGCTGATATTGCCAAATGGAAGAAAAAGCATCGACCGCACTCAAGCTCATCAATTATGTCCTTTGTCCATCCACCCGCCCCTCCATTCTGTTGATGCGGATGAGTGTCGATCGCCAAACTGGATTTTTGTGTTGATGAAATTAAACCGAGGCTAAATACCTATTTTATTTTTGTTTTCTAGAAACTACCAATCTCTAAATATCTATGGTGGCAAGAGACAACCTTTTTCACTGGGCATGAATCAGATTAATAAACTCCCTACTCTTTGTACACAGTGAAACATAGATTCGAGGGAAGTTATTGAAAAGTTTGAGCTTAAATGTAGTCTGGAATTTGTGGCAGGAGGTAAGTAGAAAACTAATTTATTAAAATATAATTTGTTGGGGCGCCTGGGTGGCACAGTCAGTTAAGCATCTGCCCTCAGCTCAGGTTATGGTCCAGGGGTCCTAGGGTCGAGTCCAGCCTCGGGCTCCCCGCTAACCCTCTGCCTCTACACCCAACTTGTGCTCCCTCTTGCTCTCAAAAATAAATAAAATCTTAAAAGAAGTATATGAATTTGTCAAGAGTCTACAATGAACTGGGCATCTAGACCTATTGATGCAGCAGTGAACAAAACCAACTTCTGTTCTGAATGCCTTCCTGCTGGAAGGTTTGCTGAGGATGCAGAAACCTATAGGTAATAAAACAAAATAAGCAGAAAAAAAGAAAAAGTTGTTACTGATCGAATGGCAATGTAAAATTTAGAGCCAGATTAAAAAAAAATTTTTTTTTAAATCCCCTCCCCACTGAGCAAGGAGCCTGATGCAAGGCTCAACCCAAGGACCCTGAGGTCGTGACCTGAGCCAAAGGCAGATGCCTAACTGACTGAGCCACCCAGGCGCCCAGGTATTTTTCAGTGCAGGAGTCCTTCCTCCCATGCAGGGGAACTCAGGAGCTATGTTTTCAGAAAACTTTGAAGCTAGGATACATGATTGTGAGCTGGGCTCATGCAAACCAGTGTGAGATTCCTTTCAAAAGTGGAGGATGTGAAGGCCAAGCCATGTCATGGGGTCACTTCTGTCACAGGAGGAGAGATGGACTGGCCACTGTCAGAGGCTGCAGTCGGGGACAGAAGAACCAGATGTGCAGCTCAGCTAGTGTGTCCCACGTTCCGTGGCCAGGAGTGCCTGCAGTGGTCCCTGCATGGAACAATGACCCTCAGGACTCTGGTTCCATGATGATGTATGTCCAGAAAAATGAAAGGAAACATCGAGATGCATCTATGCAACTTGACATCACCACAAATCCAAGAAGATGTTTAACTGAGCAGGACGCCAATCAGGGTTTTGTCAAACTCACATGGTGAGTGCCATGGGGTGAGATCTGTGAATTAGTCATGATTTGTAGGACCATGTGAAATGCGTGCAACATTTTAAGTAAATTTGTAAACTGCAGACAAGAAATGTACTAAATCTGAGAAAATATAAATATTACTAGTGCAAGATAGAGACTTAGAATGGTAGTATCTCTCAGGTTGTTGTAATAGATCCCATGCTTTACCAACAAATATCCCAATTAGGAGATGATCTTGATATCATACATCTGAAAAGAGTTGTCACAAAATACCCAATACAATTTGATTAAATGTTTTCAATTTTATTTTTCATCAAAGAAGACTAATGAATAGGAAATTAATGGATTTGAAATCAAGTTCTTCCACTGAAAAATCTCTAAAGACAACTATAACTTCACAGATGAAGTTGTTGACATTGAAAACTGATAAAGGATTAAAGCTGTACTTTGAAAACCAGTATCACTTGCCTCCAGTGGTGATCAGCTTAATAAATGAATATTTTGCATTTGCCAAAATTGCTTTAAAATGTCTTCTTTCATTCCAATATGTCTCTGTGAAGCATTGATTTCTCTAGTGTATTTTTTTTAAGATTTTATTTATTTATTTGAGAGAGAGCATGAGAGGGGAGAGGGTCAGAGAGAGAAGCAGACTCCCTGCTGAGCAGGGAGCCCGATGTGGGGCTCAAGCTGATCCTGGGACCCCAGGATCATGACCTGAGCTGAAGGCAGATGCTTAACTGACTGAGCCACCCAGGTGCTCATAGTATACTCTTTATTAAAATGGAACACAAAACCTTTTATATGTATCTTACTCCTGGAGAAGAACAGTGTCATCAGCCAACCTGAAGTAATTATGTTAACTAGTGAGAAGCAGGATTATTCATTGCATTAAAACCTTAAATATCGATGTGCGTGGCATTCATTCAAAATGTGCGCATGTCGGGGCACCTTGGGGGCTCCGTTGGCTAGTCTGCTCCAGTCAGGGTCTCAGGGTCCTGGAATCCAGTCCTGCACTGGGCTCCCTGCTCAGCGGGTGTTGCTTCTCCCTCTCCCTCTGCTGTTCCCCCTGCTCTTGCTCTCTCTCTCAAATAAATAAATAAAATCTTAAAAATAAAAAAAAGAAAAATGTGTGCATGAATGTTTAATATGGTGACTACTACTTCCTTAAAACTTTTTGTTAAATTATGCTGGTGGAACAAGTTATATGCTGGTGAAAACTTATAAGTAATGATTCTCTAAATAAATTGTTTATATGTGCAACACCCAAAAAAAGTGTTTATATTCTGAAATTTTTTTCTGTGTTCCTGTGTGTTATATTTATTTTGAATATATTTACTGAAATGCAATTAATGTCTGTGAATCTAATAATGAAGACTTTGAACTCGAACTTTCTATGTTTATCGTACTCCATTTTCTAGTAATTATTTCATTTATTTGAAAAAAGTGTATTCTCCTTACTAATACGTATGAGTCTCTATATTTATATACGTACATATTTTTCTCCAAAAGTTATCTGTATCCTTCAGCCCAGAGAACTTGCAAAGCACCGCGCTAGAGCCCTCCAAGATCTTAAGTCCTGATTCCATGTCCATCCCAGACATCTGTAAGTTATCCCACAATCCTTTTCTGCTTAGACCTGGAGGAAGGGATTTTGTGTTTTTTGGTTAGGCTTCTTCACAGCATCCCCACATTCTTTCTTGCCCCTTCACACCCTTTCTCCACACGTTGGCCTGACTAATCATGTATGAGTTCAAGTTTGACCCTATTTTATTTTTAAAGATTTTATTTATTTATTTGACAGAGAGATCACAAGTAGGCAGAGAGGCNAATGGGCCTGACTAATCATGTATGAGTTCAAGTTTGACCCTATTTTATTTTTATAAGATTTTATTTTTAAAGATTTTATTTATTTATTTGACAGAGAGATCACAAGTAGGCAGAGAGGCAGGCAGAGAGAGAGGAGGAAGCAGGCTCCCCACTGAGCAGGGAGCCCGATGCGGGCCTCGATCCCAGGACCCTGAGATCACGACCTGAGCCGGAGGCAGAGGCTTAACCCACTGAGCCACCCAGGCGCCCAATCCTACTATTTTTTAAAATCTTTCAGTGCCATCCCTTTGGTCACAGGAAAAAGAAAAATCCAGTGTGTGTCCTACAAGGTGGGAATGACAACTCTTTCTCTTCAGCTTTATGATTCAGCACTTTCCAACTGACTCTCTGTTCCACCCACATTTGCCTTTTTCTTCCTGCCTCCCTCTCCCTCCTTCTTGCGTCCTTCCTTCCCCTCCTCCTTCCTCCCTCCCTCCCTCTCTCCCTTTCCTTCCTTCCTTCCTTCCCTTTCCTTCCTCCCTCCCTCCCTCTCATTTCTCAAACAGTCCATATCGCTGTCCTCCATAGTGCTGTCATTTCCTCAGTAGAAAATTATCTTTCTTTCATTCAATATTTAAATCCTGTTATTCTTTTACAGCTCTAGTCAGATGACATCTGCTCAAGGAAGTAAAAGCTCAGATACGGTTTCCAAATTGTTTAAGCTGTCACCTCACTGTGTACTTCCGTTTGATATGATCTGAGGAAGGTGGCTTGCGAAAAACGTTTGCTTCCTTCAGAACAAAATATACTACATAATTGATGCATCTTTTACTCCATATTGTCTTCAATGCTAAGCCCAGTGCCAGGCATTGAAAACTCAAGGGTCACAGTAAAACACACACACACACACACACACACCCCTAGATTATTAGATTGTCAACCTCCTTGAATGCCAAGGAATATATTTTGAAAAAAATATTTTTGAGGATTGTATAGTGTGTAGTTATACAGATATACCATAATTTATTTTCAACTATGTTTTGATGTAGCTATTTTTCATATCATAGCCATCCATGAAATCATCAGCCATAACAAGAACTGGTATTTTCATAATGAAAATACTATCCCAGTACCACCCAACTGAGAAGGTGATCCTCTGAAATCCCATATTCATCATACCCTTGCTTTTCATAATTTAATATATTTTTTATTTTAGATTAATTTTAGATTTACAGAGCATCTCTAAAGATAGTGCAGTGTTTCCATATAGCCCACAGCCAGGTTTCCTTATTATTATTTTATTTGTTTGTTTGTTTGTTTATTTACTTATTTACTTATTTACAGAGAAGGGTAAAGGGAGGGACAAAGAATCTTAACCAGGCTCCAAACTCAGTGAGGAGCCCACGAAGGGCTCAGTCTCACAACTTTGAGATCATGACCGACGCCAAAATCAAGAGTCCGATGCGTAACTGACTGAGCCACCCAGGTGCCCCCAGTTTTCCTTCATATTAAGATCTTACATTTGTATGGTCATTTGTAACAACTAATGAACCAGTATTAATGTGTTATTATTAGCAGAGGTCTAAGGCATTTTCAGATTTCCTCGGTGTTCACCTGACGGGCTTTTTTTCTGCTCCAGCAGTTTATCCAGGTCCCCCCTTCACACTGTCGCCATGTCTGGAAGCGCCTTCGGACTGGGGCAGGTCTTCAGACTCCCCCTGCTATTGATAATCTTGACATTTTTGAGCAGTGCTGGTCAGCTGTTTTGTAGAATGCCCCTCAACGGGGTTTATACGCCACTTTTCTCATGATTACAACATGATTACGGGTTTGGGGGAGGCAACCCCAAAGGGAAAGTACCGTTCACATCATATCCTATCAGTGGTAAACACCACCAACGTGGCTTATCATGGTTGATGTAGACCTTGGTTACCTGGCTGAGACAGTGTCAGATTTCTCTATTTTAAAGTGACCATTTTTACCCTTTCCACACCTTGCTCCACCTCCTTGAAGGTCCTGTATATGCGTTCATTATTTAGAATTTCTCTGCAAAGATTTGTCTACTATTCCCCTTTTTAAGTTTACTAAAATATTTGTATGGACTTACGATTTTTCCTTATACTTTGCATTACAAACTAGTCTCACATTATTTATTTGTTGCCCAAACGATTTCAGCTTTCATCATTGAAAATCCTTTCATCAAGCTCTTGGGTCCCTAGGGCAGGCCCCCAGGGTTGTATTTTGTTGTGTTTGTTTGCTCAGAGCACCTCCCTATTTCTGGAACTTAGCAAATGCTCCTGGCTCATCATGTGTATAGCAGGTCTTAGCATTAGTCATTTCTCCAGAAAGACCTGGTGCCGTTGGCTAGAGAATATTTGGGAACCACATCTGGGTGCTGGATTTGCTTATTGTCATTGAGGTGTCATGGCTTCTAGGTTTAGCTAACAGAACAAGTAATTATATATGTATACATCCTAACCCATGTATACACAAAAATCTATAAAAATTTCTACATGTATCTATCTGTTAGATATGAAGTTAAACATAAGTCCTTAGTGGTGTCTCCAACTCTCCCGCATTACCTCACTGATCGTTTTACACTTCTATCCTTGATGATCTGTATCCTCTCACTCCTATGGTGACAAACCTGACTCCTGCCATCTGCCAGTCATTTACTTAATTGTTCAATTCCAGCCTACTCTTGGTAGACTTGTCAATCCATGTCCCCACGGAAGACAACTTCACCTACTCACCTGCAGATAATGTGCAGTTCATTTTGTTACTAGTCCTGCAGTCTACCCTCATTTCCAAAGTTATTTAGGTCAGAAGTGTTTCTCCTGTTCCATTCAGCGATGTTCTTATATTTATAATATAGCTGGATTCTTCTTTCATACTCTTCATTAGATCCTAGGCTTGTCCAACCTCTTAAAGGATTTTTAAAAAAAATTCACACATTTAGATTCATTCATTCTGCTGCAAATTTCTATGGGTTTTGACAAAGCTGTGGTGTCATATATCCACTACTATAGTGTCACATGAAACGGTATCACTACCGTAAAATCCCCCATGCTTCACCTATTCACCTTTGCAAACCAGTGGCAATCATTGATCTATTTACTATTTTACCTTTTTAATAATGTCATATAAATGAGATCATGTAGTATATATCTTTTTCAGATAGCTTTTCTGACTTAGCTCTATGCATTTACGATTCAGCCATGATTTTGCCTGGTTTGATCGCTCAATCCATTTTACCATTGACTACTATTTTCTTTGGATGCATCAGTTTGTTTATCCATTCATCTATTGAAGGGTATCCTAATTGCTTCCAATTATAAAAGAACTTCTATAAGCATTTGTGTGCAGATCCTTGAGCAGACAAATCAAGTCAGTTAATAAGATATGAAGGAGCGCACATGTTGGAACTTACGGTAAGAGCATAATTAGCTTTGTACATATACTGGTGAACCCAAAGGGGCTGAATTATTTTGCATGAATACCTGTATATAATGGAAATTCCTATTGCTCTGTAGCCTCATCAACTGGTATTGTCAACTGGATTTCAGCTATTCTAGTAGGTGTAATAGTAGCCCATTTTTTTTTCTTTAAGATTTTATTTATTTATTTGACACACAGAGAGAGATTACAAGTAGGCAGAGAGGCAGGCAGAGAGAGGAGGAAGCAGGCTCCCCGCTGAGCAGGGAGCCCTATGCGGGCCTGGATCCCAGGACCCTGAGATCATGACCTGAGCCAGGCTTTAACCCACGGAACCACCCAGGTGTCCCAGTAACCCATTGTTTTAATCTGCATTTCTATCACGACAAATAGTGTTGATCATCTTCCTGTATGCTTATTTACCATATGTAGATTTTATTTGGTGAGATGTGTGTTCAGATGTTTGCCTCTGTTTAATTATTTGCTGTCATCTCTTTAAATTTTTGACCCTTAAATGTTCCTCGTTCTGAATATTTTAGATAAAACTTTTTCATCAGATAGGCATTTTGCAAGCATTTTCTCTTAGTCTATAAGCAGTCTCCATTCTCTTAAAAGTGTCTTTCACCCAGAAGATTTTTTAAAATATTAACAAACTCCAACTTGTCTGTTTTTCTTCTAATGAATTGTGCTCCTGACACTATATAAGTCTCATTAGCAAATCCAAGGTCACAATTTCTCCTAGAAGCTTTATAGTTTTGTATTTTACATTTACGTCTATGATCTAGTGTGAGTTTTTTTTTGTGTAAGATATAAATCTATCTCTAGGCTGAGTTTTTGCATATGGAGGCTCAATTGTTCTAACATTGCTTATTGAAAAGTATCATTTCTCTGTTGAATTGATTTGCATAGTGGTTATATCAAAATATCAAGTCCATGTTACTTTGCGCAAGACATTTTATTTCTTTGAATTTAACTAAATGGATAAGCACATAAGTTCACAAAAATGCATATGTGAAGATATTCAGTAATTTGAATGTATAAAATTTTTAATGTCATTGTATTGTGACTGGTTCAGAAATTAGCATATATCCAAACTATGGAATTCTTTGTAAATACTGAAGTGAGTCTTGAGGTTTATATATTTTTTATATGAAAATATATCCAAGATAGTGCATGAGTATATCTCTCTATATAAGCTGCATGTATGAGCTTCTTTAAAATTATATGACAGTATACGTGTGTATGTGTCTCTGTGTGTCTGTGTGTCTGTGTATAGAAAGAGAAGGACAGAGAGATACAGGAAGAAATTACCAAAATGTCTGGTTTTATGCTTACAAGTGGCTACATAGATCTCTCAGTAGCATTTAACCATTTTATAGGTATGTATTATTTTATTATCAAAGAAACCCTAAAGCTATTTCCTACTTAAGAAAAAAGCATGTTTGTTAACTTTTCTAAAAGCAAAGTTAATAAAAATTAGCATTATATTTTTCCTTGCCTTTTACCTCTTAATTACAGTTATTTAATGTTGAAATTAAAATTTATTTATCAAACTTACTTTTGTTCAATAGTTTTTATTTTTTCAGAATTCTGTTTACAACAAAAATGAGCCTAGTTTGGAATTCCTAGGTGGCTCAGTCGGTGAAGCAGCTGCTTTTGGATCAGGATATGGCCCTGGGGTCCTGGGATCGAGTCCTGAGTCAGGCTCTTTACTCGGTGGGGAACCTACTTCTCCCTCTGCCTGCTGCTCCCCCTGCTTGTGCTCTCTCTCTCTCTCTCTGACGAATAAATAAATATAATCTTTAAAAAAATAGTTCTAGGGCGCCTGGGTGGCTCAGTGGGTTAAAGCCTCTGCTTTCGGCTCAGGTCATGATCTCAGCGTCCTGGGATCGAGGCCCGCATCGGGCTCTCTGCTCAGCGGGGAGCCTGCTTCCTCCTCTCCCTCTCTGCCTGCCTCTCTGCCTACTTGTGATCTCTCTCCCTCTGTGAAATAAATAAATAAAATCTTTAAAAAAAATAGTTCTAATTCTCCATTTAATTTTTCCCATTACCATCTATTTTTCTTCAAGAACTAGCTCTTAACCCATTCCTAACCCATTTTGAAATACTGAAAGGACTCCGGTANGTTCTAATTCTCCATTTAATTTTTCCCATTACCATCTATTTTGCTTCAAGAACTAGCTCTTAACCCATTCCTAACCCATTTTGAAATACTGAAAGGACTCCGGTACAACATAGCTGCTTTGAGTTTACATAAAAAAAACCTGTTCTGAAATAGATGTTTCTTTTTCCAGAGCAGTCTAGAACAATGATGGAGATTTGAGCAAATATGTTCTGATCTCTGAAAGAATGGAACCCTGCATACATGTTATTGGGGAGAGTAATGTGTGGAGAAATCATTTCTTAGGGGGAAAAAAAGGAATTCTAATCACTGGGCACACGGCAGCAGACACTAGACTGGGATGATGAGAATGTTGTCAGGAACCTGACAGACACGCCCCGAGCATCCAGAAGAAGAGAATCATGGGGTTTAACTATGAGGGAGGAGATAAGGAACCTTGAGGGAAAATGTTGATGACTGGAGGCCCAGAGGAAGACAGACGAGCAGAACAGAAAAAAATACAGTAAAAGAGTTTACCTTCTCTCTGAGGTAAACACAAGACAGGCACCTCAAACAGCACCTCCAGAGCCCTGAAGAACTTCTCCCCTCAGGTTCGTGGACATAGACGTGGGAAAATACTGTCACTCGCCCTCCAAGTTTCTGTCAGGTGCTGTGCTGCCAGAGGGACGTCTTACTTCTGTTCACTCTGAAGGGAAATTTATGATATATTTCGTGATTACAGTGATAAAATGTTGTCGATTATTCAATGGAGACAAGTTTACCACCAAAGGAGCATCAGCACAGTTGGTTCAAGCAGGGACCATTTCTGGAAGATGGCAGAGAGTGGCTGAAGCACTTTTTGTTTTAACTCAAAGCTGTGCCTGGTGATCATTTTCTTTTTGTGGGAAGTTTATACTAGAAGAAGTTTCTTCTGTCTTTAAAAGAATTGGAAACTTAGGATCCCAGAAGAAAGAAAGTCACACACAACCACATCAAAGCTTCCTTGCCCTAGTTTAGGCTTACATTCTGCTTTGAGGAGGGTCACAGCAGATGTGAAAGCATGTAGAGCCCACTTCACAACTCTCTGAGGTCTGTGGTCATCGTATACTCAAACTGCACTTGAAAGAAAACAAAAAACCAAAACGATACCTACTCTAAAGAATAGCTTGAAGCAAAGGAGAGGTTAAACATGAGGGAGTATAGAAGTGTGTGGGAACACCGCGTGTCTCCAAACAAACTAAAGATCCCGGAAATGCTGCTTCTCCATCCACTCTCTCCACGCCCGTGTGCAGAACAAAACATGTAGGCTCATCCAGACCTGGCACACATTTCAATTTGTTCCTCATGATAGTCTCTCCCTGGAAACTGTTGGGGTGAGTTTATTGTGCTTTGTTCAAAATATTACTGTCTACGTGTATTCATTTCATGTGTCTTAGAAGGAAAAATAATTATATACCAAAAAAACCAAAAACCAAAAAACACCCCAAAAGCAGTAATTCAACAGTAGTATAACTTTTGAACTTTTTCTGTCATCAGAAAAATGTTAATTAAACCATTTTCTTCAAAGAAGATACAATTGGCTGATCTCACATTTAATTCGTGTGATGTTAAAATATCCCTTTGGATGAAAATCTGCAATACTAATTCATCCTTTAGATTTCAAAGGTGTGTCACTTCCAGTATGGACATAACACACTGGCTGGATTAGAACTCTGGCCCAACCCTTTGACTGTCTGAGATAGAAACACCGTGAGGTTTTGCAAGTCCTTCCTTGCATTATCTTCTGACTCTCTAGAGCCCAAACTGCTCCTGGTAAACTCTAAGCACACTGTCCATCACACGATGGTATCCATGGCTGATTTTCAGCTCAAATGCAAGTTTTTGCCTTCATAACTTTAGTGATTTATTTATTTATTTTAAAAATATTTTACTTATTTATTTGACAGAGAGAGAAAGAGCACAAGTAGGGGGAGCAGCAGGCAGAGGGAGAAGCAAGCTCCCTGCTGAGCAGGAATCCCAAAGTGGGGCATGACCCCAGGACTTTGGGATCATGACCTGAGCCAAAGGCAGATGCTTAAGGACTGAGCCACCCAGGCGTCCAACTTAAGTGATTTAAATGAGGAGCTTAAACAAATTTAAACACTAGGTTGAAGTGGCCCTTTTCTTAATTTTATTTATTTATTTATTTTTAATAATATGTGAGTGTTGAGAATATTTGCTTTGGGGCAAAATTTTTTATTTCAATATTTGGAGAGAGTCATGAAGAGAATATTAAGGAGGAATCAACACTGATGAATAATGAAAGCCAGAAATCCTAGAGTTTGGTTGGAAAGCAGGAAATGGATACAGGTGGATGTCAGAATATTTTAGTAGATTATGGCAATCAGCAGTTTTCAAAAAGTAGGTTTCATGTAGCAAGAAAGATGTGGGCAGCAAAAATGACTTAAGAAATTGCCAGCTGTGGTAAGTCTAATTAGCATTGACACACTCTTGTTATAACATCTGTGACATGTATATTTATCCAAAAAAAAAATGGAACAGAGTCTTGTCTTAAACAACTATAAGAGACTGAGTTTCAAGCACATATGCAAGTGGCAATTTAAAAGAATTTTATTTAATAAATGATAATATAATAAAATCTATCTAAAGTCATAGATTATTCAATTTAAATAATCAATTGATGTATAACAAAGAAAAATAAATAGAGGATAATGGAAAATATTACTGACTTAATAAGGCATGCAGTTTCGATGTCATAATAATCACCTCATGTATATATTTTAAAATTAGTGTTAATTGTTTTGATTAAACATTTACTATGCATCATTTACTTGAAGGGTTGAGGACCTATGAATAGTCTCTGTTACACTGAAGACACCATTTTTAGCTTGTGAAATAAAGCAGTTTTAAAACGTTACAAATGATTAAAGAAAAAGCAGTATGTTTATCCAAGGAAATATTTTTTCTGTCATAAATAAAATCTTTGACATTTAATTTCTGCTTAAGAAAACAATATAAACAATAACATAAAAAACAAACACAGGTCGCCTGGGTGGCTCAGTCGGTTAGGCGTCTGCCTTTGGCTCAGGTCATGATCTCAGGGTTCTGGGATCGAGTCCCGCATCGGGCTCTCTGCTCAGCCAAGAGTCTGCTTCTCCTTCTCACTCTCCCTCTGTGCTCTCTCCCTCTCTCCAATATATAAATAAAATCCTAAAAAACAAAACAAAACAAAAAATCAAAACAATCTGGTAGCTAAAATCCTCTTATTATGGAATAATTGTAAGAGTTGTGCTTACAAGGATGATAGGTATAATTCTGGCATGACAATTTTCAGTAAAATATAGGATCAATTCTGGGGTCTAGCTGGGGAAGCTTGGAAGGGAGCAATGAAGAAGTGGGGACTTTTGGTTATCAGACCCAGACCAAAGATCAACACAAGGATGCTGAGTGTGAGGGTGGACCCTTTCCCGCACGTAGAGGGAGAAACCCTCATGCTTTAGCCGTGGCATGACAAATGGGAAGCCGTGGGAAGGAGCACACGCGGAGGGCTGATCAAAGCCAGAATGAAGAGGAAGGCCAAGTCAGTGCTGAATCTGTGCAGTAGGAGGAGGAGAGATCCTTGAGCTTCGGCATTCAGGTAAGGGGTGCTTTAGGTGAAGGGCTCAGCAGTTACTTCCATAGAGTGTGAGCAACCTTTCTCTTTTATGCTGTCTTCTGGAATCCAGCAGCCCACGTGCAGGATTTCAGGCATCATTGGCCTGAAGAGTTTGGAAGAAAGCGCTGCAGGGACGTGTTGGACCTCACATTGGTGGCCATGGTGATTGTGGAGGTCGATAAAAGTGATTCTCTGTGTTCTTTATCATAATGCTGTTCGTGTTTCTTCAACGACTTCCTGATTGAGGGCTTCCAATACAGATTTGCCAGAGAGTACATTTCAGTCATGGGAGGTAATTATCCAAACCACTTGCTAATTATATATTACTCTGTATATAATATGTTGACACTGTAATTGATATTTCAGCGTCTGGTTTGTGGCCATTGATCTACAGTAGACACATTACAACTGGTTGTATGGCAATCATGCGTTTATATAAGATTGAGCCCACAATGATGTATTTTGATGTTATTGAGCCAACTCCAATCTAAGAAGAGCCATCTCAAGATAAACCAGTGTTGCTGTAACTTTTTAAATTTATTTCACAATCCTAAAACCAAAATAAACAATTATACCATTTTTAATGGCAGACTCAAGACAGCTGTGACTTTACAACTGGCCTCTCACGAATATTCTCCATGTATGAGGCCATGTATTCCCCACCCCCCATAGGTAGTAAGGCCATACTCTGGACACTAACTCATGCAACTGAAGAAAACTGTTGATTGAAAATGTGTTTTATTGATAGAACTGCAATATCCAGATACATAGGATAATTAGATAACTTTATTTTAATTCAGTGTTCACTTACTGTGTGCCTACTCTGTGCAAAATACTGCCAGTCACTGAGATGATGAAACATAATATGCCATAAAAGAGGCCCCAGTAGAAGAGCAGTGGGGAGGGCTGTCTGGGTGGCTCAGTTGATTAAGCATCTGACTCTTGATTTCCACTCAGGTCATGATCTCGGGGTCATGAGATCAAACCCCATGTTGGGTGTGGAGCCTGTTTATAAGGTTCTCTCTCTTGTTCTCCCTCTGCCCCTCCACACTCTCACTCTATTTCTCTCTGTCTCTCAAAACAAAACAAAAGCAGAAGTGGGTAGAGTTAGAAAGTAATCACGAATTACAAATCATATTTTATTATTAACAACAAATACTACTTTCTTATGCACCAGATAATGTGCTCAGTGCTGTGGAAACAGCAGTCCATTTAATATTTTCAAGAGGCAAGGCGATACTTAAAATATCTAACAACTCTGGGGCACCTGGACGATTCACTTGGTTAAGCGTCTGCCTTCGGCTCAGGTCAGGATCCTGGAGTCCCAGGACTGAGGCCTGCCTTGGGCTCCCTGCTCAGTGGGGAATCCGCTTCTCTCTGCCCCTCACACTGTTTCTGTGTCCGTTCTCTCTCACTCTCAAATAAATAAATAAATTCTTTAAAAGAAATAAAATAAAATGTCTAACAACTCATAAGGCCAGGGCATCACTGATCAGAAGATTAAAATCTGGGTACATCTACACCCCATGCCAGCTGTTCGGGGGCTAGCTTGGGGGTGGCATGGACGCAGGGCCCCTCAGGCAGACCTATTCCGTGTGTGCCCTGCTGAGATGCCCGAACATGAGACTGAATAATACAAGACTCTTTATTATTCCCATTTTTCAGATGAGGAAGACTGGAGGCTAAGGGAAATTATTTCCCCACGCCCACAAAACTAGGAAGTGTTGCAGCCAGAATTTGATTAACACTATCTGACTTTTGCATCTGCCTCTTAATCTGTCTTCCGTAGGAGCTACGATAGTTGGACAAACATTCCCAGGATTAGAGGGAAGAGGAAATGGTCTTGTCTGTCTGACGGCCCTTGAGGGAGCTGCGGAGAAGGAAGGGTTTGTCTGGGACTTCAGAGCGAATCAGACTCAGCACACATTTCTATCTGAAGTGTAATTGATGGAAGATATGTCAGCACACTCATTTTCCACAGATTTAATCATTCAAAGCTTTGGGTGAGTCATGTATTCTTTTATTTATGCCTCTGCCATGATTAAAAGAAGTTCTTTTTAGTACTTAATCCTGAATTAGATATTCCTGAACTCAGTTTCTCCACTTTCAAGGGGCAATTAACTTGATACTTTGATTTAAGCTCCTTTCGTCTGTTAACCTCAATCTTTACAATATTTAGAAGTAGCTTCTCAGATGTCCAAATCTCTGAAAAAGCATCAGGTATGAAAAAGAACTCTATTATTAAATGCAAGTAAAATCCAGAATGGGGGGCTGGGGGAGCGAATAGGCAAGGGGGTGTCAGCCCGAGGGATGAATCCGATTCCCCTTTGACTCCCTGCTCTGCCCGAGACACGGTTGTCCGCATACCCTGGCCGAGCCTTGGTCACCACATTCTCCTTGCCCAGCCTCTGATTTCGTCACGCCCCAGCTTGCTTACAGTCTTCAGCACTACAAGGTCTCGTGTTAGTGAACGTCTTTCTGCTTCCCACCTCTTCCCTTTGACTTTCGCTGCTCTCAGCATTGCCAGGGCCTGCGTGCTCCTGAGGCAGTGGGATGAGAGCCTTCAAGGGCACTAAGCAAATCCTTGAAGACTCGGATGGTAGCGCCATGTGTTGTTGGTGAGTTCTTCTGTTTTGTGTCCCATCGGGAAGTGGCCAGGGCCCTTCCATCACGTGGAGGAGTTTCAGAGATTTGTGAGAGCTGGGATTAGGGGCCTTGGATGGTGATGCGCTTCCGCTGGGATTCCTCCTTAGTCTAAGATTTGAGTGTTGTCCGTGTGCATTCGGGGCCAGCTTGTCCCCAGCCAACAAACGGCCATGTCAACCCCATCATGGCATTTCCCACTGATTCCTTCTCCCCAGCTCCGTTACCTACTCCATTTCTCTGGTAGTCGCTACCTCCCGCTGAGTCTTCCCTTCAGCTTTATGGTGCGTATCACTGATGTTGTGGTCTTCCTAGCAACAAAGCCCAAGGAAGGAATCTCCAACCACCCAGTGCATACTGAGATGGCATTAAATGTGTATTTGTGGAAATCAGTTAGCCAAAGGAAGAAAAATTGGTATAGAATTTATTTGGCAGAAAAAGTGAAGGAATAGCTTACAAATATCAAAAGTGTGCTCAGTAAATGTGTTAATGACAAAAATTAAATCTTATTTTTATCTTTGTATCCTCAGATTCATTCATAGTGTCTAGTGTATACATATTATTCAGTAATTGCATGCTAAATTAAACTGATAATATTTGTTCAAATCTGTATACGCAAGAGAAAATGCCAACAGAGCAAGAAAAACCAAAGAGTCTGGGGAGAGATAATAGGAATTTGGCAGTAAAAGGGTATTAATTAAATATGCATGGGCAAGAAAGAATCAACAAGACACAGATAAGAAACTCACAGAGTTGGGCGCCTGGGTGGCTCAGTGGGTTCAGGCCGCTGCCTTCGGCTCAGGTCATGATCCCAGGGTCCTGGGATCGAGGCCCACATCGGGCTCTCTGCTCAGCGGGGAGCCTGCTTCCTCCTCTCTCCTCTCTCTCTGCCTGCCTCTCTGCCTACTTGTAATCTCTCTGTGTCAAATGAATAAATAAACTCTTTAAAAAAAAAAAAAAAAAAAAAAAAAAAAACTCTTTAAAAAAAAAAAAAAAAAAAAAAAAGAAACTCACAGAGTAGTGAGTGAAATCAGATAGAATCAGAATTTCTATATATTTAGACATGCATGACTTTATCTACCCCCTCCTTCACCACACTCAGTGTCTTGGGCAGGAGTGGAGAGATAATATGGTTATGGGAACATAAATCATAATAAAAAATAGGGGTGGCATGGTATTTTGAAAATAGGTTATCCTAAATATGCAAGTATGTCCTCTGGGTAGTTCCATGTGGATTTTTTGATACACTTCACAAGAAACATTCCCAAATCCTAAATTTTCTTCTCTTCCTCGTCTAAACTGACTTTCTCAGCCAACAAAATCACCACTTTTGCAGCCGCTATGGACCAAGCAGAGAGGAGTATAACTGTATTTGATTTTCACAGTAGTCACATTAACTAGGAAATCATTAGCCCATTTCACAGATAAGGCAATTGAAGTTTATGGTGGTTTCAGATATATAGTTTCATTCCTACTTCCACTGACCTCCAAGCCAAGGCTATTAACTGCTCTGTTACCATTGTTTCTCTCTTGTAAAAGCAATTTGCTTGTACCTCTGTCTTAGCGTGCATTTGATTTTGCTTGTTTTGTCTATAATTTGTACTTCTCACTCCTTTATTGCAAGCTTCTTGAAGACTAAAAAATGGCTGCATCCTAATTATCTTTAAAAATCCTTAGCAATGAGGACTAGAACACGATGATTTGCACATATTAAGTTTGATAAGTACTGGTGACTGAACAAGAAGCTGTGATTTCTAAGCACTACGGTAGACTTCCTCACTTGACAGCAGCTTAAAACGAAATTTGTCTAAATTTGTCAGATTCTTTTTCTCAATAAAATAGAACTGGTGAGTAAAATTTAGCTAGTGACTAGTTCTTGATCCATTCCTTTTTCTCACAAACAAGGATCTGAGAGATTGTTGCTTATCTAATGATGCACCATCAGATGGAAGTGAAAATCTAATGGATAGAATGAGCAGGATGTATAGTCCCCAAATTTTTCCCATTGCCTGTCACAATCCAGGGTTCCAGGGACTTTCTGATAATCACAACTTCGTTACTATTAAAGACCCATTGTTTCCAAACTGTCAGCTAGTGAACGAGTGGGGTTCCGGGACATACAGTAGCTTTAATTGAAACAACCCTATTTTATCTGCTTTAAGTATATACTGCCAAGTTGCTTAAATAAATTGTTTCACAAGTAGGCATGTTCTAAAAGCCATGCCATAGGAACTTTTGTTCACACTTCCTGAGAAGACTACTACTGTAACCAGCCACTTTGAATTAGCGTGTGAGCAGATACTTACATTCCGATGTCCCAAGGCTTCCTAGCTCCTTTCTCCAGCCCTAAGACATGATTGTGATCATCCATTTCTGACACCTGTAATCTTAAGAGGAGATAAGTAAATGCAGGTGTATACAAATGCATATGTGTGTGTATGCATGCACACACACATTCACATGCAATGGATATTTGTGTCTGCATTTAAAAGGAATGGACGAAAAAAATTTGGTTCCATATAGTCTAATTATCCTACCCCTACTAAAAGCAGTACTCCTAGTGCCATGACTCAAGTCTGTTCTTGAGAATCCCCTAACATCACAGTTATACTTTGAGAAACCTAGAGGGGCTTGGACCATTCTAAGATCCTGGAGATTGTAGCCAGTAAGTATCAATTTAGGAAAAATAAGAATTCTTATTTTTATTCTTTTGAAGAGTCACTGGATATTGGGTAGACTCAAAGTAGCTGTTTTGTTAAGTTGCAACCATCCATATCCCGCTATTGATATATCAATTGCATTATCTTTCAACATCTCAAAGCTATCAGCTCTTGCCTAAATCCTAATCATTTTTAGGTAGCATGTAAAATCCACATTAGACCACTGAGGGGTTGTTTATTGGTGTCATGCCTAGTATATCATGCCTGCTGTGCTGAACTGAAAATGCACCATGGTGTTGGGTACAATTCATTATACATTGCACACGGGAGACTGGCCTTTCTGGATCACACAGGCACTTTCAGTCCTAATCGGTTTGGATATATGAGATTGTAGCATATGACGTAAACTATGAAAACTGCTTTGGTTTCTAAAAACAGGACATTTTAGTCCTACAAATACCCATAAATCAGGCCCCATGTCAGTATCTTAGCAATTACATTAATTGAATATTGACCTTTAAAGTAAATCCTTTTAGTGATTCTACTCATCTCATTTATAGGAGTTCTTCCTGATGTAGTTTTATCTTTAGTTGAAAGAAATGTTACCTTAAAATATTATCATTATTTTTACAAGTATTGCTTTCTACATTTACAAAGATAATTCCCTCTTTTAGCTAATTTCATTTTGAAAATATGGAGCCCTCTTCTCCATTAGCCTGTTACTTATGGTTCACTTTTTTGTGGTGTTTTCTTTGCAGGATTTTGTTTGTATTGCTGTTGGGAAGACAGTGCTGTGCTTGTAGTTTAAGCTGTCCAATTCTGCTGCTTTGTAACTGACTCCTTTAGGGCAACATTGAATTTAAACAGTGATGGGTAAGTAGCATCATAAAGAATGCTACTTTGAATTGTGAGAAATGTTAATTAAGGCCTCTTCTGTATAAAATGAGTAGACGAAACAGGCAACATATTTTGAGAATAAATGGAATATAAGAAATTTATAAGAATAACATAAAAGTGTTATTCTTGACTGAATTTTTATAACCTCAAATATTTCTGCATTTAACGAAAGGTGTGCTATTGCAAGATAGACCTAAAGCCTTTGAGTATTACTTAGCTCCCATTTAAAACGAAATATCCTTGGGGTGCCTGGGTGGCTCAGTGGGTTAAGCATCTGCCTTCAGCTCAGGTCATGATCTCAGGGTCCTGGGATCGAGTCCCGCATCGGGCTCCCTGCTCAGTAGGGAGTCTGCTTCTCCCTTTCCCTCTGCTTGTGCTCTCTCCCTTGCATGTTCTCTCTCAAATAAAGTCAAAAATAAATAAATAAATGAATAAAACAAAATATCCTTGAAAGCAGTGCTGAAGCTACTACCGGCTAGTTCTGCGGGTTTAATTCTTCCACTAATCAGCTTCACCTTTGATCACTTTCTTCATATGTGATCTGTAGTGACTGCTGGAGATCATCTCCAATTTCCATGTCCACTTCCAGTTTAGAAATGTCCGACGTTGGGTAAAATACATGAACACTCTTTGGAAAATATTTCAATTTCTGACTATCTCCTTAAATAAATCTCTTTCTTCAGCTGTTTCAAGCCTTTCCACTGTAATTGTCTCATTTTTCATCCCCAAAGACATAATGTTATCACCTGTCATATTAATTTTCTCTGTAGGCTCTTGCAATTACTACTTTGTAATTTCCCTGTTGGCATAATACCATTCATCTGTTTATTAGTCATTTTCTCTACCTCTGTTCATGATCCAGTGTTTGTTTTTGTTTCTCTTCTTCTTATATTGGCCAACTCTAGTGATTTTATTCCTGTCAAAATTAGTTACTTCTGTGAGTTACTTGACTGAAATTCCCTTCATTTGCATTATAAAAAGTAATAGCAATTGGAAGGAAAAAAAAGTCATTTCAGAAAATGCAGAGGATTTTAAAACAAAGAACAGGACAAATGCTTCCGAGATCTAAAAGCTTGGCTTTGCCATGGGCACGGATTCAGGTTAACCACTGAACATTGACTTTAAACATTAAACACCCAGTTTCCATATAATTTCTAACATTTATTTCTGATTAAATGTATATTACTTTAAATATTTGAAATAGAATACTCCTCAGTCACAAAGAAATGGACACTAGAGATGACAGTGGCGTGAATGAGGAAAGAGCTGGCGTGCTCCGAGGCATTTCCTGACCTCAGTGTTAGTGAGCTGCGGCTTGGATATAGGTTTGCGGATTAAGTAAGAGAGAAACAACAGAAGATATTTGTTTTTTATCCTCTGAGCTCACCTGACTCTGAGGTGATGCGTTGTTATTATTCTGTTTATTTATTTGATTTGTCACATAGTTTTGGTGGTGATTTGTCATAAATTTGACAGAATGAGGCAAAGCACAGGCATTTAAATCAAGCCCCATTAGAAAATACACAAAGGTAAGAAATATTTCAGTCTTAAGGAACATTCATATAGAAGCACAAAATAGCACTATAAAAAGTGATCAAGGAATGGCATCTGCAAAATGACAGGAAATGCAGCTCCAAGCACCTGCCCCACAGCAGAAACATCAAAAAACAAACAAACAAAAACCAAACAACAACAACAAAACCCCAGAAATTGTCAGAACCAACTTTGTCAGAGCTCTGGAAATAGTCAGAGGTTTACAGCAACCAAATGATCGTTGTATTCAGAGAAAGTCAACTCGAAGATGTCGGGAAAACTGTGTGGCATTTTCATTTGCTTTTGCAGCCCTCCCTGCCTTGCACCCTGTCCTGTAGGCAGCAGCTTGTGTCCCCAGGGGGGGAAACCTTAGTCCCAGACTACAAAGGGAAGAAGACAATGCTCCTTTGCAAAGTATTGGCTGGGGTCAATTCAAATCCAAAGGCAAGGGAAAAGTCGATGCCTCAGCTCAAAGGCATTGAATCGGGACAAATACACTCTTACTTGGAGGAGAGTTACTCTTTTGTTCAAATCAGGCTTCAGCTCCACATTAAGGAAGAGGGTCTGCTTTATTTCCTGTGTGATTTGAATGGGAACCTCATCCAAAGTCCCCCTCACAGCAACACCCAGAAAAATGCTTGATGAATGTCTGGACAGACTATGACCCAGCCAAGCTGACACATAAAATAAACCATCACAATGTGCATATACAAGTCCAGGAAGCTTAACGAACGATTTATCAGAGGATAAATCCAAAAGGCATACGCTAAAATCCATTACAACCACACTGCTGAGAGCCGAAGACAACGAGAGACCTCTGATGAAGCTGCAAAAGCGACTCACTCCTCACATAGGAGGGATCAGCAGCAGGATTATAAGTAGATCTTTCGGAGAAACCTTGAAGCCTAGAAGGTAGTGGGAGGATATATTTAAAGAGATGAAATTTAAAAATATGTATTGACTGAGAATTCTATATCCAACAAAACTGCTGTTCAAAGGTGAAAGAGAAATGAAGACATTCCCAAATGAGCAAAGCCGAGGTAGTTCATTACCAGTAGACCTGCCCTATAAGAAATACTAGTGGGAGTCTTTCCTGTTGAAACCAAAGGTCACTACACAGTAAATCAAAGCCATACAGAAATATGAAGTTCTCTAGGAAAAGTAAATATATGGACAAACATAAAAACTCACATTATTGTAATTTTGGTCCACTATTTTATTATTTTGTGAGATTTAAAAGACAAAAATATAAAGAATAAATCTGTTTATGAACATGCAGTGTATACAGATATAATTTGTATCATCAACAACATTAAGGGAAGGGGTGGAATTATTAAGGAGTAGTCATTTTTAATGCATTTCTGTATGAATTTGAAGTCAATTTATTTTACAATTAAAATAAGTTATTATAACTTTAGGATTTTTTATGTACGCCCCAGGGTCACAACAAAGAAAATATCTATGCAATGTACATAGGAGGAAACAGTAAAGGGATCAAACCATGTCACTACAAAAAAAAAATAATAACTCAATGTAATGGAAGAGAGTTAGGAAGGAAATGATGGGCAAAAAAGTTATAAGATATACAGATAATAGAAAACAAAATGGTAATAATAAATTGTTTTCCCTTTCAGGAATTACCTCAAATATAATGCATTTAACGCCTTAATCAAACAACAGAGATCAGAAGAACGGATAAAAACAACAAAAAACAAACAAAAAAACCCAGGATCCAGCCATGCGCTGTCTACAAGAGACTCACGTTAGAGCTAGGCACACAACTAGGCTGAATGTGAAACATGGAAAATTACATTCCATGAAAACAGTTACCAAAGGACAGCAGCAGTAGCTCTACTAATATCAGAGAGTGAAGATTCTAAGTAAAAACAGTTCTAAGAAACGAAGGAGTAATGTAGAAATGTCAACAACAGGGGCACCTGGGGGCTCAGTAGGCTAAGCCTCTGCCTTCTTCTCAGGTCATGATCTCAGAGTCCTGGGATGGAGCCCCGCATCGGGCTCCTGGCTCGATGGGGAGCCTGCTTCTCCCTCTGCCTCTGCCCCTTCCCCCCATCACTCATGTTCCCTCATGCTTGGTCTGCTCTCTCTCTCAAATGAATAGATAAAGTATCTTAAAAAAAAAAAAAGTGTCAGTGTCAGAGGTCCTAAAGATGGGAAGCAAATATTGACAGATTTAAGGGAAAATAGACAGCCTTACAATTATAGTGGGAAACTTCGAGAGCCCACTTTCAACAATGGACAGAACAGGCCGATAGCAGATCAATAGGGAAATTGAGGACTTGAAGGACACCACTGTTCAAGGAAACCTAATAGACGTACACAGAACACCTAACCATCAAGATGCACGTTTTTCTCAAGTACATATGAAATATTTCCCAGAATAATCTGTATGTAAAGTTGAAAAACAAACTAATAAATTTAGAAAATAGAAATCACACAAAGTACCTGTTTCAACAACAGTGGAATGAAAATAGAAATCAAGAGCAGAAGGAAAACTGGACACCATCTTAAACAACCAGTAGGTCAAAAAGGAAATCCCAGGGGAAGTGGGAAACTACGGTGAGATAAATGCCACCGAAGAGAAACAAACCAACAGTTATGGGAGTCAGTGAAAACAACGCTAGAAGGGTCATTTATACATTTAAATGCTTACTTTAAAAAAAAAAGAGTCTCAAACGGATGACCCAAATCTACAACTTACTGAACTAGCAATAAAAAAACAAACTAAATTCAAATCCAGAAGAATAAAATTACAAGTAAAATAGAAATGAACAAAATTAAGAACTTTTAAAAGCAGAGAAAATCTACAAAACCAAGAGTAGGTTCTTAGAAAAAATCAACAAATTTGACACACCATTAGGTAGATTGATTAAGGAAAAAAGAAAAGCGACTCAAACTGCTAACATCAGAAATGAGGAGGGGACATTGGTACCAATTTTACAGAAATAAAAAGAATTATAAGAGATCATGTTTACATCGAAAATTGGATCACCTAGAAGAAATTAACAAAATCCTAGAAACATACAACTTACTAAGTGAATTGTGAATAAAAATAAATAACATATTTATAACTAGTAAGGAAATCATTTAAAAAATCTTCATAGAGCAAACATTGTGTGCCAAAACCATAAGGCACTGTGAACACAATATTCATTGGAAATGACCCTGCCTTTGTTATCCCTACTCCTGGGAAAAGTAAGGAAAGTGGTTACAGGATTGAGTCCAGGTCACATGTGTAGCAAGATTTGAGCAGAGACCAGACTTTGAGTTCTACTCGCCATCAATTCTAGTTCCCCTGAAGTTGCTTTTCTCACTGTGGGTCTGCTTAACATTTTTATAGTGGAGGCACATATATTAAGTCTATTTTAATCTTTTCTGGAAACCAACATCTACTCTCAAGATCTACGCTCAAGACCTGGGGGACAGAATGGTCAAGGGTGTTTCTCAAAGGCAGATCTGGGGCGCCTGGGTGGCTCAGTGGGTTAAAGCCTCTGCCTTCGGCTCAGGTCATGATCTCAGCGTCCTGGGATGGAGCCCCGCATCGGAGCTCTGCTCGGCAGGGAGCCCGCTTCCTCCTCTCTCTGCCTGCCTCTCTGCCTGCTTGTGATCTCTCTCTCTGTCAAATAAATAAATAAAACCTTAAAAAAAAAAAGAGGCAGATCTGAATGTTGTCGCCTCTAAAAGATGCACGGTAGGCAGGAAAAACCTTTAGTTTGCTATTTCCCTAACCCTCTGCTCTGTATTACAGGATATAATGAATGTCATCAATCAAACAAAAGATCAATAAGTTAAACTTAAAAATATTCCTTCTTGATAGCTATCTGCTCATCAATTTCTCTTTTGTGTTTGCTTTCTCTAGAAAGATACATTCCGAAAGGAATTGCCCTGGTAAGCTTCTCATGAACAAAGTATTTCAAAAACTAATAAGTTTATAAACATTTGCTACATTTCTGAAGGTCTTCAGAAGAAAAAAAATGAATAAAATTCCAGTTTGCATATTCACAGTGTATTTATCATTATTTTATGAGTAGTTTAGCCTTTACCTTTAGCTTCTAATTTTTTTTTTGCCTCTTTTTTCACTAATAGAATTGTATTACTTTGTTTTGAACTAACATTTTATGGCAATAATTAAACACTTTCATTCTAATTAGACAATAAAATGGTGCACATAAAAATTGTTAGGCAAAATATTTAACCAAATAACAAAAATGTTTAATAAAATATCCCTTTATAGCCCTATTCTAAAGCCTGAAATTACTTATCACTGATAATGCAGTTATTATTTTGGGACTTGAAAGGAAATTTTTCTAAAGGGTATATCTTTATTTATTAATATTCCTATGTTATACATCCCTGAGTCCAAAAGAGAAAAAAAAACTATTAAAATTTTAATTGCTTTAAAGCAATGCTTGCAAATGAGATAATCACTCCTATTAATGCTTTATGTTTTAGAGCCATCATGAAATCTGTCAGGGGTACAGGGGCTCAGAATGCAAGTGGAATGCTGAGCCACGTATGGGCCAAATGATACATTTCCTAGTATTTATTATTAAATATTTAATGTAACATGTCTATTTTCCAGGTGATTTGTAATAGACTATCAATTAGGAGTTGTTTATTCACTATCATTGAAGCTCAAATAAGAATAAACTAGATAAGGTACTTGCTGCATGGTGTAAAAAAAAAAAAACAACTGAGGAAAAACAAAATACTTGACCATTTATTATTCATATAACATTTGAAATCATCTGTGTGGAGACTTCTTTTCATATATAGTGTACTCACTTGACATTTTTCACTAACATGAAGCAAAGTCCAAATATACCAATAAAGTCTAAACTGGAAATGCTCACATTTTAGAAACAAAGATTCCTTTAAAGTAAAAATTTACCATAACATTTGTCAGTATAACCTTGGCCTTGACTAAGTTGGACTTAGAAACTTAGAGGAACTTCAACGGCAGGCACTGATTGAACAATAAGGGGTGCCCCCTAGGAGTGCAGTTCAGGAAATGGTGTCAAGTCTGGAAAGAGAAACTACCTCTATTGATAGGGGTGATAGCTTCACCCGAGGGGTTCCGTCTGGGAGAGGACTTCCCGGAGTCTAGGATGGTGGCTGTTCTGAGCTCGGCAGCGACTGGGTAGAAGGACCCCACGTGTAGGCATGCATGTCTGTGCGTCTACCTGCATGTGTTTGAACGGGTCGACAGAGGCCGACACCTCGGTTAAAGGGACAGATCCCAAGGGGAGCGACAGGTGTGAACCCCTCGAAGCAAGAGAATGGCTTGTCCTGCTCACCCTGCTCCGTAGCCTGGGGAATCTATTTTGAGGTCAGGAGCCAGAGCTGAAGCCCGGTCCTGACAACGTGAAGACTAAAGATTACTTTATGAAAGAATTTAAGGAGCTCACCTTCCCTATTTCTGACTTAGGGCAATAGAGTAATTCCCAAATTTCAACTTCTAGATAAGATCTTACAATACAGTACCATTTATTTTCTCAATGGCTCAGACCATAGTTTGTCATGAACCCATATAGACAGAGATGCCTGCAGCCAGGAAGTATGGGGTCAGAATCAGCTGATAAAATACAGGGAGTACATTGATGTACTCTATTAGCTAGGCATGAGATTTGGAGATTTATAGGAAAAAGTGAAAGCAACAGTTGCACGTGCCTTCTCACCAAATCCATTATCTCCCCACACTTATTCTCCCATTGCCTGTGATGAATGGTTACACAGCATAGTAACTCATCCAAGCTGGAGACCTGGATGACCTAGTAGACTTCATTTCTTCTGATTCTTCAAATCCAGCTGGCCCCTAAATCTTGTGAACTCTACTCTCCCAAGACCTCAAAAATTTGTCTGCCTTTTTTTTTTTTCTTTGTCAAAAACTTAGCCCAAGCTCTCCTTGGAGGATCACCTGTACCCTCAGGGACATGAGTCTCACCTACATCTGATTTACATAGCATTTAGATGAGACTTTGGGGTTTAGAGTTGACACTGGAATGAGTTAAGATGTTTGGGATGGAATGAATGTATTTTGCATGTGAGAAGGTGAAGCATGAATTGGAGTGAGCAGGGGTGGAACCATATGGATTGAATTGTGTCCCCCACAAAATTCATATGTCTAAGCCCGACCCCCATGTGACCATATTTGGAACGTAAGGTCATAAGGGTGCAACCTTGATTTAATAGTATTAGTGTCCTTACAAGAAGAGATGCCAAGAGCTGGCTCTGTGCAGTGAGAGGGCGGCCGCCCAAAAGCCAGTAGGAGAGGCCTCAGAGAAAGCCCTGGTCATAGACTCCAGCCTCCGGAGCCAGGAGAAAATACCAGTCTTCTGCTCAAGCTGTCCAGCCTCTGGTATTTTGTTATGCCAGCCGGACCTGATTAATACAGATATTGGAGGACATTCCTGTCCTATGTCCCTGTCCTTACCTATTACCATAGTCCTGTATTAATAATATTCTTCAGCATATCAAATTGCTCACAGATCTTCAAATGAGGTGTTTTCTTTTGATGACTTTGTGTTTTGATGCTACTCTGTTTCTTCTGGAATTAGCCTTTTTTACTTTGCTCTCCTAATAAATGTTAATCCATTAAGGCTAACCTAGAGGTCTTTTCCCCAGAAGAAAGCCAGTTGGCACTGAGTAAGGTACAGAATTGTCAAATCACTATATTTTAGACCCAACACTAATGTTAACACTGGATGTTAACTATACTGGAATTAAAATTAAAAGATACAAATTAAAAAAAAAGAAGAAGAAGAAAGCCAGTTGACTACTCTGTCCTTGTTTGTTGTCAGCACATCTACTGAGCACTTGAAAATGGGATGGTTTATTTACAGGCCTCTAGAGTGAGCTAGCTGGTGCAGTGTGCTTTGCAATGGAACAGGCCTCACTCTCATTCTAACTCCATAATTGATGATCCTTTTAAGCTCAATTCTTAACTATTGTCCAGAGTTAGATTTATTATCATGCATTTGCTTTACCTGCACACCCTACTTCCCCTCATCCTCAATCGACAAATAAATAAGAAACGAGAGGAGCAGGGCCTGCTCCGGGAAACTGACCGAGAGCAGAGCGACCCAGGAAGCGGGCTTCCTCAGCAAGTCTCGGGGAGCAAGACCAGGGCGGGGGAGGGCTTGACACACTCCCGGACAGGAGGCAGATAAAGGGGCCCAGTGTTTCCCCTTAACTCAACACTCTGGAGAATGAAGGGGAGACTGGTGGGCTAGTCCAGGGTTAGAAACACAGCTACAGCCTCAGGCCTTTAAAGCCAAACAAGAAGAATAAGTGGGCACAGCCACAGGTGGCAGGTGAGAGGCGCTCCAACATACGAATACAGCTAAGATGCAACCAGTCCCCTTCCAAACCTTCATGATGTGCTGGTAAGATGCAAAGGGACAAAGCCAATGAAGTGTCCCCAGCTGGTGGCAACCTTGAGGTCCAGGGGAGCCATAGGACATCCACATGGACGGCTTTGAGATCAAGCGTACGAAGGCCTCATGAACGTCTGCTTGAATCCTGGTCTTCCTCCGTGAGATCAGAAATGTGGTCTCCGAGACCCGGTGGGTGGGCCTGGCAGAAATGCAGAAGTCTCCCCACAGTGGGCCATTCACACCTTGTCCTGGAAACAGTGGAACCCAGCAGATGTGTCTCAATGGCTTGTTTTCACAGCAAACATCTGGGGGCTAAGGTTTTCCCCTGGGTTTCTGCCGTGTGCGCAGATGTGTCCTTGAAAGCCTGGTTTCAAGGACGTCTTGCATCCTCTTCCCTGGCATGGGGCCCTTTCAGGGACAGAAAATATCGGGTCTTTCATATGAGACTCTTTCATATATATATGCTTTGGGCAAAAAGACTGTGACAGGCTTGGCTTCAAGGATAAATATTAAATGAAAAAAATGTATCTGCTTTTAAGGGTGTTAGAGAATTTTATCCATGAAGTTCCCAGGGCAGGAGGTAGGCGACATGTATCTGGATTTGTGCGGGTAATTCGGGGTCCAGGCTGGTCATCGATGAACGGCTGGGTACTACCGACACAGGGGTTGTTGAGTTTATTCAGATGCGCTTTCCCAGGCTCCCTCTTCCCCCATTTCAATTTGACTCTCTCCTCCTTCGACACATATTGATTTATCCCATGACCAAGTCACTGCTACCCATTTCAGGTGCAAAGATGCCAACGAATCCCATGCAGAAATATTAGCATAAGCAATCTTCTGCTAAAAAAAACGTTAAAGCTTATTTGATGGGACGGATAGGACGAGCCCACACACCAGGCACCTCCCACAGCACCATCGCGCCTTCCCTTATCAGACACGTGCACGGACACCGCGTTGACTCAAACCAACCCCAGCCCGGAGTTCCCGAGGCCTGCAGGTAAGCTGGTCTGCACGAGCCCTTTCCTTCCCCAGTAAAGGCTGTTCTAGCACATGCTGCCCTTTCTCCTGGGGGCCTGTGCGTGCTCTGTCCAGGCGGAAGACACCCCGGATCCGAATGGCAGAGCAGGGGACGGGGCTCCTGAGTTCATCACCCCTGGGAGACCGCGCCGCTGGGTCGCGGGGTGTGAGTCCAGGAACTCCTGTCATGGCCCTTCTTGGACCTGGGCTCTGGCCCTCCGCTGACGCAGACTTGGCTTTTGAGAGAAACAAGAGGAAATCGGGCACCAACGGATAACTCACTCTCTTTGCACACGTGTCCGATCTGGCTGATAAGGCGCAGGTGGAGATGCTGTCTCAGTGAACAGAGAGGAGGCCCTGCATGATCAACTTGGTGGCGGAACCGCATATCACAGTCACACCGGCATCAGCTTGTAAAAGTCATCATATGCAATGTTCTGAGGTTAAGAGTAGAAATAGGTTGAATTGTGCATGTGAGAGTGTGTGTGTGTGTGTGTGTGTGTGTGTGTGTGTGTGTGTGTGTGTGTGTGAATCAAAGGGGGCAGAAATCTTTATCTTCACAAGATGAATGACTGTAAGTAAAAAGGGGACATTGTGCAGAAAAATAACGTTCAGCCTCCAGGAGAAAATGTTTTTCACCCCCAGGGATGAACAGAACCCATTCACACAAGCATTTATATAGCAAAGCTTCACTAGAAGTTTAAGATTTTTTAAAGAAGCTTTCGTGGTAAAACGATTTTTAATACCTGAGATATTACTTCATTATTCAAAGACTCATCATTTTCTTCTATTAACTCCTTCAACTTAAAATATTTCTGTTTTAATTCTTTCTGTTCCTTGAATGTTTTTCACTTTTTTCTTTTCATCAAATGCAATGATTCCCTTCATATTTAGGATTTGCTCTTTTGAAAATTTCTTTTTGTTGTTTTTTTTTTAAAGATTTTATTTATTTATTTCACAGAGGGAGAGAGATCACAAGTAGGCGGAGAGGCAGGCAGAGAGAGAGGGGGAAGCAGGCTCCCCACTGAGCAGGGAGTCTGATGAGGGCCTCGATCCCAGGACCCTGAGATCATGACCTGAGCCGAAGGCAGAGGCTTTAACCCACTTAGACACCCAGGTGCCCCTCTTTTTTTTTTTCATTTTTCTTTTCTTTCCTTCTTCTCTGGGTTACGTATCAGAGACACAATGCTATCTACGTGCAAAACTCCAGTGAGAGATTTTTATATTTGGGCATGAGAGTTCTTCAGTGTCCCTTTTTCCATTTCCTGCTTGTATTACTCAGTGTAAGAGAGAAAGTTACATCCCACTCTGGTTCTGGCCTTCTTTGAAAATTATTTAAAATGGAAATGATAGCGGTTTCAGATTCCAATTCAATGTAGTTGTAATAGCAATGCAAGGAAAATTATATGTTTTCTTTCCAGTGATTTCTGCATAATGTATTATGTTTTCAAAAATTATGAAATATTCTTTTCAAATCCATCTTTGATTTTTGAGAATCACTTAAGATCAGTTTGTCTGTGACTAAGTGTGGAATATCCCACTGAGGCTGGTACTCAGGCTTTTCTTCCTGTTGCATTTTAAAAACCCTATTATATTTAATCTGTAATATCAATGGATAAAATAACTGTCTACTATTTATAAGTTTTATTAACTGTTGTTTGTTTCAAAATGCCATTCCATAAGTGATTTCATTCATTTTGTAATATTGCATGATCTAAATATTATCAAATCTACCATTACTGTCCTTTGATTCTCAAACCCACACAACAGCAGTTAGTATTATGTTATTTTGTATTGTTTTCTATTATTAATACCTACCAGTTTTTTTTTCTCCTCAATCACTTTGTAAGTTTTTAATAGAGAATACACCCATTATGTCTAGACTCAAATACTCAGGCAGAAATTCAAGGACTGAAACTTGACAAGCCCCCTCTCACTTCTTTCCCGAGTGTGGGTGTGTAGACAGGCTCTCTCAGGCATTTGCACACACATTTTTGCTTATTTGTTTCTTGAGACTCATTGTGTATTAAGAGATCACAGGTAATGTGTGCACAGTAAACATGTGTTGTGTGTGTGTGTGTGTGTGTGTGTGTGTGTTCACATTACCCAGTTATGCAACTGGGAAGGGTCTGAGATGAAGAACTGAAAATGCCGGCCCCAGAGCCAAGTTTTTCTCCTGCCTGACCTGTGAGTACAACGATAGGCTACAACGTCCAAACCAGATGGCAAGAAAGGCAGACATTTGAAGCTCTTCCAGAAACCAGTGGAAGAGAAAAGCGGCCTAATAGTAAATGAGCCCAAGTTGGCACAGAATCTTTATGGAAGAAGTGGTCAGAATGTCCGCTAACTAATGCCAGGGGCCCCTCGTTACACGTGCAGCTGCCCAGGGGGGCCCGCGTATTTACAAGCCTGGCTGGCAACATTAGCAAGGGTGATGATAGCAGGGGCCAAACGCATGGGGGGGAGGGGGGGGCTGGACCACTGTGGGGGAGGGGTGTTCACTGGGGCTTGTGATCAGCAAGCAGCATTTAAAAGGACAAGGATTGGGCACCTGGGTGGCTCAGTGGGTTGAAGCCTCTGCCTTCGGCTCAGGTCATGATCCCAGGGTCCTGGGATCGAGCCCCTGCATCGGGCTCTCTGCTCAGCAGGGAGCCTGCTTCCTCCTCTCTCTGCCTGCCTCTCTGCCTACTTGTAATCTCTCTCTCTGTGTCAAATGAATAAATAAAATCTTTAAAAAAAATAAAAAAAAATAAAAGGACAAGGATTTATTTTACAGAAATGCAAATGAGTGCACAGCCACTTAAATAAATGTATTGCAAGATTGTCTATAATAGAATTAATAAGTAAGTAACTTCAATGCACTGTTCCAGTTGAGAAGGAAAGTAGAGTGAGCCCATATGACGGAATATTACGCAACTCTAATAAGAATGACAAAGAACTATAGGTATTATCTCAGAAACACCACAATATGTTGTTGAACAGCAGTACCGATGAAAAGATATGAAAACTCTTCTTTTCTCTTCTCTTTCTCTCTCTTTGTTGTTCTGCATAAACACATGCACACCCATGTACACACACATACACATATTATGATCTCAGTGTTAAAACAGCTCCAAGAAAAAAAAGAAATGTGTGTAAATGCTTTAGAAAGCCTTAAGGGGGTCAAATAGTACAAAATTGCAGTTAAAAGATAACTAAGTCATGTGGCTGTCATGTACAGAATAAGGACTATAGTTAACAATACCCATGCTATGTTTGAAGGTGGCTAAGAGGGGTGCCTGGGGGCTCAGTCAGTTAAGCGTCTGCCTTCGGCTCAGGGCCTGATCCTAGAGTCCTGGGATCGAGCCCCTCACTTGGCTTTCTGCTCAGAAGGAAGCCTGACTCTCCCTCTGCCTCTGTGCCCCCTCCCCCCCCACTTGTGCTCCCTCTCTCTAATAAATAAAATCTAAAAAAAAAAAGTTGATAAGAGAGTAAATCTTAAAAGGTCTCATTATAAGAAAACAATCATTTGAAACTGGGAGTGGTGATGAATGTTAACTAATTTTTTCATGGTGATCATTTTATAATAAAATCCAATATCAAATCATTGTGTTGTAAAACTAAATGCAATGTTATATGTCAATCATATCTCAACTTAAAAGGTAAGATTAAAAAAGGTAAGTGCAATTAAGCTAAATGAAAACACACATCTGAGGAAAAAAATAAGGTAAACTAGACAATTTCCTGGAGATAGATTACCATATGTTACACAACGAGTTCTCCACCTCTTGCAGGCTGTTTCCTTTCTCTCTGTTTTGTTTTTGTTTTTTTTGTTTGTTTATTTGTTTTAATAAGAAATTCTCATTCTCGGATGCACATGGTAATGATTGCAACCAAATTTGCAGGCATTAAGTGCCCCAGAAGTCCTATGTGTAATACTACCAAAACTTTGTGTTTGTTTGCTTATTTGGTAAAAAGAGCAGATGAAATGTGTACTAAGTTCATTCAGGAGCATTGTTCTTTCATTGGTGGCTTGCAAAATCTGGGAATACATATTTATTTATTTATTTATTTTGCCCCCGGGGTATAGGTCTGTGAATCATTAGGCTCACACCCTTCACAGCACTAAGGGCATTTCTATTGGCAAATTTTTCTACATTAATGGACGTATAATTAACGGGTGCAAATATTTCATTAAAGAAAGTTGGTATTTAAATATTTAGCCTCTTACGATGACTCTATCAAATCACCACACAGTATCAGCAGCAGGCAGTTAGCTGAGGAGGAGACAAAAACAATGGGTAATCCTTAATCTCAAGGACTTAAAATTTATAATATTCTAATGAATACAGTAAAAATAATGCTTGCTATAATAATTTTAAAAAGCTCCCTTGGTTTGTGTTATTAATCAAACAAATAGGAGGTTTACTTGGCTTAAAATTATAATTGATTTGATCTTTCAAGCAGTTTGCTCAAATGGATCCACTGGGCATTTTGTTTGGTTATTGTCATTTAACTATTTATCTACTGCACACTTACAGAATATTTATTACGGGCCGGGGACCACACTAAATGTTGAAGATTTAGAGCAAACCAGCTGTCCTGGGGCTCCTTCCCAGGGGCGGGTTGAGCCAGACATCCTTGCAATGGGACTGCACACAGCCATGTCGGCCTGGTTTCTCTTCTCCCCATCTCAGAATCACGAGGTCAACCATAGGTCTGAAAGATGCCCAGCTGTTGAAAAGGAAAGGGGGGGAAAAAAAGAGGGCCTGCTAAAGTGCCCGTGCTCCTGTGGAGGAGTGAGAGAAGGCTTTTCAATTCCTGCTTTTTGCACTGATACAATGCATTGTTTGATTCTTCAGATGAGGCTGTATTTATAGTTCACAGAACACAACCCCGCCAGAAATGTTTATGAGAAGTCTGAGGGACGGAGTTTAAGATTTTATTTATGTATTTATTGGACAGAGAGAGAGAACAGAAGCAGGGGGACCGGCAGGCAGAGGGAGGAGGGGAGCAGGCTCCTTGCTGGGCAGGGAGTCCCATGTGGGACTCGATTCAGGGAACCCAGGATCATGACCTGAGCCGAAGGCAGCTGCTTAATCGACTGAGCCACCCATGGACCCAGTGAGGGAGGGAGTTTAAATCCACAGGAGCCTGAGGAAGAGGCAGAATGCAGGTGGAAGGCATCCGAAGTGGAGTTGGGTCACCAGAGTCCAGGAATGGAGCTCAGAATGGAAGCCACAGGCAGAAGTGGAAACTTCTTCATTGGGGGGAGCATGATCTCTGTTTGGGGGTTTTTGTTTGTTTTGTTTTGTTTTAATCTCATACACAACTGTGTCACTCTTTAAGAATGGATAGACCATAATGGCTTAAATGTTTAAAAAGATATGTACAAATGTAGGCTATCAATTTTCTAAATTGAATGAATACCCTCTCATTACTTGATCAAAAACTTTATATAAAACAAATTCAAAAGTCCTTGGCAATCAAACATTTCATATTGGAAATTTTTTATTAAATAAGAGCAGTATATGGGGCACCTGGGTGACTCAGTCGGTTAACCCCCTGCCTTCGGCTCAGGTCATGATCTCAGGGTCCTGGGATCGAGCCCCGCATCGGGCTCTCTGCTCAGCGGGGATCTTGCTTCCTCCTCTCTCTCTGCCTGCCTCTCTGCCTACTTGTGCTCTTTCTCTCTCTATCAAATAAATAAATAAAATCTTTAAAAAAGGACAGTATCTTAAAAAGCCTTGGTATAGTAATTCCTCATTTTTGTTGAGGGATCACTTTGAATGATGCACGCATACATCTTACGGTTCAGTGGTGGTCTTACCCCAGTTCCTAGCTAAGTTCTCTGACCAAGATCTCTGTTATGGACTGAAGGATGGTCCCCTGGCACTCCCCACCCTCCACCATGGTATCTATTGAACTTCAAGCGTGGCTGCTTTTGGTGAAAGGAAGTAATGAAGGTTGAATGAGGCCAAAATGTGGGGCCTGATCCAATAGGACTGGAGTCTTTAGGAAAAGATGCTGGCGGGCTATGAGAGCACACGGCAAGGAAGTGCCTTCTGAAGACAGAGCAGGGCGATGGCCATCTGCAAGCCAGGAAGCGGGCTGTCACCGGAAACGAAAGCTGCCAGAACCCTGGCTCATCTTGGACCCCCCACCTCCAGAATCATGGGAAGTAAGTTCTGCTGGTGTAAGCCACACAGTCCATGCATTTTGTTATTATCAGCTCAGACCATCTTAGACACAGTGATGAGGGACCCACAGACGAAGATCATAGCACACAATGAAAATTAGCAATTCGTTTTGCCCTAATATTACAGTACAGAATTTCAAAAAAGTCCCAATCTATCTTCGAAAATCATTCACTTCAAAAATCATCCCACTTCAGGGAAAAATAAGGATTCTAAGAGCTTATAATTAAAATATCTTCATTTTAATAATTATCACTTCCCAAAACGTTGTATAAGATATGTTTCAGTTAAAATTAAGGATTTGGAGCATTAAAAGAAATTTAAACTATTTCAGTGCTTAAGGAGACATTTATTATTCGGAAAAAAAATAGCCTAAATCCATAAAAGGTTTAAAATAAAACATCATAGTTTGAGTATAGTTTTGAAGTAATGTTCATGATCTATAGAATTCAGTCAAGAGAATATTGTATGGCAATAGCGTGACCCACCTGTGCTCTCTTACAGAATTTCTTTTTGAGAAATGGGGTGGGGGTGGGGGGGATGAATTTCAATGGCATCCAACAATTCATTGTATTTTTTTTTTAGAACTCTGTTTAGAGTCTTTCATCTTCTTGAAAATAGAATTCAAGAGACATAAATCTATGAAAGAATCCTCTCTTCTCTGTTTCAGTGCTAGTGAGTCTTCCTTCCAGTTCCCACTGGCTGTGGACCTATTCTTAGGCAAAGACACCACTGGATTTTCTTTGTTCTTTTTTGGAGGAAAATCATAGTTTCTGATTTTCAGCAGAAGAGATAAGGAGACATTGGTGACAGGCTCTAGGTAAAGATGAGGTGAGAGGTGAGTGTCTTGGTGGTAGGTGGTCGGGCTTTTCTGGTTTGGAAAGGTCCATCTTTCTTTCTTTGTCTGTTTTCATACGGGCAGATCTCTCTAGTTTCCCTAAAAATGTGTTGGGAACACTGAGAGTAGACCATGTCCCACACAACACAACAGCAACCAAACGTGCGCTGCTCAGACCATCTAAATGCCACTGGACGGAGTAAAATATCTAATGAGATTTGCTAAAATCCAAACAATGCCTTGCAGATTGTGGGATTTTCCAAGCAAAGCAGCAAGTGCTGGTCCTGAATCGGATATTCCTAAGAAATTTCTGGTGCTTTTGAGATAGAATGGTTCAGTTATCTCATTAGGAAGGTTTCTAGGGTTGTATTGGGATGCAGCAGGATGGATATTATGGACAAGTATGTTCAGATACGCTGATTTATGAGTTAGCATTTGAATTTTTCCTCGTTAAATTTCTTTTTAATCTCTCCATATCTGTTTCTGATTTATGCATTTTGCCTTTCAACCCTTTAGCACAGAGGATTCTGAGTCTTTTTAAAAGATATTTTTAAACGGTTATGGTTCACTTGTTGGATCCTATAGAGTCCTATAGAGAGCTTCTGATAAATGCCTCTGTTCAGGGCTCTACTGATCACTTCCAATATCCCATGCTCAGTCTTCTTAATTGATTTGCTTAGTCTTTTTTAATTGATTATTTTTATGCTCATTTAAATCAAGGCTTGGCTATTGTGCTCCTGCATGATTGGCTGGTGAGATTTTTGACTGTATTTGCAAATGTTTTCAGGGCCAGCAGAAGTCATCAGAGTAATTTCCCAAACTACTTGATTCATAGACACTCCTTTCAGAGTCATTGTTGCTTTCTTCTTTTTTAGAATACTTGCTCACTTTATTTTGCCTGAGAAGAGTGAGATGAACATCCAGTGTCAAATTGAAATTGTTAGCAATACTTGAACTGACATATCTATCCAATTTTTTTGAAATAGTGTTTTGTTTGTCTTCTTTGTTTAATTTTCACTTTTGGTCCCTTAATGCCTTGATACAGACTTCAATTTCCTTTCTCTGTTAGCTTTTCTTTCTTTGTTTTCTTCCTTTCGCATATCTATGCTTAGTTTTAGTTTGTTCAGAGTTAGACCTGAACAACATGACCTGATTGAGTAAATCTTCCTGTGAGGATTAGCTTTGGTGATGAGTCAGTTTGGTCCTTGTTCCATTGACAAACATTTGTTCTACATTTTCAAGAAGTATACATGTCCTACCTGATCTGAAAATCTAATTTTATTCAATTCAAAAGATTCCTTGCCAAATGATTGGTCTCTAAGTCACCCAACATAGCATATTTACATAGACTGATAGGACCTTCTTTTAAATTGAGGTGGGCAGATAAAGTGGGGTGTGTGTGTGTGTGTGTGTGTGTGTGTGTGTTAGAAAGACTGCATGCAGTGGGACAGATTGTGCAAGAGGGAGAGTGAGAGAGAGAATCCCAAGCAAACCCCATGCCCAACGCAGGTCTTACTGGATCCCATAAACCTGAGATCATGACTTCAGCTGAAATCAAGAGTCAGACGCTTCACTGACTGAGCCACCCAGGAGCCCTGGTCAGATACAATTCTAAGTAACACATCGCCAGTGCACCTGTCTTCACCTGAGCTAGAAGATGCAAAATCAAATCCAAGTCTGTCTTGAGGAATAGCAGATACTTGCTTTCTTCCGGGAATAATTCCTGTCCTGGGAGGCCAGCTTCCTGGAGAGGAATATGCATCTTTTAATTGTAAATCTTCCATAAGTAAATCCCAAGCAGTACCATTCCTGCTGGCGTTTTCTCCAGAGGGATTCACTGAACCCTTAGGTCTGAGAAGTTCATCCCGTCTACTACGAAGTAAGTTTTCTTCCAACACAAATAAGTGACATGCATGAGGTAGTAACATTATTTTTTCATCTGTGAAAGGACATCTGTGTTTTCCTCCCTTTGGAATTTCCATGTTCCAAGACTAAAGCCAACACTCTGCTGTTGTCCCTGTAATTTTTCAGCAACTTAGAAGTGTTCGTGATAATTGGGTACAATATAGGTGCGACAGACTTCTATTTGCCAACGTCTGGCTAGTCTCTATTTCTTTTCTTTTTTGTTGGTTTCTCCATGACTTCTGCACTGTCCTGAAGGGACTCTTTAGGCAACTTTCTTTGGCCATCTTCTGCCTTTGGCACCCCTCAGCCACCATGGTATCCCTCCTCCTCATAACCCAAAGCTCTGTGAGGCGGCCTGACAGCCCTGGGCCCCCACGTCTGTGGCTCCGTCTTCCTGCTGGAGACCACCATGACATCTGAAACTGTTCGCTGCATTCACTTGTTGGTTGCCTGGGAATCTATGGATGTCTAGACTTTCCTAGAGTCTATCAGATTCCTATAAAGGCCGAAGATAAAAGTAGCATTTTTTAAATTCAATTCATTTAAGTTAAAATAAAATTCACACATTTCTCCTACCTCCCATCTTGTCCCGTGGCAAACAATAATCTGTTGTCTGTTATCATGAGCTTGATTCATGTATTTATATTTATAAGATATAAACATAGATTTTTATATATATAGTGTATATATATAAAATATTTATTAAGTTTAGATTCCACATATAAGCGAAATCACATGGTATTTGCCTGGCTCTGTCTGACGGATTTTACTTAGCATAATGCTCTCAAAGTCCACCTATGTTGTTGCTAATGGTAAGATTTCAATCTTTTTAGTGGCTAAGTGGTATTCCACTGTGTGTGTGTGTGTGTGTGTGTGTGTGTGTGTGTGTGTGTGTGTGTGTAGTGCGTGTCCCAGTTTCTTTATCCATTCATCCATCAATGGACATCCAGACTGTGTCCATACCTTGGCTATTGTAAATGCTTTGGTGAACATGCCCAGAAGTGGAATTAGTGGATCATGTGGTTGGTAGTTGTTCACTTTTTTGAGGAAACTGTGTATTTCTACTGTGGGTGCAAAAATTTACATTCCTACCAACAGTGCACAAGGGCTCCCTGTTCTCCACATCTTTATCAACATTTATTTTTTTTTATAATTTTTTAAAAGATTTTATTTATTTATTTGACAGAGAGAGAGATCACAAGTAGGCAGAGAGACAGGCAGAGAGAGAGAGGAGGAAGCAGGCTCCCTGCTGAGCAGACAGCCCGATGTGGGCCTCGATCCCAAGACCCTGAGATCATGACCTGAGCCGAAGGCAGAGGCTTTAACCCACTGAGCCAGCCAGGCGCCCCTTTATCAACATTTATTACCTTTAGTCTTTTAGAAATTTTGAATATTAGCTCCTTATCAGAGGTACGATTTGCAAATATCTTCTCCCATGTGGTGGGTTGCTTTTTCATTCTGTTAGTTTCCTTTGCTGTTCAGAAGCTTTTGGGTTTGATGTGTTTCCACTTGTTTAATTGTGTTCATGCTGCTTTTGCCTTTGGTGTCAGTGTCAAAAAGTCACTACCAAGATCTATATTAAGGAGGTTACTGCCTATGTTTACTGTTAGTATTTTTATGGTTTCAGGTCTTACATCCAAGTCTTTAATCCATTTTGAGTTAATTTTTGTGTAATTTTGCATTATTTTTTAATGTAATTTTGTGTATGGTTGTCCAGTTTTCCTGGCACCATTTATTGAAGAGATCATAATGTAGTTGAGTATATATGTGTGGGTTTAATTCTGGGCTCTCTGGTCTGTTTTTATGTCAATTACATACTGTTTTGATTTCTAGAGCTTTGTAATATAGTTTGAAATCAGGGAACATGATGAGATTTATTCCTAAGCATTTTATTCTTTTTGATGCAAATATAAATGAAATTCTTTTCTTAATCTCTCTTCCTGATAGTTTATTATTAGTGTATAAAAATGCAACAGATTTTTGTGTATTGATTTAGTATCCTGCAACTTGACTAAATTGGCTTATTCTAACAGTTTTCTGATACAGTCTGTAGAGTTTTCTATATATAATATCATATTTGCAAATAATGACATTTGCACTCCTTCCTCTCCAATTGGGATTTCTTTTCTTTCTTTCTTTCCCTTTTTCTTTTTCCTAATTGCTCTGATTAGGACTTCCAGCAGTATGTTGAATAAAGGCAGAAGAAGGGGCATCCTCTTGTTCTTGGTGTTAGAAGACAAGCTTTCAGCTTTTCACCATTGAGGAGGATGTTAGCTGTGTGCTTGACATAGATGACCTTTATTATGTTGAGCTATGTTCCCTCTATACCCATTTGTTAAGAATTTGTATCAAAAATGTTGAATTTTGTCAGATGCCTTTTCTGCATGTATTGAGATGATCACATGATTTTTACCCTTCATTTTGTTAATGCAGTATCTCACATTGACTGATTTGTAGCTGCTGATCCATCCTTGCCTCCCTTGGAAAAAATCCCACTTGATTATGGTGTATGTTCCTTTTAATGTATTGAATTTGGTTTGCTAACTTTGCGGAGAATTTTTGCATCTACGTTCATCAGGGATATTGGCCTACGATTTTCTTTTCTTGTGCAGTTTATCTGGATTTGGTATCAGGGTTAGGCTGGTTTTGCAAAATGAGTGTGAGACAGTTCCCTTCTCTTCTGCCATCTGGAACAGTTTGAGGAAGATTGGTATTAATTCTTTGAATGTTTGGTAGAATTCACCAGTGAAGGCATCTGGTCCTGGACTTTTGCTTGTTGGGAGCTTTCTGATTATGGATTCAATCTACTTGCTAGTAATTGGTCTGTTCAAACTTTCTGTTTCATTATAATTTAATCTTGTAGATTCTCTGTTTCTAGAAATTTTTCCATTTCTTTTAGTTTGTCAAGTCTGTTAGCTGCAGTTATTCATAGTAGTGTCTGGGTTTGTATTTCTGTAGTATCAATTAGTTCTATTTCCTCTTTTATTTTTAAGTTTATGTCAGTACTCTCTTTTCCTTGAAGAATCAGGCTAAATAAATGTTTAGTAATTTATCTTTATAAGGAACCAGCTTTTAGTTTCATTGATCTTTTCTGTTGTCTTTTTAGTCTCTAGTTCATTTATTTCTGCTCTAATCTTTGTTATTTCTTTTCTTCTACTAACTTTGGGCTTTGTTCTTTTCCTAGATCAGTGTTAAGTTTAGCTTAGTAGATAGAATTGAATTACTAACATTACCAATATAAATCATATTTAAGGAGATTTTCTGGTAACACACACATGAGTTAGCTAGTCCAGAAGGAGAGGAAAAGAAGAAGACAGGGAGAGAAGGAGGGAGGAAGGAAATGAGAGAAGGAAGGAAAGAGTGAGGGAGAGAGAAATAGAGAGAGGGAGAGAGAGAAAAAGAAAGAGAAAGAGGAAAGAGAGAAGAAAGAGGAAGAAAGCGAGAAAGAAGGAAATAAGGAAAGAAAGAAAGAAAGAGAAAGAAAGAAAGATAGAAAGAAAGTCTATTTCAGAAGAAACAGAGATGATGCAAGACAGTTGGATTAAAAATAATCCTCAGGTGATTTTAAACGAAGCCACCACCAGGGGTAGCAGCTTGGGACAGAGAAGGGATGTGGAAGTGCTTGCATGTCAGCTCTGCAATCCACTAAACCACTCTCCTCTGTTCCTACTATTTGTCGCTATTCTTCTATTGGACCGGGAAGTTCATACTCATGCCTGTTCCACAGCTATGATTCTTTTCTGAGACTCTTCTGAGATTGAGATTCTGAGATTCTACTTCGGGAAGTCCCATGTGTGATCTCATGGAGCATGTCAAAGTAAAGTAACCCAGCTCTTCAATCAGATCAGATGAAGAGTAAAGAAATTGGTTTCTGCCCCCTCGCTCTTTCTCGCACTCTCTCTCTCAGCATCTGGTTAAGGAAAGAAATCATAGCAATTTTCTTACAGCAGCAGGATCTATGTTCTTTTATTCCATATCCAGCCTCTTACTCTCAAAATTTTCCAGTTTCTCTTTCAGTAGCAAATGTGGTTCTTTAAAAAAAAAAGGGGGGGGGATATTTCAGATATAAATTTACCTAATGCCAAACCTCAGCACGGACTCACTAACTTCCAAATGAGATTTCCATGTGGTGTAGGCAGCGCCAAGCAAAGAACCTGAACACTGAAGTAGAATCATGATCATTGCCCCACCTGCCCTTAGAACTTGCCTATGCTCTTTGGAAGTTTTCAGGGACCTCTGTTGTGCTAGAATTATTGAAACTCAGCAGGATTTTTGTATGCGTACTTTTGGAAGGAAAACAGAAGGATGCAATTCATTTGTGGTCATGCACCTGCTTTTTATTTTCGTGGAAAATCAAGCCTATTTTATTTTTCCCCTTTATCCGTGGGCAGCAGTTTTCTCCTGTGAGGCTACCTTAATTGTATCAGGTTTGAGATACCCGTATTAATGGAAATTCCCCAAACCAGTACATTGCAGATATGTTAGCACAATAACAAACAAAATATTGAAAAGGTAACTACCATCAGATTCTGAGATCAAAGAAGCAAAATAACTTGTCTCTTGACACCACAAACATTAGGGGACTTTAAACACATCACATCTTTTCCTGGGTCCAGCGAGGGTTTGCAGGCCAAATGCTAGTCCATCAAGAACATTTTCTGTTTCACTGAACAAAGGATTTCCATTTGAATTAATAACATTCCTAAACAATTTTTTATGCAAAAGTATTACAATTGGGAATGTTCCTAATGATCCATCAGCATTTTGATGTTTTCTAAGAATTTCTGCCAAAAAGAGAACTGAAGACAAAACTTTTGTATCCATTTGAAATTGTTACTCTGGTTGGAAAAAAAAAACATGTACCAGGATGTTGTCTTGGCCAACATCACAGTCATTTCTATACATTGAAGTTGGCTATGACCTTTGAGCCTAATTTTCCAAAGTGTGTAATGAATGGTTATTGATAGAAGGAATTTTGAATCAGATAATATCAAATTACAGCTTTCTAATAATACAAAAAAAATCGATAGAGGTAAGAGTTGTGTTCTAGGACCTTCTGCAAATCCATCATCTTTATTACAGTCCATGCAAATACAAAAAAGTAATGGAGAAGGAACTTTTAGATATCGATATGCTTGGTAACATTAGTCTGTTTTATGGTTTATTCACCCAGTTTCCTGGCATGCTTCACTCTGCATTTACTTCCCATTCACACCTCCTTCCCTCCCCCTCATTGTTTTCCATCCACCAGCATAGAACCTGTGCCTAAGCTCAAGAAATGTGCCTGACATCACACAGCTTAAAACTGAGTTTACGGGCACCTGGGCGGCTCAGTGGGTTAAAGCCGCTGCCTTTGGCTCGGGTCATGATCCCAGGGTCCTGGGATCGAGGCCCGCATCGGGCTCTCTGCTCAGCGGGGAGCCTGCTTCCTCCTCTCACCTCTCTCTCTGCCTGCCTCTCTGCCTACTTGTAATCTCTCTCTCTCTGTGTCAAATGAATAAATAAAATCTTTAAAACAAAAACCAAAAAACAAAAAACTGAGTTTACAAGAGATTTGTTGTTGTTTCTAATTCTAAAGTGATAAATTTTTATTTAAGACTCTTGGAAAATATATCAAATATAGGAGGTTACAAAGTAATAAGCACAAGTTACCCATATTTCCACCATTACTCCATTTAATTATTAACTATTGACTTGTTTTCAACAAACATTTATTAGGCACCCTTTATGTGCATGGTACATTGGGAAACTGTAAGAGACAACCAACATCGATAAACATAGTTTAAGGTGAAACTATGAATGTTGCTATGTTGAGGGATGATAGAAATACACGCCCTATGAGAAAAGAAAAGGGTTCTAATATTTTTTGCCAGGAACGTTGAAAGTCTGTTTTTTATTTTTTATATTTTTACAGAGAGGGAAGTTTTGGAAGTAGAAATCTATGGAATTAGAAAGAGAAAAGTTCCCGACCGAGAGACTGTCATAATTGTAATCTGGAGATGAGAAAGCATAGCTCTGGCAGGCATCACAATTGAATCACTTTGAGCAGAGAGCATAGAAAGCAGTGGGGCCGTAGGGAGAAAAGTCAGCTTGGGACCATGGAGGGCTTGGGCCGGAGATTAAGTCTTTCCCAAACAGGAGAAGCAGTACGCATGAATATTGGGAAATGGGGAGAAAATATTTTCTTACCAGAAAAAGGACAGAGGATGAAATGCATGTAAAAAAAAATTAAAAATAAAAATAAAAGACAATGTGGTTATAGATCGACAGGAATTTCAGGTCATGGAGAAGAGTGAAGGGCAAGGTGATGTTTTACGGTGTATCCAAAGTGCCCTGCTTACTAGGTGGAGATTTAACTATTAACAGATCCACAAGAACAGAGGAAAGGAACCAAAAATGGATAAACGGCAAGATTTTTTTGAATACACTGTTTAAATTTTGGAATAATTTTAGTTTTACCTAAAAGTGGTGAAGCCAGTGCAGAGAGGTCCTGTATGACCCCACAGCCACTTTCTTCTGTTACTAACACCTTACATTAGGACAGTACGTTCGTCCCAAGCAATGAAGCAATATTGACCCCCTATTATTAAATAAAGACCATATTTTATTCAGACTTCCTTGGTTTTTATTACACGTATTTTTTCTGTTCTGGAGTTCCATTGGAGATGCCACCCTGTCCCCTCAGACTCCTGTAGACTGCAACAGTGCCTCAGATTCTCTTTGTGCTTGGCCACCTTGACAGGGCTGAGGAGTGCACATCGCATGTCAGGTTCAGCGTCCCTCAGCTGCCGCTTGTCTTTTCTTTTTCTCATGAATCCACTGGGGTTAAGGGTTTGGGAGAGGGAGACACATGTGCGAGGCTGTCATTCTTATCACTTCCTATCAAGACTGGTGTGATCAGCGTGACTTAAGCACAGTCGACATCACCCTTGGTCATCTGGCTGAAAGAGTGCATGTCAGTTTTCGTCACTGCAAAGTTGGTCTTTATTTTACCCTGATGCTTACTTCACTTTTTGGAAGAAAAACCCAGGCACAGCCCACATTTAAGTAGTAGGGAGTCATATTCTACTTCCTCTGGAGGGTAAATTGGACGTTTAATATTTGTTTCAGAAGGAGGATGTCTTGCAAGCATCTGCTTGCTAACCCCATCAGTGGCCATTCTAAATTAGATAGTTACCTAAATCAATCATGAGATTACCACAAGAGAAAACAGGGCTGTATTTAGGATTCTGGGTAATCCATACTATGTTCATAACAAATATATATGTAACACCCCATTTGTTTTTCTGAAATGAAATCACAGATAATATAAACTATGTAGAAGCATACTTTAAAAATACATAATTTTAAAAATACGTAATTACTTAATTCTAATACGAAGGAAAATAACATAAAAGTGATTTATAATAAAATAGTGTGTAATTTTATATGCAAATGGAAAAGCATTTCTACTCTGGAAGACACAATGAATTAGTCTGACGCTTGCTCCTTATGTTAATAAGGATTAGTAGACAGCAGATGCTGAAGCACTCCTTCCTTAAATCACAGGATCTTAAAAGGATACAGGTTGGTTTCTCTCTAGGGTCAGGGACACCCTTGTAGTTGTGTAGGCTTGCCAGGCTCTTGCACCTCCTGGCTTCCAAACCTCCAGGCCTCAGTGTTAGCTGCACTTTCTGCCTCTGGCCAGGAGACAGCAGGGAGAGCAGATGAGAAGACACGCCTGTTTTTCAACCCCCAGGGACAGCAGGTGCTGGTGAGAAATGCCCACACAGACTCCCTGCGTCTGGGGAGGCTGGGAAATCAGGTTAGCTGTTTGACAGAGAAGAGGAGGAGATGAAGTTTGGAGAACACGGAACGAGGCCAGGCACGGTACCAGAGCAGCCCAGACATTCAGACAGGCAGCTCCAAGGGTGGAAGGTATTTCTGCTAGCGGGGTGACTTTATTCTGATGTCGTGATCCAGAGAGGTTATAATTTTGTCATAAAACAAGGTACAGACTTTCCTCAATTTTCATGGTATTTGCATTCATGGAAGATTCAGTTGATGGAAATCAGACGGGATACATTGTGTCATATACAAACATGTAGAGTTTGGTTTTGTACATGGATGATTATGTGACGGGTGAAATAAAATGGATTCACCACTGAACTGTACCCCAGAAACTAATAATACACTGTATGTTAATTATTGAAGTTAAATAAAATATGATTTTAATGAAGAGAGAAAAAAAGAAAATGGATTTACTAGGTCCAGGGTTTTTAGAATGGAGCCAGGAGGCCTTGAAGGAGCTGGGTCTTCGGCAGGTCCTCACCTGTGAAACCAGGAACTTTTTAACTGGGCCAAACGGAAAATATTGCAAGAACTCTGGAGGGACTCCTGCAGGTTGCTGCAGTGGTGGACTTGGGCTTAGCGAGAGCCTCAGCGGCCAATTCTATTTAGCCAAGACTAGGGTTCTGCCACCAACACCAATCACGATTCCTTGTAAACAACACACCCTAGCATGCCCCTTTGTCTTTAGAAAGCGCCAACTTTGGCTCCCTAGTGGGACAGAGTTTGGGGGGCTACCTCTACCCGTGCTTCCCGGATTGCAATTCTGAGACCCCACATAAACACTCTGGTTTATTTCTGCTCTGCCTCATTTCTCCATCGACAAATATATGCACAACTTCACCTGTATTGTTGCGGGGTGTACAGTGATTTTACACCAGGTACAAGCAATGCCTTGCTCTGGATTAGAGTTGCTGCGCAGCCAGCATCCAGGGCTCTAGGGCTGGCTTACAAAAGCCAGCAGCACAACTGCATCTCAATTACTGAGAAAAACACACTCAGCCCCTCGGGTTTGCACACCCCACGCCAGAAGGTGGAAGTCCCTGGACTGGGAACCATGGTTTAGCAGAAGGGCAGAGAAGACAGGATGCCAAGGGACATGGTGGGGGAGGTGGATTGCAAAATGAAGAACTGAGGGGCTTGGGCACGAGGCAAGACAGAGATGTAGCAGAGGAAGGCGGACGATGAGGCAGTCCGGGGGATATTTGGAAACACTAAAGCAGAGTACGGCTTTGCATTTATTTTTTCTAGAACTTTCCCTAAACTCGGAACTGGGTCATTTATGCCAAAGAGCACGTTCCTGATGTCGGTAAACAACGTGCCGGGGGTGGATTCTGCAGGGAAGAAAACCGATGCCACGGGTCACTGCGCAGTCTGATTTTAAGGAGGGCCTTGTCAGTACGGGTTTCGCGGGGACGTGCTTACGGACGGCAGACAGGCAGTGGCAGTGTCCTCGGAGCGGCAGTGTCTGCGTCCGCACGGGGGGGTCTCCCACTATTGCCCGTGATTCTGTCCGTGCCCCCGGACCAGCTCCCACCACCCTGCGGACTCCGCCCAGCTTCGCGGGAAGGGAAGGGGCGCGTTTTATCACCCCCATGCTCGTCTCTGACCTTCACTGGAGCAAGTCACGTCCAGAGACAAGAAATAATAGAAAACAGACTTTCCGGATGCAATTCATGTCAGGAAAGAGGAGACATTTTCTTTCGTTGTTTGTGTAAGAAGGATTAAGGGTGTATGGGTGCACCCGAGTGGCTCGGTCGGTGCGGCCTGGAATCTAGATTTCGGCGGAGGGCGCGATCTCAGGGTTGTGAGAGGCAGCCCTGCGTCCGGGGCCTGCTGGGCTCGGAGTCTGCTTGAGAGTCTCCCGCGCTCCCTCTCATGCTCGCGCGCTCTCTCTCCCTGCCTCTTAAAAAAAAATGTAGGGGCGCCTGGAGGACTCAGTGGGTTAAAGCCTCTGCTTTCGGCTCAGGTCATGATCTCAGGGTCCTGGGATCGAGGCCCGCATCGGGCTCTCTGCTCGGCAGGGAGCCTGCTTCCTCCTCTCTCTTCTCTCTCTGCCTGCCTCTCTGCCTACTTGTGATCTCTCTCTCTGTGTCAAATAAATAAATAAAATCTTTAAAAAATTGTAGCAGGTAGCAGAGTGTTACTATAAGTGTGAAAGTTCCCTTTGTTTTGTCCAAACAGCCCCCAGACCTGTGCCGTGTAAGGCTCCCTCCCTCCCCCATTTCTCCGCTGTCGGGTTGCACCCGGGGCCCTCTGCCCTTGGCTTCCCTCGTGGGCCCCTCCGATGTCCGTCCTCAGAAGCTGGGACCGCTGGGAAGTGATGGGCCACAGCAGGTGAGGGTCATGGGAGGAAGCAGCTCGCTCTGTGTTGTGTGCTGTGCTGTGTTGGGCTGTGCTGTGTTGGGTCGGGCTGTGTTGGGTCGGGTTGGGTTGTGCAGGGTTGGAAATGTGTCAAACCACCGCGGAGGGACCCGGTGCTTGGGCAAGGCAACCGCCCGGGGGAGACGTGCCTGATGGAAGCAGGGATCCCCTGGGGCAGCATCCGGACGGGGCGGGGCCAGGGAACCTTGACTCTGGAGCGCGGCCGGCCCTCAGCCTCCACCACCTGAGGATCCCCTGTGCGCTGGACTCAGACTGTCTTCTCTGGGGTTCTCAGCGTCTGATGAACCGTGAACAAGAAAGACGACTGTGTAGCTTTCTCCTAAAATGCTGGGAGTTACAAGCACAGCAGATGGTGGAGGGGGAACCTCCCCCATTAGCAGAGTTATTTGATCGAAAGATGAGAAGCTCGGTGCCTGACTTAGAGTTCAATGTCGGTATTAGCGTAGAAGAAAAATAAATTAATAAATAAATTCCAGCCTGCACGAAGGTGTTTCATTAAGTGGAGCAAAATCGTATTATTTCAGACCCTACTCATTCACAATAAGTGACCTCTATTCAGGCAGTGTAGATGTTACATTCTCCTCTATCATTTTATGAAATCCTCACTGTATTTATTCAACGAGCACATAGAAAGATGCAAAGTAGCCATTTACTTGCAAACACCATTCCAAGTGCAACAGATGACCGTTGATCCAGAAGTCTTAGAGTGACCGTAGGAAAAGGGTTGTTTCATAAGAGGAGATTTTGATTTCAGTTGCTTAAATTAATGCACAGTAAAACGGACTTCTCTGTGTACAATTGTGTGAATTATAAAACATGTACAGACTTACGTAACTACCATTAGAAGCAAAGTACAAAACAGGCCCATCACCACCAGAGACACCTCTGACCCCAGTGAGACGTGTTTGCAGTCAGACTGTGCCTAACCCCTGTGACCACAGATCTGGTCTCCGCGGAATCATATAGAATGTTCCTTACAACAATGGTTTGGAGTCCATTTAAGTTGCTTAGCTTATCTGTGATTTATTTATTTATTTTTGATTGTGGCACAGGATCACATTGTATGTGTAGGGAAGGAAAAATTATTTTCCCTTCAGTGTCTTCCAACTGGGCAAAGAAGTAAATTTATATTAAAAAAAAAAAAAACTTTTATTACCTGAGCAGGGAGGCCCCCCAAATTAAAAGGAGACCTAAAGAAAGAACCAACGTGTGTGGTTTTTATGCATTTTAGATACAGAGACAATAAACGTGTGAGGAATTGACAGGATAAAGAAAACAGGTGTTTGGGGGCTCTCATTAGTAAGGAATTCTAAGCGAAATTTAGACTGAGATAGTAGATTAGAAAAAAAACTACAAGGCTTGTCTTTACTGCTTTTTTGACAGCAAGGTCCTCATATTTGGTGCTAAGAATGTCTTTCGCTTCTTAGTGCAGACAGGGTATTTTTCCTATGGGGTCTGTTTCCTGCCTGCAGGGGGACAGAGGAGGGTCTGAGGGTCTTGCCCGGGCTGGTCCCCAAGTAGCTTCAATTCGAAATGATCAATAGGCCATTGTGGCACATTTGGGGCAGCAGGCCCTTAGCTCTCCCATACAAGAATTTACTGTGGGGCGCCTCGGTGGCTCAGTGGGTTAAAGCCTCTGCCTTCGGCTCAGGTCATGATCTCAGGGTCCTGGGATCGAGGCCCGCATCTGGCTCTCTGCTCAGCAGGAAGCCTGCTTCCTCCTCTCTCTCTGCCTGCCTCTCTGCCTCCTTGTGATCTCTCTCTCTCTGTCAAATAAATAAATAAAATCTTTAAAAAAAAAAGAATTTACTGCGTTTGTTTATCTCCTCACCTGTCGAAGGACATTGGGGCAATTATGAACAGAGTTGCTATAAACATCCACGGGCAGAGGTTTGTGGGAATGTACGTTTTTATAACCGGGGGTGAGATGGCTGGCTCTCGTGGTAAGCACGCATTTGGACGAGGAACTGCCAACTTGTTGTGCTATTTCTCCTTCTCACCAGCCACGTGTGAGTCCCATTTCTCCACATCCCCATCAGTGGCTTTTCCGGTATTTATTTTTTCTATTTGCCGTTCTAATGGTTACACAGCAGTCTTGAATCCCAGTTACAATGACAATTATATTGTGGTCTTGAGTTCACATTGCTAATGATGTTGAACATTTTCTCATGTGGTTATTTATCATCCACGTAGCTGATCGGAGAAGGGCTTACTTGTCACTTTTGCTCATTTAAAAATTAGATTACTGTTTACTTCTGAATTTTGAGCATTTTTAAAATTTATTTTTTTGAATATAAAAGGTCACCTACGTAATTTCAGAATGCTTTCTCCTCATCTCTAGACTGTCTTTTCATTGTCTCAATAGGCTTTTTCCAGAGCAAGCAGTTTCAGCTTTGACAAAGTCTGTTTTATTTTTGATTTTAATACATGGTGGTGTTGATGTTAATGTTTCATATTCTTTACCCCAGGAAAGATGATATTTTCTTTGTTTTCTTTTAAGTTGGATATGTTTTATTTTACATTTAAGTATATGATCCACTTTGAGTTCGCTTTGTGCAATGTATGAGGTTTAGAATAAAGTTCCTTTTGTGTCTGGATAATTGTCCACCTGATCCAACACCATTAGAATAACTTTCTCTGCTGAATTGCCTTAGTACTTTTGTCAGAAAATCAGTTGGCTATATGTGTATGTCTATCAATACTTTATTCTGTTCCACTGAATGATGAATCATTTTCACCATTACCACACTGTCGTGATTACATAGCTATACAGTGAGTCTTAAAGCCAGGTAAAGTGATTCTTCCAGCAATCTTTTCCAGAATTGCTTTGAGTGTACTAGTTTCTTTGGCTTTCATATGTATTTTAAAATCAGCTTGCCTATGATATAAAAATTCACCTTGGAATTGCGCATACAATACAATAAATCTATAGTTCATTTTGAGGTCACTTGACACCTGTTATTATTATTCAATCCATAAAAATAATGTCTTTCAACATATTCAGATACCCTTCATTTCTTTTGTTAGCATCTGGTGGTTTCCCTTTATACAGAGTATCTCTGTTCTATTGATAGATTTATCCCTAAGTATTTCATAATTTCAAAAATATTAATCATAATCATATTATTTTGATTCAGTTTCCAATTTCTATTACTAATATGTAAAAGTGTAAAATTATTTTTTGTTTCGGTCTTGTAACCTGCCACCTTGCCAAGTTAGTTTGTTAGTTCTGGGAGGTATTTTTGTATATTCCTTGGGATTTTTCTCCATAAACAGTCATGTCACAGATTATCCCTTTCTTTTTAATCTGTAGGTCTTTTATTTTTCATGCTTTATGATGGTTGTGGCCAGTGGATGCTAAAAGAGGCGAGGATTCTTCCCTAGAGCTCTTTGATTTCAGACTTCTGGCTTCCAGAACTGTGTGACAAAAACTTCTGTTGTTTTAAGACACCCTGTTTGTGTTAATTTGTCCAACAGCCATAGGAAACAACAATGGTTGTTTTTGTTGGTTTTCCTTTTGCAAGTAAAGTGTATTTTAGTTCTAGTTTTTATTTGGTTCTTGTTTTTGTTCTGTTTCTTCGCTGAGACATTCTGTTACTGTTTGCTTTTCACAATCCTCAAATAGCTTTTCCGTGCATTCTTTCCAGGTTTTGTAGCACCAGTCAATGAGAAAGAGAGCGTACATTGTGAATACTCTATCTTGAACCAAATCTTCCAGAGGGTTTTAACAGGTACTTTTTTAAAGTTTTTATTTATTTCTTTTAAGTAATCTCTACACCCAATGTGGGGCTTGAATTTACAACAGAGAGATTAAGAGTCACACGCTCTACCGGCTGAGTCAGCGAGGTGCCCCTTACATGTGATGCTTTTAAAAGTCACATGGTAATGATAACTCTAACAAGATTTACTCTTCAGTAAAGTGAATAGTGAATGTATGATCCCATAGGCTACAAGGGACAAATTACTGATGTTGCATGGCCCATTCTATGCCGTAGAGGCAAGATGGTGATGGGACTATTCATAATGGACAGAGAGGCTATGATGTCTTGGAGCTTCTTCTATTTGTGAAAAATCTTATTGACTTCAGACATCATTCCCTCCTAAGCGTATGGCATTACAGTGGAACAAGCTGGAGGAGAAATTTTAGAGGTAAAGAGCAATGCAATGATCCAAAGACACATGTAGACTTTTATAATAGAGCTGTTGGGATATTTTCTTCTAAACACAAACCCTGATGATTAGTGATTTTGCCATATTCTGGTCTGTAGCACTGTATCCAAATTTTTATACACATAGAGGTAGGTTTCCATAGACATAGTATATAAATAGAGTATAAACATAGACACATTTATGTGCATATGTAGACAAGAAAAGAGAGAGAGATGCTCTAATTTTTGCAATTTTAAATAAATATATGTATTGCAATTGATGACAAAATAAAATGTTTGTTTCGTGTGTGTAACAAGGTTTTTTTTTTTTCTTTTGTCATCTGCTTTTAGTTAAATTTAAATGTGATGGGTCCCATTTATCAATTTAACTCATCTTGGCATACTTTATGTACTGTATGTTATGTTATATATACTATAGTATACTATTATAACATCTTTCCAGACACGGTGGTTCTTGAGATCAAGCTATCCAAATATCGGAGAAGTTACTGTGAATTTCTTTCAAAGGATGGTTTGTTATGTATACGAGTCATATCTGCTAATTAAACCAGGTTTTCTAAGTTAATCAAGTTTTCTATCCCTCTGCTAGGAAACACTTCTCCAGGTATGCATCGGTGAATGCTTTGATCTTAGACATTACCGTTACTTAAAATCCTAGAATTCAAATATTGGATTCCTTTTCCCTTTCATGTAATACAGATTTTTAAATAATTCGAACTGCCATTTCATTAGTTTTTGTATCTGAAGTTTGTGCTTGTCCTGAATCTGTTTTGATTATTGTGTGATTCCAAGGAATAATTTGATGCTCTAGTAAACACTGTCCTGTCCATTTGAACCCCTGAGGCTTTCTTTTCCTTCTTTAAAGATGTCATTTCCAGCAGCAACTGTCATTTGACTTGAGCAAGAACTGTGAGATCATTTTCAGCTGAAATGCCTAAAATGTAAATTATCACCTCTGGTCAAAAACATAGACTTCGAAGTTGGGAGTTTCTACAAATCTGTGAAAACAATAAGCGAGAAGTTATGATAGTTTGCCAAGTTTATTCCTCCTGTGTCAAGTACTCTTTATGTTAGGACGTGTCTAGTACCAAGGGACAGCAATTGTATCGGACTTGGCAGAGCTGCCGCAGAGCAGGGTGGAAAGGAAACTTGATGCTAAGAAATCTTGTCCTGAGTATTTGTGTCTCTTTGTGTCTCTCTGAACAGTCTTCTGCTTTGAGGAAGTTAAGCTTTGCTGGCTCAAGAGTCTAATGTTTTAATAACACATTCTAGTTTTCTTATATAAATAAATACAAACCTAAATTCATGAACACATAATCATTTTAGCTAACAAATGATATGATTTCACTTTTAAAAAGAGCAAGAAAATGCATCAATTTCTTGATGAAATTTTGTGCCCAAACATTTCCACCAACCACTGAAATATGCTTAAACCATCCAATGTCAGTTGTTAACACCAACCTGGTTAATACACTGAACACCTATAGGCTCAGAAAGTTAAGGAAAGTGGCTTTTGAGGAGGGAACATCCAATGAGAAAGAAGGGTTGATTAGTAGAGGTGATGAAGTGTAGAAATAGAGGAGGTATAAGTTTGGAAAACGTACTCGCCCTATGGAGAAAAAGACCAAAAAGGTGGAACGGAGGAGATTCCAGAAAGGGAAAGAAGGTGGAGGCATAAATGGAAGGTGATTGGGTTTACAGGTGCATAGTGATGAATGACTGTGGCTCTGCATAAAGTCAGATATGAATTTTCACACAAGAACAATTTCAAAAATAACCATTCCCCACTTAGAATCCCCTCCCCACCCACTCGACACTGCGTGCTGCTTGAACACACACTGAGTCAAAGCCCAATTGTAAGAGAACCCCAAAGTATTAATCACAACAAGTGTACTACAGTAATGCAAGATGTTAATAACAGGGGAAACCAGGGGAGTGTGGTACATGGGGACTTTATAATTCCAGCTCAGTTTTTCTGTACATGTAAAACTGCTCAAAAAATAAAGTCTGCTAATTAAAAAAAAAAGAAAGATCAAATCGAAGATAGGTGGAACTCATGGTGATTTTTCAGAACCACGATTTCTCTAGACAAGCACTTTGTTATATCTTTAGGATTGATTGACTGACTGATTGATTTAGAGAGCACACAAATGCGGGGAGGGGCCGGGGGCAGGGAGAGAATCCTCCAGCGGACTCCACGCTGAGCAAGGAGCCCAGTGCAGAGCTCCATCCCAGGACCCCGAGATCATGACCTGAACCAAAATCAAAATCAGGAGTCTGACGCTTATCCTACTGAGCCACCCAGGGGCCCCTTGACCAGCATTTTATTTTATTTTATTTTTTTAGTTTTTTTAAGATTTTTTTTTTATTTTAGAGAGAGTGAGAGAAGGAGAGAGAGAGAGAACATTAGTAGGGGGAAGGGCGGAGGGAGAAGCTGACTCCCTGCTGAGCAGGGAGCCTGATGTGGGGCTCGATCCTGGGCCTCTGGGATCATGACCCAAGTAGAAAGCAGATTCTTAACTGGCTGAGCCACCCAGGCACCTCCCAAATCAACACTTTGAATAATGTGTTAAATAAAAGTCACCTTTAAATAAATAAAACCACCTTCTCATGATCCCGTGCCTCTATCTTTGGTACCTAAGCCTGTGGGGCTCTTGTGGTCTGTATACTGAGTGTGAGGACTATTATTTTCTTTAAGGATGATTTTCACTGAGAAGTAGCAGTGTATCATCTAGCAGCCATGTCTTCCTCTGAAATAACCAGAAATGATTTCCTGATTGATATCCTGAAGATATTTATTTGTGCAATTTAGGCTGTAAAAAAAGTTGATTTCAGGATTATTTACAAAGCCAAGATATGGAAAGCTGAGGGTCCATCGGTTGATGAATGGGTAAAGAAAATGTGGCGAACATATACAACGGAATGTTACTCAGCCATGAGTAAGAAATGTTGCCACTTGTGACATCATGAATGAACCCATTATGCTAAGTGAAATAAGCCAGATAGAGAAAGACAAAGATGGTCTTCTCCTGGAAAATGCGACCTTTGCAAACTATGTGGGCTTAGGAGAAGGGAAGAGAGAAAGAACAAACAAACAAAAACAAGCACAGAGAGCAGGCTCAGGTCATGAAGGAGACTCCCAGGGGAGCAGGAGAAGGCACAGGGCATGGAGAAAGAAGCAATGAAGACAGTTTTCAGTGTGATCAATACTGTGAATGGAAAAATACAGGATAGTAAAGGAAGACCTAAGAAGGTGAAGTGACCTAATGTGAGATCAGAGGAAGCTTCCTAATGGATATTGGATACACAGCCAATCGCTCTTAGAAGTGTGACTACAGAGTGTGCCACGGGTGTGAGTGAAAACACCCCACAGTGTTTTCTGCGGGCACACCCCACGGCCACTGCTGTCAGTGATGAGAGCTCCTAGGTCCAGTACACACAAAGCCTACCCACATCTGTCCACGTGGGAGCCATGGTTCCGTGGATGAAATGTGCCCGCCTCTTTCAGACACACCAGAAATCCAGCACCAACCTCAGAATTTAATGTGCGTGGGAACCAGGCAATCCTGAGTCCTTCACGGGAAGAAGACAAGAGTATGGGAGGATTTCTGCAGACGGAGCGGAGAGAGAGGGAGAAAGGGAATGAGAGATGCCACAGTGAGTGCTAAACTCGGACTGTGGGGAGTTTTCTGTCCCTTCCTGGTTCCCAAGAGCTCATTAATATTAGGGACATAAGTTTCATATTGTCAGGCACTACGTGCTTTTTTTAAAAACATGCTTTTAAACTGCTCATGCTATAAGCATATGTATATTTGTAATATTTCCAAACAAAATCATGTTTGCTTTTGTGGCTTCTGAGTTTCATGTCCTTTTTGAGTAGTTATACTGAGCCCATAAAATTCTTAAAAAGTTTCTGTGTAGGTGTAGTGTAGTCACCGTGATGATCTGAAGGCGGTATTCAGGGAGGACGTCATGGACCGCGTTTCAAATGATAGAAACATTGACAAAATGATTGATGGTTCACGAGCAGCATTGACAAATGGAGAAGGCAAGTCCTTCATCCATATTTTATTTATTGGGTTTGAGTGATGGCTAAGAAATTGAGAAATGTGAGAAAGACGGGGAGGGGAAATGAGTTTTAATTATCCATGGACATGGAATGGAATCCAGGTGGGTTGCTGTGAACTCAATGATGAGAAGAAGCACAAGCAGGGACTGAGGGGAAGAGGACTTTGATGTGGGCGACAATGACACGAATGTGGGAAAACCGCGTAAGGGAACGCGGCTAAGTAAACCCAGGTGTGAAATGTACTCATCGGGGATGAAGGGATTCTGGGGGTGAGATTTGCGGTGAAGGTTCACGCGTCCCTGTTGAGACAGTACAGGCAAAGCAAGACTTAACTCCCGTAAAGCCACTGATCTGAGGCAGGGGTTAACGTTTCCATATGTTGAGAGACAAATACCTCCCGGGAAAGTGAACAAAGAGGGATAACAGCTGGCAGGAAGTAAGGAGTAATGGTTGTCTGGGCAAAATTAGAAGTAATAGTTGGAGTTCTGCTTGTACAAGTATTTCTGTTTTCCGGGAGCACTGAAAGAATGTCGGCCATGAAGAAGGGCGTCCTGTGATGGTCTCGTGTCTGCTGTAGAGCAAGGACCTCAAGACAGTGACCCTGGGACGGAAGGATGCTCCCCACTCCCGGCCCCTCCTCCTTCGGAAAAGTGACCCTTGGGGAACCTCCTTCCCCTTGCCGGCTCCCTCCCTCGTGTACAAGCTCTCTCTGACAGACTCTGCCTGCTTCCCTCCCTCCCGTTCGCTCTTCATTTCTCATGACATTGAGACTCAAGGACCTGGTCGTGGGGGACTGGTAACAGTAATGCTTGATCTGAATTTTTACATTTTNTCCGGTAACAGTGCTTGGGGGCCAAACAGGGAGGGACAGGATTCTGTTCTCGCTGAAGCATGAGATACGAGGGAGAGGGCCCAGAGTAAATGAAGTAGCAGGCGCCAGCTTTATTAACATCCATTTTGCAGCAGGGTTTGTGGGGGACACAGAGCTATCAGCCTTGGCACCCACACAATGTTATTCCTGAAATCCAAAGAGGGACCTGAGGTTCAGCCACTTCAGTCCTGGCCCCTGGACACCGAATGAGGACGTTGTCATGCCACGATTCATACTGCGTCCCCACGTTTGTGTGATGCTGAGTGTCTGTGCATGCTCAGTCCTGACTCTCTGTGGGCATGTGTGTCTGTGGTGTGTGTGGCCACGTGTGTGTGCCGTTTGTAATTTGTGCGAGTGTCTTCATTTCAGCCAATATCCTTGAAGCCTTCTTTCTCCCCCTTTCTGCTTTATCTAACACCTCTGTCTAGCATCTATGTTCAAGGAGTGCTGTGAAGGTGAGAAATTATGTACCTAAATGCCTTGGTTCCGGACCTACTGTATAACCGGGGACCAGTAATTGGTGTTGAGGAGTTCGGTGGGGGAAGAGGGGGAATCCTCGGTCTTACCTTATCTAAATAAAGTTTTTTTAAAAAAAGATTTTATTTATTTTTCAGAGAGAGAGAGAGAAAGAGCGTACAAGCTGGGGGAGCAGCAGGCTTCCCCCTAAGAAGGGAGCCCAATGCAGGGCTCGATCCCAGGACCCCCGGATCACGACCTGAGCTGAAGGCAGACACGTAAGGACTGAGCCACCCAGGCGCCCCCTGTCTAAATAAATTTTTATGTGAAGGGTATGCATGTTGCTTTTCTAACTTAATGATTTCTTCCACATTTTTTAGACTGTAATCTCTGGCTCCATGACATCGTTATAGATGATGTAACTTGAAGTCGATTGAGTGGCATCCATTTCTAGTCATGCTCTCCACTTTCTGATTTAAAATGGAATGAGTCTGTAGATCTTTATCTGATTCTAAACAAAGCTATTATTTGTGATTCTACTACTTTCACTTTATTTTCCGTAAATGGCAAACATTAATACTACTCAGAATGACTTCCATTTAAATAGCATTCTGTGACCTACGGTATAGGATACATCATTCCTAAGAGAGCTTCTTGAAAATGCCAAATGTCTTTTAAGGCTAAATACTAAATATACCTTTTTAAAATTATCTTTGTTGTAGTTTCTTGGTTTTGCTTTGTTCCCTTTTGTTTTTGACAGAATCTATACTCAATGATTTTGCCACAGTGAATAAAATGTAAATTCTCCAGTGAAAATACTTTAAAGAACACAAAAACAGTGCACATTTTGTAAAATCTAGTTTCAACAAGTATTTCTTAGAATCCTGTACCAGTTCCATACGAGATACTGAAATGGCTTTACTCTTTTCTCCAGGTTTTCTCTATGTAAATGTGTTTCTTATCAACACTGCAAGTTAGTACGAAGAAAAGTGCCCAACCAAATGCTTGCAGATACACTTTGCATTTTGTTATTTGGAAAGGCACTGACAGTGATTTCCTGTGTATAAATAGAGAAAACCATGTATTGTTATGTTGCAGAATCTACCTGTGAGCGCTACAGTAGACATGGACTCTAATCCCAGATCTGTAATTTACTGAGAGTGCAACTCTAGGCAAGCCCCCTGTCTTTTGACTCTTCCTTTTCCTGTATCTATGTGTTGAGATTAAATAAAGTATTATTTAAATGCATGTGTTACCCAGTCTCATCTTGGGTGATGAATAAACCGACTTTGTAAAGCAAAACGACTTCCGTTCCCTTTTTGTGTGTGTTGGAGGGGGCTCCCTAGGAAACTGGGTCTTCCCAGGTGACTCGGAGAAGGGTTTTGGTGGGTGGCCCACCTGCAGGAGCCGGCTTGGAACTGGGATGGACGATAAGGGTGGGAATGAATGGGGGAGACTGGCCCGCCTGGGGCTCAGTGGTCTGGCAGACGGGTCCAGAGGAAATATCCCCATGAACCTCACTCTGTCCCAGCTTGGGCCACACACTGCTTTCTTTCTTCCTTTTTGAAATTATTTTATTTATTGTGCTTTATATATAAAACATTCATTTTGCTATTTTAACCCTTTTTAAGGGTATAGTTCAGTGACACTGATTACATTCATATTGTTGTGAAACCATTATGACCATCTAATTCAACAACTTTTTCATCATCTTGAAAAGAAACTCTGTACCCATCAGATAATACCTCCCCATTTCCTTACCCACTCCCTCAGCCCCGATAACTCTAACCCACTTCTGTCTCTATGAACACGCAAGATGTCTTAATAAACCTTCTAATATACCTTCATGGAAAATAAGGAAGCAAGCTGCAGAGAAAAACAAGGGGGGAATATATATAAATTTATTCTGCAGTGGGAATACATAGCTGAGAGGGATAATGAATTAAAAAAAAAAAATCCAGAAACTTAAGGAGAGGAGGAAGAGCAAGGTGTAGATTTCAAGCTTGTTATTACAGTTAAAGCACCATTATTAAGAGGAGTGAGATATATATATATATATATATATATATATATATATATATATATATATAAAACTTTCTGATTCAATGCTTTATGTTGGTGAATATCGTTTGTTTGATAAATGCGCACATACGTGTGGATCTGGGTGTTCAAGATTCAAAAAGGGACCTTTTGGACAAAAAGTTCTATGTCAGCTTGGCATGGACCTGAGAGACAGAAAGGGCTAAAGCTATTGAAAGGAAATCAGGAGATTAAAAAAATTAGCAAAACAAAACAAAAAAAGTCCCAGGAGATCCTAGAGTGGTAACAGTCAAATACATCTAGGAGAAAGCAAAAGAAAAATCCTAGGAATGATACGAGGTATCAGTGTGCTCTGAAGTCTGGGATACACATAAACATGTGAATAAGAATGTTGGTAAAGTAACAACGTGAGCTGACATAAAGTAACAGTGGATGGTATGAAATTTCAAAGCAACATAACTGGCATACCCTAAATAACCAGGAACTGTTCTTTTCCTTCGCTTCCTTCCTGTCTTCTTTTTACATGTTACCTTTCTTTACGAAAATTAACCAGTGATCATTGTAAATACTTTCTGCTTGGCGCATCTAGAGACTAGGAGCTAAGCCCACGTATGGCGCCCACTGGACGGTCGTTCACCACTTCCCACGGCGTGAACTCAGTGGATATTGCCGGTTGGTGAGCCCAGCTCTATTTGCTCATCCTGGGAACCACTTCTCTTTCTTCTGGGGAATTGTTCTTTTTTTTAAATTGTGATTATTTGTTTCTAATAGAGACAGAAAATGTTGATCCCTTCCTCTCAAAACATGACTCATGATTTCAGACCACGTTCTCATGACCCTGTGCCCACGGGTCCAAATTCCCATGTTCTGCTTAAATCAGAGCTGAGCAGAAATGTTCAACCACTCTTTTTTTTTTTTAAGTTATTTATTTATTTATTTGAGAGAGAGAGAGTGAGAGAGATCACCAAAGAGGGAGAAGCCTGATGCGGGGCTCGATCCCAGAACCCTGGGATCATGACCCGAGCTGAAGGCAGACGCTTAACTGACTGAGCCACCTAGGTGCTCCTCAACCACTTTCGGAGAAACATTGCTACATGAAGCATTCCCCTTCCCTGTGGGTTACTCTGCATCAAGAGACGATAGAGCATGTATTTGGAGTCCTGGAAATAGTGAAGTTTCCTGAGGCTTGTTTTGGCTTTTTCAAATTTTAAAATGGGGGCTCAATACATTTATTTTTATTTGAACGGGTTCTAGTTGGACTTCTGTCTTTGCAATTCAAGTATCTTGAACTTAAAAAAAAAAGATTTATTTATTTATTTATATTAGGGAGAGGGCATGTGACTTGGGGGAGGGGCAGGGGAAAATCAGACTCTCTGCTGAGTATGAGCAAGATCATGACCTGAGCTGAAATCAAGAGTCAGAAGCTCAACCAACTGAGCCACCCAGGAGCCTCAAGTATTTTGAGCTTTTATAATATTTAGAAAAACTCTACCGTCCAGTAGCTTGGACTTCTTTAATTTTAGCTGTATAAATTAAGCAACTTTATGTACATTGACTCTATTGAAATTGCTGCCTCTTGTAATATTTGTAGTAGTGGGGTCTTAGTCTTTCTCTGACAAGCTCCTCCACTCATTCCTCATGTGATACAGATTATCAATATTTACCATCCTGGAAAACCTTCCTTGCATTTGATGTACCAATGCGTCAGATCTCTTCCAGGGCTTTAACAAGACTGCTCTGCTCTATCCACTCCTCAACTTTGGACTGGAGGCCATTCATTATTTCTTCTCTATCCACTTGCTGTGTTCTTATTTCTGACCCTTGACTTCGATAATCGCACTCAATGGGAATTTCCAGATCTATCTCCACAGTTTACATTTCTTACTGCTTTCCAAATCCATGAAGTTTGGCTACTGAACACTGCCTCCTGAACTAGCAATTCCAACTCCAAAATAAAAGTTGCCGTCTGTGTTTACCCAGACTTACTCTGTTCCTACAGTCTCAGGCCAATATCAGACTTGCAAGTAATCATAGCATCTCTCAACCAGGGTCCTCATCTGAATTACAGACATAGAAATCTTTCGAATTGACTGTTTTCTCCATTATCTTAAAGATGGTACAGAACTATACCATTCTAGATGCACAGGGAGTGAATTCCATACTGCCTTAAGACAGAACTTAAGCTCTCATGGAAACTCCACTATCAATATTTGTCTTACTTTAAATGCTATCTTATTATTTCATTTTTGTTTATTTCCATTACAAATATATACAATATAATTAGTTTCTTGAATTATTGAAATTCTTTTCANCGTTTACCCAGACTTACTCTGTTCCTACAGTCTCAGGCCAATATCAGACTTGCAAATAATCATAGCATCTCTCAACCAGGGTCCTCATCTGAATTACAGACATAGAAATCTTTCAAATTGACTGTTTTCTCCATTATCTTAAAGATGGTACATAACTATACCATTCTAGATGCACAGGGAGTGAATTCCATACTGCCTTAAGACATTAGAAGTTAAACTCTCATGGAAACTCCACTATCAATATTTGTCTTACTTTAAATGCTATCTTATTATTGCATTTTTATTTCCATTACAAATATATACAATATAATTAGTTTCTTGAATTATTGAAATTCTTTTCAAAACAATCTCCCTGCTTTATGTGTTGCCCCTATCATTTATCAGAGAGTGCTGTTTCTAAAGTCATAATTGGATGTCTCATCACAAATCCTTCAATGGCTTTGCAGTAAAATAAAATCATCTTGGGACATACCCTGTGGGGATGCTTTCTGAATTTTTTGTCCTGCGATGCTAATTTTAAAAATTGTCTGAAATGAAAGCACACATCATTATATTAGAAAAAATTAACCCCAAACTCTAAGCTTACCAACTGGGAATATTCTTTGGGAGGATTTCTTTTTTCTTTTTCTTTTCTTTCTCCCCCGCCCCCAGGATTTTATTTATTTGTTTGAGTGAGTGTGTGAGACAGAGAGAGAGCATGAGCCAGGTGAGGGGCAGAGGGAGAAGCAGATTCCCCACTGAGCAGCCCAACGCAGGGCTCCATCCCGGGACTCCGGGATCATGACCTGAGCCAAAGGCAGATGCTTAACCCAGTGAGCTACCCAGCCATTCCTAGGTTAATATTTTTAAAAGTTAGAATTTTCACTAAAACAAAGGTTAACAATATATTTCATATAATGGATCAAAAATTAATGAAGTAAGCATTTTGAAATGATACCCCTCCTTGACATGGGAATCAGAACTCAGAGCTTGCATTCTCCATGCCAATCCAACTTGGTGGTACCATACTAGGAAGAGTCTTAGAATTGTCCCAGAGACAACTTCTAATACCATACATTGATTTCCATTTCAATAGCCTCAGGATTTGAGTAGCAATATCAGTCTGAAAACACTGAACTTTGACAACTTAAAAAAGAAAAAACAAAACAAAACAGGAATTACTGGAAGTTATGGTTGAGCTAAATAAATAATGGGGTGGATGAAGAACCAGGTTTGAAAAGTGGTGGAGAAGGAGGGGACCCCAGCTCCTGTAAAAGGAACACCACAGGAGACAGTTGTGATCTCTGCACACCTGCCTTCTCCATTATAACTTCAGCTGGACCTTGGATGATGCTCACCACATCTGGCGGCAAAGGGAATTCCAAACAATTTGAGTTTCTTGGCATTTGTGCCCCAGATGGAAAGTTCTGTCCTAGAGCTTTTATTTGGCCAGCTTCAGTTACCCGGATGGCAGTGTTCAAGGAAAGCAAATATTTGGATATTTGCTGGATCCTAGAATGCAAGGAATCATCTTCCCATCTACTGAGTTGCATACAATTTTGGATTTTCAGGTAACTAAAGGGGATCTGATGCTAAAGAGAGAAAGAAAATATACTCTTTAGCTCACTCCCTTTCATGAAAATCCACATATCTAATTCTTCCATAATTCCCCTCTCTCTGATTTTCTTTTCTGATTAGCTTGATGGTAACTTGCTTCCTTCCTTCATCCCTTCCAAAGGCAGAATCAGGCTGTCATAAGTAATTCTTCATAACCAGGGACAGAGCCTTAGATGGATGTCCATTTCTTCCTTACTTGCATTATTATCTCATTTCAATATCCAAAGAACACTGAAGGGAGGGGATTTGAGAGAATAGCCTTTCCTCCTTTGAAGTCGATATTGCTTTCTTTATGTAATTCACAGGATACTAGGACCTGACATCTCTGTCTTATTTATTTATTTTTTCCCCTTCCATAAACCACAGAAATAGCACTGATCAAGCTCAATTTACTTTGAAAAATGTTTCACTCTAGTTTCCCTATTGATATGGAAATGGATTTGAACGGTGGATGTTCACCCCAGTTAGAAGGACATTGTACTCACTGTCCTTTCTTTCGGTGCAAATTGCGGACGTCACTGTTCTGTGTATATCTTTATTAAATTAGGCTGTTTCCTGTAGTGTGGAGAATTCTTCACTAGTTTGGGAGGATTAAAATGCCTGCTGTAGTTGATGTTGAAGTCGGATGCCGCCTGAGGCCAGCGGATCTCGTCCACCAGCTGCTTACCAGTCAGGGCCAAGGGCTACCCGGGAAACCACCCCAGGTTACAGAGAGCTGCCCGGACAGAGGTCACTGCTCCTCCCCAAGTACAGCTGCCATCCAATGATAAGCCTACTTGGAAAGTGCTTGACGTAAACTCTTACCTTAATTTCTGAAAGTAAGACAGCTCCGAATGCCTTGTCAGGTCCACACAGAGTCAGCTGAGATTTCTGTGGCCACTGTATCTCTGCTTAGCTCTTCCCTCATAACTACATGCTCACTCTTTCACAGGTATGATTCCCAAGAGCACCCCCCGTAAGCTCGGTGCATCCACACGTGCACCTCAAGGTCAGCAACAACCTTGGGTCATAACAGAAAGAGGGATTGACTTTTTTACATAAATATAAAATATCTATAAAACTGATGTATCCATCAACCAGATTATCTTTATTTTATCTATGTTATATTATTTTAATGACAATGGTGAATCCTAAATGCTTAACAAGAAAATTACATCAATCTTACATTAACCTTTGCAGTAATGGAAAAGTGGAAATACTTCCCAACTGATTTTATGAAGCCAGCATGCATTTGATACTTATACCTGACAACTGTGTTTTAAGAAATGAAAATTATAGGCCAGTATTTTTCACAGGCACAGATGCAAACATCATAAACAAAATACATAAAATGGGAATATCTCTCAATCACATTGAGGTTATTCCAGGAATTATATATATTCTGGGCATATGCTCTATAAAGATGAAACGTGTGTGCACCAAATTACTTGAATAATAAAAATCTAAAGCATTAAATGACATATGCAAAATTTTGAATCCAAATGCCAGGAGTGGAAGAAGGGGTAAATAAAATGGCGTATATTTACAATGAAATAGCACATAGCTTTGAAGGTAACTAATGACAGCTATATACCACAACATGAATAAATTCTGCAAAATAATTTTGAGTGAAAAAAGCCAGACTCCATAGTATGTGTACTTGATGAATTCTTAATTTTATAAGGTTGAAAGACAAGCACGCTTCATCTACGGGCATGGCAGTCAGCAAAGAGAGCCTTTGAATCAGAGGGAAGAGGGCGGGCGTGACTGGGTGGTAGTGACATTGCAAACTAAAGGACACTCTCTGCTCATGGAGGTGATCGTTTAGTTGGGGTCGGCAGGCAATAAACAAGCAAATAAATAAAATATGTGCTGCTAGTTAGTGATAAGGACATGGAGGGGGAAATTCACATAACTAGGAAGATAGAAAGTGTCAAGTGGGAAGAAGGGTACAAGTAGTGTGCAAGTTACTTAGTTTAAATAAAGTTGTCAAGAAAGACCTTGTGAGAAAGTACGACTTACACAGAGACCTGAAGGACACTAGGAAGGCAGTGGTGAGTGAGTTCGATGCCTCGAACATTTTCGAGCAGAGGGATGCCATTAGTGGACTGATGGTTTTAAAGCTTTCCTCCGGCTGCCGTTCTGTGAGTAAGGGCGTGAAGGGAAGCAGCAACGGGAAGACTGTGGGGAGGACACCACCTTCGTGGGGCTGGTAATGGCTTCCGCTGAGATGCTGGTGGTAAGGGGGAAGGGGCGCGGGAAGAAGTAGTCAGATTTGGGGCATATTTGGGAAATGTGACTGATAGGGTTTTCTGGTGGGTTGGATGTGGAATATGAAAGTGAGTAATCAAGAATGAAATCAAGGTTTGTTTGGCCCAAACAACAAAAAAGTAGAATGCCCATTTCTTGGTGGAAATATCCCCAATGGGGATGACAGGGATGGTCTTGTGCACATGATTTTCAGCTCTGATGAGTTCTAAGCTGAAGTAAAAGTTTAGCTGTCTTCAGCAAATATGTGTCTTTTTGACACTGTGAAGGGGATCCCCAAATTAGTGGGGATAGATAAAGAACAGAAGTCCAAGAACTGGCTTTGGGGCATTTTGATCTTAAAGTTCAAGGAGATGGGGAGGAAAATAGAAACAAAAACAAGCAATATGGGACCAGGAGAAGTCAACAGTAAGTAAAAACAACAAACCAACCAACCAAGGTAGGGTTAGGTGAAGAAGGTCTTCCTCGTTGTTCAATGCTGTTGATAGGTCAGTAGGGTGAGGCTGGAAAACCATCCTTGGGTCTGTGAGTGTGCAAACTCACACTCACAGGGGAGTCTGAAAGGAAGGGATTTGCTGCAGTGGTGAGGAGAAGTCTGAGCGGATGGAATTCAATAGACAAGGGAGCAGGAGTGTGTATCCTTAGAGATGGTGAGAATACAAAAATTTGCTCTAAAATGAGGAAAGAGAAGAGTAGCAGCAGTCAGAAGTGGGTGGAAAATCCAATTTTTTTTCCAAAGTGCAAGAAATGATAGAATGTTTGCAGATGGAAATTAACTCATCTCGAAGGGGAAACCGATGATATAGAAGAGAGAGGAGAGAATTTCTAGTGTACTTCCTTGGGTAGGAGAGGGAAGAATTGTCTTTGAAAGGAATATAAGGAATTCATACCTGGTCGCAGCAAGAAAGTAAAAATGTGTGGCCACAGAGGTAAATGGATGACATGGCAACAATAATTATAGATGACTTCTCCCCGGGCTTTCTTGCCTCTTTCTTTATCCTTCAAATTAGACACATTTTCTCTAATTTCAGTGCCCTTTTGCTCCTTGGTTTCTTTGAGTCTTCATCTCTGAACTCCTTCACATGCCTACACACGTTACCCTTCTCTTAGAGATTCTCTCTGGCCACCATATTGAAATGTCAACTCTTCCACTTCCCATTCTCATTCCCTACCTTATCACTCTCCTTATCATTTGGTAACCATGCAACAGATTGCATGCTTTGCTTTTCATCATATTCGCTTTCTACTTGCTCCACAGTAAAATTGAATGAATGATTAGGTCATAACTCCATCCTCCATTTCTTCTATGAAGGAGCAATTGCTATAGAGCCGTCATATTTTGGCATATTTTTGTATCGTGTACAACAAACAGAAGATACTAATGATGTACATTATTGATATACTTGCTACACTGTCCCCAGGCATGACTGAAAAGGAATTATTCCTATTTTTTTAAGATAATATTTATTTGACAGAGAGAGAGAGACAGTGAGAGAGAGAACACAAGCAGGGGGAGTGGGAGAGGGAGAAGCAGGTTCCTGCTAAGCAGGTAAACATGTAATCAAACTGAAAGGAAAATTTAATACGTGAAAAGAATCCTGCCAGAGCATAGAGCAAATAGTACACTTACTGTTGAAACTCTCTCTCTCTTTTTTTTTAAGATTTTATTTATTTATTTGACACAGACAGAGAGAGATCACAAGTGGGCAGAGAGGCAGGCAGACAGAGAGGGGGAAGCAGGTTTCCCGCTGAGCAGGGAGCCTGATGCGGGGCTCGATCCCAGGACCCTGGGGCTCGATCCCAGGACCCTGAGATCATGACCCAAGCCGAAGGCAAATGCTTAACCGACTGACCCCCTCCCCACCCCAAACAGTAGACTCTAAATGGGGAGGTGTGTGAGTGGATAAGACATAATCTGCTTAGTTAAGATTGTCTATCTACCTGCAGGAATCACAGGAAAACACAGGCTATGGACGGTTAAACTTGGCCAAAGTTCTCTGTGACGTGCGTGTACAATTTCAGCGCATCTCCTCTTCAAAAACACTATGGCACGTGATATCAAGTTCAATAACAGAAAGACAATGTTTCTGTGTTAACAGTTTCCTACAAGTTGACCTTTGGATTCAGTTCAGTTCCACTCAAAATCCCAACAAGGCCTTTATATAGAACATGGGTCAGCAAACTTTGTCTCTTGAGTCGAATCCAGCCCTACTGCCTTATTTTGTGAAAGGAACTTTGTTGGAACACAGTCATGACCATCTGTTTATAGATCGCCTGTGGCTACTTTTGCACCACGTTGGCAAAGCTGAGCAGTTGTAATAGAGACTTTATGGTTTTCAAAGCCTAAATATTTCCTGTCTGGTTCTCTACAGTTAATGTTTGGTGGCCCTTGATTGAGAAGAACAAAGCCGTCACGTAGGCCAAAGTCAATCATAAGAAAGAATAACAAAACTGTATTACCTGTACCAGGTATGACCTTAATATAAATTTGTAATAAATAATACATTCTAGAAAATGGTGTAGAAAACAATCTATAAATAGGTGGATATATAGGGAAATTTGACATGTGGCCGAGCAGGCATTATATATCAATGATGACCAATATTCACTCAATTCATGGTATTGAGACAAACGATTTCTGCATTTCTGGATCCCCATTTCACAGGAAACTCAGAAATTCATTCCAAGGGAATTAAAGACTTGACTCTGAAAGGTAATACTTTAAATTATTTGCAAGAAAATATTTAGAAGAAAATAAAGTCTATTGTTAAGATCTTAGGATGGGTACTGAAAGGCCTCCAAAGCGCTGTGTGTGTTTAATTTTAAAAATGCATGAGAATAGGAGAGAGCGGCAAGATGGCGGAGGAGTAGGAGACCGATTATCATCAGGTCCCAGGAAT
>LNAC01001242.1:0-62910 GCA_002007465.1 Ailurus styani
CCTGATGATTCACAGACCTGTACCCCTTGGGCAAAGAATAAAAATAAAATAAATAAAAAAATAAAAAAATAAAAAAAATATAATAGCTTTTCTCCTTTCTCCCTGAATTCTGCTGTAATAATCTGTCTTCCACACTAGAATGAGTTACTCAAGGTCAAGAGGTTGCTTAACATACCTTTGGAACTTGAATGCACTAAGTGAATTTTTCTCTAGAATCAAAACATCATTGTTGTTTAGAAGGCTATATTTTTCGCTATTTTGCAGTTTAAAACAAAACAAAAGCCTCTCTTGGGTATGATGAGTGAATCAGGAGATAACAGGCTGCATTTAGAGTAAAGAGATATAAAGCAACTTAAAATGCATATGCATGGGCACCTGCGTGGCTCTGTCAGTTAAAGCATCTGCCTTTGGCTCAGGTCATGATCCCCAAGTCCTGGGATGGAGTCTCACATCAGGCTCTCTTCTCAGCGGGGAGCCTGCTTCTCCCTCTCCCTCTGCTTATGCTCTCTCCCTTCCTCTCAGTCAAATGAATAAATAAAATCATAAAAAATTACATTTCCAATGATGGAACCCCATGTGCAAAAGGGAAAATATTTAAAAACAGAGCTTCGTGGTTTATAAACTAGTGACTTATTTGGCTCAGGTGAATATTGATGATTTTTCTTCACGCCTTGACTGGAATGTAGAGATAAAGGAGATGATTTGGTAACTAGGTGCCAATATATATATTTTTTAATTAAGAGTGAAGGATTGGTTAAAGATAAGAAGAGAAGAAAGAAACTGGTATAAATGATTATTTTATAGTGTGTGGGGAATAGCTGAATGGATCCTCAAAGCTTGCCCTGAGGATCTGATGCTACAGATCAAAAGACATAAGAGGTTTTCCGGTTGAAACATACAGATGTGTGAGACTGACTTCAGAGACCTCAGCAGGGGAGATGAGAGAGAAGGGAGCACCAAGGAGTCCAGAATAACTAATCTCTTCTGAGAGAATATGGAGTTGGAAAGACTTAAAGGCTCAGTAAGGAGTTCCTACACAGTACATGCTGCCAAACAGAGCACACAAGAAACTAGGATAGATAACAAGGTAGTAACATTTTACATGAGGGACAGCTTGATGTAGTAGACAGGATATAGATTTAGGAATCACCTTGACCTCGCTGAAATCTCTGTTTTGTCTCTTACTACTTGTTAACTTCTCTGAACTTTACTTTCTGGGAGGCAAGGGACAAGCAGAGGACCTACTCAGTGGTTCTTTAGGAATTTTAGATGACACAGTGCATGTGGAGAACCTTACTTAGTATCTGCCATGTTTCTCTTCCTTGCACTGCCTGCCCTTCTGTTCTTTTTTTTTTTTTAAGGTTTTATTTACTTGTTCATGAGAGACAGAGCATGAGAGAGAGAGAGGCAGAGGCAAAGGGAGAGGCAGGCTCCCTGCTGAGCAGAGAGCCTGATGCGGGACTTGATCCCAGGACCCCTGGATCACGACCTGAGCAGAAGGCAGATGCTTAACCATCCAAGCCACCCAGGCACCTGTGCCCTTCTGTTCTTTTGTGTGGTATTAAAGCTCTCTCCTTCTTATCTTAGTACAAGTATAGTAATAGGAGCAGATATTGGCATCTAGTAGGATAATACAAGAGAGATGAGATAACAGAAAGGAAATGATGGAATAAAATATCAAAAGAAAAATGGAGAGGCAGTTTGGAAAAAAATGCCAGTGCAGATAGTGTTTAGAATTATTTTACTGTTAAGGGAAGAAAACTGGAATTTAGTTTCTTATGGTGAGACAATGGTACACAAATGAATAATCCATCTCTTTAGTCTTCTGTTTTTTTGTATCTGTGGAATAAATACAATAATAACTGTACATCTGTATAAAAATTTGGGGAAGATAGAATGTGTAAGTCCGTTAAAGAAGTTTAAACCTGCAACCATTGAATTATTGGTCTTCCTCAAATTAAAACTGAACAAGCTAGGTATGATTATTAGAACTCTGTTCTATTGATTTTCTAACCCAAAATTCAGATTGCCACACATTTACAAGTGAGTTAATTTACTAGGTATATAAATAAAACATCTAAATCATTCTCCTGTTATTAATGAGTAGGGAGCTAGACGTAATACCTGAATACAACTAATTTAAATTCTTCCAAACAAAACAAATTATTCATTAAGACATCAGTGTTGTTATTAATCAAACATTGCCATAGAAATTCATTTTAAATGACACTTAAATCAGTAACAAAATAACATTAATAAACTCATAAATAATATTTATAAACAAATTTATAAATAATTATTACTATCAATATTAATTACAGTGATAAGTTATTTTTATTAAGTACCACATTTGATATTCTCAACAATCCTGAAAATTGGTAGTGTGGCCTCACTATTCATATTTAATAGATGAGAAAAAATTATGCTCAGAATAGATTATTGGCTCCGAAAGAGGTCATAAAGTGAAAAAACAGAACCAGGACTTGAACCAATTTTTCCGATGTCAAATCTGTTGTCCTACTAGCTAAACCAAGTTTTGAGTAGGTACATTCAGCGCTGAGTGTTTGGGGCTTCTGTGTATCAAAGTGTGAAATGTTACTAATAGGATCTGGCCTTTGAATTTCCAGTCACTAGAAAGAGTAAACCTCAGTGTCTTCCAGGCCACTGTTGCTAATTAAGCTCCTATATTAATTTGCCAGGGCTGCCATAACAAAGTATAACAGAGGGTGTGATTTAATTCTCATGGTTCTAGAGGTTAGAAGTCCAAGATCAAGGTGTTGGCTGGGTTGGGTTCTACTAAGTCCTCTCTTGGCTTTTAGATGACCATCTTTTTCTGGTGCCTTCTCTTGGTCTTCCCTCTGTGTCTGTATCTTAGTTTCCTTTTCATAAAAGACAACAATTATATTGGATTAAGGCCCATTCATATGAACTCATTTTACCTTAATTTCTTCTTTAAAGGCCCTATCTCTAAATATGGCCATATTCCAAGTTACTGGAAGTTAAGGCTTCAATACAGGAATTTAGTAAAGATGCAGTTAGTCCCTCCCCCCCTCTTTTCCCCCCAATTTTGCTAAGGAGTAAATGGAATATAACATTGTATTAGTTTTAGGTGTACAACCTAATAATTTTATATATGTATATGTTGTGAAATGACAACCACAATATTTTGTTAACATCCATCACCACACATAGTTACAATTCCTTTTTCTTGTGATGAAAACTTTTAAGATCTACCCTTTTAATAACTTTCAAATATTCTATAGAGTATTGTTAACTATAGTCACCATGTGGTATGCTACATACCCAGAACTTATTTAGGTTATAACTGAAAGTTTGCAACTTTTGATAACCATTGTCCACTTAGCCTACCGCCCCCCCACCTGCCTCCTACTTCTTGCAAACACCAATCTGATCTCTGTATCTATGAGTTTGTGTGTTTGTTTGTTTAGATTCCACATATAAGTGAGATCATACAGCACTTGTTTTCTGTAATTTATTTTACTTAGCATAATGTTCTCAAGGCCCAACCATGTTTTAGAAATTGGTAGGCTCTCCTTTTTTACAGTTGAAATGTAAATACAAATTTATAAAATATATTTAATATATTTTATATAATGTATAACATGTATATAAAATTATACACATTTATATGTGTATAATTGTTTAATGTATATAATATATCCATAATATAATAATAATATATATTTAATGTATAGATATATATTAAATGTATAGTATGGAGAAATAATTGATGTGATATAATTAGTATGTATAACTGATATAATATTGATTCATCCATCAATGGATACTCATGTTGTTTAATACTATCTATTGTTTCTTTATCTTTGCTATTATAAATAATGGTGGAATGAACATAAGGGTGCAGATACATATTTGAGATAGTAATTTTGTTTCCTTCAGATATATACCCAGAAGTGGAATTGTTGGATCATATGGTAGTCCTATTTTTAATATTTTCAGGGTACTCCATACTCTTTTCTATAGTGGCTGCACCAGTTTACATCCCCACTAACATAGCACAAGTATTCCCTTTCCTCCATATTCTCAACACTTGTTATCTCTCGTCTTTTTGTTGATCCATTCTAACGGGTATGAGGTAACATCTCATCATAGTTTTGATTTGCGTTTACCTGATGGCTGGTGGAAGTTGAGCACTTTTTCAAGTACTTCTTGGTCATTTGTGTGTCTTTGGAAGAATGTCTGTTTGGGTCCTCTGCCTATTTTTTAACTCCATGATTTGTTTGCTTTTGAGTTATATAAGTTCTGTATGTATGTATTTTGGATATTAATGTCTTATCGGATATATGATTTAGAAATTCTCTCTCCAATTCTGTAGGTTGTTTTCTCATTTTGTTGATAGTTTCACATGCCATGCAAAAGTTTTTATTTTATTTTAATGTATCCCCACTCACTTATTTTTATTTTGTTGCTTTTGTTTTTGGTATCAAATACCAAAAAATCATTACTAAGACTGCTGTAAATCTGCTTTCCTTTTATGTTTTCTTATAGGAATTTTAATGTTTCAGGGGTTATGTTCAAGTCTTCTCTTTTTTTTTAAGATTTTATTTACTTATTTGACAGAGAGAGAGAGACAATGAGAGAGGGGCCACAAGCAGGGAGAGTGCGGGAGGGAGAAGCAGGCTACCGCTGAGCAGGGAGCCTGATGCGGGGCTTGATTCCAGGACCCTGGAATCATGACCTGAGCTGAAGGCAGTCATTTAACCAACTGAGCAATCCAGGCGCCCCTATATTCAGGTCTTTATTCCATTTTGTGTTTGATTTTTGTGTGTGGAATAAGATAGGGTCTAGTTTCATTGTTCTGCATGTAGCTGTTGAGTTTTTCCAGCACCATTTATTGAAAAGAATATCATTTCTCTGTTGTATATAATTGGCTCCTTTATCATAAATTAATTGACCAAATTACTATAGCTTTGTAGTACAGTTTGAAATCTGGAAGTATGATGTCTTTGGCTTTGTTCAGCTTTCTCAAGATTTCTTGGAAGAAGTAATATTGTTAAAGTGTCCATGCTACTTAAAGCAATCTACAGATTCAATGCAATCTCTATCAAAATTCTAATGACTTGTCTCCTTATTTTTCCCTCCCTACCCCCCACGACCCCCCACCCTGCCTCTCCAGTTCCTCATATCAGAGAGATCATATGATAATCTCACAAAACAAACTGAGGGTTACTGGGGAGTGGGAGGGTAGGGATAGGGTGGATGGGTTATGGACATTGGGGAGGGTTTGTGATTTCTGAATGCTGCGAAAGATATAAGCCTGATGATTCACAGACCTGTACCCCTTGGGCAAAGAATAAAAATAAAATTTAAAAAAAAATTCTAATGACATGTTTCACAGAAAGAGAAAAAAAAATCCCAAAATGTTTCTCACTCTTCTCCTTCTTATGAGGTAAATATTGATTTACTTCATTGGTGTCCTGTAAGTACCTTAAATATCTTTTTCATTTTTTTTCTTTCTGCTCTTCTGATTGGATAATTTCCACTGCCCTATATTTGAGCTGGCTGACCCTTTCTTCCCCCTTGATCTAGTGTGATATTACATCCTCTGTTGAATTTTTCAATTCAGTTATTATGTTCTTCAGCTCTGTGATTTCTGTTTGGTACTTATATTTTCTATATTTTAGTTGAAATTCTCACTTTGTTCATACATTGTTTTCCTGACTTTGGTGAGCATATTTATGACCATTATTTTTAACTATTTATTAGATAAATCACTTAACAGCATTTCATTAAAGTTGTTCAGCTTTGCCCTAGCTCTTGGTTATCTCTTAAACCTTTGTGATTGCCCAAGCAGCTTTTATTTTTTGTTTTTAGTGGCTCCCAAACTATCATCCAAATCTATCAGTGTCCCAAAAGGGAGGATCTCAATTAACACTTACAGATTGATTGGAAGCTGGCCCATCAGCCAGCAGCATTTGTTTATTTATTTATTTGTTTGTTTGTTTATTTATTTATTTATTTATTTATTTGAGAGAGGGAAGGCGAGAGCACAAGCAAGGGGAGTGGCAGAGGGAGAGAGAGAAACAGGGAACCAGACATGGGGCTTGATCCCAGGATCCTGAGATCATGATCTGAGCTGAAAGCAGATGTTTAGCTGACTGAGCCATCCAGTCACCCCAACAAGCAGCTTTTAAAGGAGTTGAATAAACCTCTTTAAGGGAAAGATTGGAGTTGGGTATTTCTGTCTGCTACCTCAGCTCTGAGCCCTTGGGATATAGACATGGAGAATCTTTGTAAGCCCATTATGAGCTATTTCTTTTTTTTCCATAGTGTAGTTGGTCTCGTGGAAGCAAGCCCTACTGACTTTCAGACCGAAGTGTTTTGAGGGCCCATCCCTCTGGTAGAAGTCTCAGAAGTTGGGGTGCTAGATGTTGTGTCCGAACCCTTAATTCTTCAGGGCAAAGCTGGGAGTAGTGAGTTCTCTCCCAGTTGTGTGTCATAATGGCAGGCACGTGGTTTATGGAGAGATTGTGTCTCAGCCTCTTCTACCAGCTTTGATAAGGTTTTGTTTGTTTGTTTTCACATTTGCTTAATGTATGGGAGTCTCTCAGTCATTTTCTGTTTTCCCTCCAGGGGGAATTGTTCCATATATATCTGTAGATTCCATGTATCCATTGGAATAGGTGATTTCAAGAGTCTCCTGTATTGCCATCTTAGATAAGAATGCCCACCCCCAGGTTTTCTTTCCTGTGTTTCAGTAAAGCTCATGATCTCTCAGCTCTTGGTTGTGGGATGGGAAATATCCACATAAAAATTTGTCGGAGATAAACTGTACCAAAAGAGAAAAGCAATTTGATGCAGAGGAATTTTAGGATCAATAGCACAGCCATAAAAAGCAATTTAGGGTTCAGTCCCAAAGAATGAGTTGGTAAGACTATACTTTCAGGGATCATTTCTATAGTTTATTACCAAAGAATGAGTTGGTAGAGTCTTAAAGTTCATTGGTTTGTAAGAAAGAGAAGCCCAACTAACCTAACTTAACCAAACACAGGGAATTAAGGGAAATGTTTCTTCTTTTATTCAATTATTGATTTATTCATTTAATAATTATTTAAGGAGGTCCTACTATAGGCACTATCCTAGGTGGCAAGGAATACAAAAGGAAACAAAACATACTAAAATCCCTACACTTATGGAGCTGACAGTGAAAGAATGGAAAGGAGAAGGAAATAAACACAAGGATATTAAATATTTTTGGTACATGAGATGGTGAAATGTACTATAGGGAAAATAAAGTAAGGAAAGAGAACAGATGGTGGGTGAATAAGGGTGACCACTATTAAGGTAGCCAACTCTTGCAGTTTGCCTAGAACTGAGGGAGTTACTGAAATGTAAAATGTTGAATACTAAAATAGTATAGTCTAAGGCAAATAAGGATGATTGGCCAACCTGCTAATTCAAGAAGGATTTTAATAGGAAGCATTGGTAAGAAGTAGTCTCTGAAAAAGAACATTTGACTAAAGACTTGTAAGAGGTGAGGGGTGATTCAGGTGTATCTATGAGAAGGTGACTCCAGGCAGAGAAGAAGGGGAATTCTAGGACCACAAGGGAGACAACTGCCTGATGTGATTCAGAAAGGGCAAGAGGGTTAGAGTAACTGGAGTTGAGGAAGTCAGGAAGGAGAGTGATAGAAAATGAGATGAAAAGAATGAACAAGGACGGAGTCACAAAAGATCTTGCAGGTCAATGAAAGCCATTGACTTTTACTATGAGAGTGGAGAACTACTGAGGGATTTTAAGACAAATCTTGTCATAACATGACTTAAATTTTTAAAGAATCATTCTTGAAGCTGCTGAAAATAAACTTCAGAGGGCAGGGGTGTAAACAGAGCAATTTAGGAAGCTATTGTAGTATTTCAGGCAAGAAATGATGGCAGTTCAGACCAGAGGGACGTGGAGAGCTGTGGTGTTGTTTATATTTTTATTTGTAAACTGATACTGCTGATAGATGGATGTGGACCATAAGAGAAAAGGAGGGATGAAAGGAAACTAGTTTTTATAACATTAGTGGCAACATTGAGTATAGGAGTTAGAGAATGAATCTATAATTCAGAGCAGAAATATAAATTTCTATAAAATTATTGACAGGAAGAGAGAACATGTCCACAGGCGTGAGATGTGGAGGTGGGAGTTTGTGGAAGTTCTTCTGTAATTGTTTCTGATTTTTTAGGTTGTGGAAAGAAAGATTATCTGAGAATGAGGATAGAAGTTGTGAGAAGAGAGACTGGAGGTTTGAGGAGATAGAAAATATAAAATCATCACATTGAGGTTGCAAGAGTAGATGGTCCAGTGAAAGGTAGCAAGATTGATGGGCAGTATTAAGGCTCCCTTGCAATCAGAGATCACTATACTAAAATAGATTCAGAGAGGATAGTTGTGAGTTTTTGTCTAGGTACTTTTAGCTGCATGATATTAAACCTAGAATAACTGGGAAATTGGATTTTAAAATATTTGAAGTTTCAACAAAATGAGTATGGCAAAGTTAGAGAGAGGTAAGGAGATGAGAAAATAAGTAACAGACTTATTGTTTAATGATCAACCTTGGAATTTAAGTAGAGCCAAAGGGAAATGAGAGGAAGTTAAGATGGTTAAAAAGATGGTAAGACAACGACGTGGATGGAACTAGAGGGTATTATGCTGAGCGAAATAAGTCAAACAGAGAAAGACAATTATCATATGATCTCTCTGATATGAGGAACTTGAAGGGCAGGGTGGGGGGTTTTGGGGGGTAGGAAGGGAAGAATAAAGAAGCAAGATGGGATGTGGAAGGAGACAAACCATAAGAGACTCCTAATCTCACAAAACAAACTGAGGGTTACTGGGGGGTGGGAGGGTAGGGATAGGGTGGCTGGGTTATGGACATTGGGGAGGGTTTGTGCTTTGGTGAATGCTGTGGAAAGTGTAAGTCTGATGATTCACAGACCTGTACCTCTGGGGCAAATAATAGTAATAAAAAAAAAAAAGATGGTTAGAGTGGGTTACAGGCTTTGGTGTGGTGGAATTGTTACTAAAGTGAGGGAATGAAAGGAAATGTGTATGTGTGATATATCACAGATTTCAAGAGACTCAGAGGGCCTCCCATATGCTGGGAGTCAGATATGAGATAGCTTACCCTCTCTGTGTTTTTGAGATTGCCTGTTTTCTCATTTCTGTTTCTCTTTCCATGCCTGTTTCATCCTTTTCTTTGTCTCTGGAGTGTTACTTTCTCTTCTGTGACATATCTATTGTTATACTGAACCAAGTACTACATGGAGTCCCAGTTCAAAAGTCCTAATGAGTCCCTGGGAGAGAGAATATGTTTGGCCTGACTTGGCCTGATACCCGGAGTGTGATATCATACATCCCACTATGGTTCAGCAGGTGTAATGAGAACTGACTTTTGATAAGGGAGCACACATAAACTTTTTAATAAAAGAGGTTAGGAGGAAATAATTATTAGAGGAAATTGTTGATATTTCATAAAAGTCAATGGAGCATTAAGTTAATGGTCATCATGGACTAGTTTCAGACTAGGGTGACTGAGAAGAAGGGAGCTATGATTTTACTAGTATGTTGAATCTTCACGATAATGGTCTTTTGCCATACCTTGGTTGAAAATAAGTTGACATTTCCCATGGATTTCTCAGTCATCTAATGCACACTAGTCTTGTTCTTCCCTCTTCCATATCTTACTTTTATGGCTTGCCTCAAGTTCCACCACTAAGTTGCATTTCCCTGACTCTTCTTGTTCCTATGAATTTCCTGAGCCCTGTGTAATATATGATGTCAATACCACCTCTTTAAATGTTAATCAAGTGCAATTTGTACTTCAGTCTTCCTTGTTTCTCATGCATTCCTCTTATTCCTAAGTAGATGGTGGTTTCCTTAAGAAAAGGAAATTTATTTCCCTTTGCATCCTCTACAGTTCAGTGAATAGTAATATATATTAAGAACCCTTTATATGCCCATATCCAACTATACATTTAGATTCAAGTTAAATCAATGAGTAGCCATTTACTTTAAACACATATGTGCATGCACGCGCGCACACACACACACACACACACACACACACACACACACACACACCAAACTACAGATATAAGACACTACAATAACCACAATGGGATAGATGAAAATGAAGAAGATATAATATATATATCACCCTCCAAGTTCTTTCATATAATAGAGGTTCTCTTGTAACTTAAGAAGAAAAATAACAAGTTATTAGAAATCATGGTGAACAGGGAAAGTCTTAAATCTGGCACTGATGGGGGTTAGGGAGGGAAAAATAATGAAACAAGGTGGGATGGGGAAGGAGACAAACCATAAGAGACTCCTAATCTCACAAAACAAACTGAGGGTTACTGGGGGGTGGGAGGTAGGGATAGGGTGGATGGGTTATGGACTTTGGGAAGGGTTTGTGCTTTGGTGAATGCTGTGAGAGGTGCAAGCCTCATGATTCACAGACCTGTACCCTTGGAGCAAATAATAATAATAATAAAATTAAAAAAAGGAACATTAAAAAAAATCTGGCATTGGATGTGTTGATTAGAGAAGAGGAGTTTTAAAATGAGATAAGATGGTTGAGCAAAGCTCTTATCGGAAAGATATCCAGGCACTAATTTATGAAAGTTCTTAAATGCAACGTAAAAGGTCTGGGACTTTCTTCTCTAAACACTTGGAACCACCAGTGGATTTTGAACAGTGGGGTACTATGATTGGAAAGGTGCACAGGATGAGCTCAAAATAATTGATAATTATCTAGTGGTTTTAAGATGAAAGGTATGATTATGTGAGTGAAATACTGAGGCAAACAAACTCAGTGATAAACAGCACAGAATACAGGTGAGCTTTTACTTTATATCTTCATCTCAGCATGACTTTTATATATTTACTACATGGCATTGGCATCAATACACTGATAAAATTTATTAATTAAAATTTTTATTTATTTATAATTATAAATAAATTTAATTATAATTATTAATTAAGAAATGTAGTATAATAAAAAAGAGATCATGGTGGAAATCTTGGGTTTGAATTCTCTCATCAGCCTTTGTTAACTGTGAAGTTGGCCAAGTTATTCTATTCTCATTACCATAATTTTCCCATCTGGATAACCATTCCTGGATTAAAATCCCAGTTCTGTCACTTACTACATATGATACTGAGATATTTCTTAAACTTTTTTTGTGCCTCAGTTTCTCATCACTGAAATAATCATTAAAATAGCACATACCTCATAGATTTACTATAAGGATTAAACAGTCAAACATGTAAAACAATTAGAATATAACCGATACATCAGAAACACTCAACATTACTTATTCTAATCTGTGGTGTTGAGATGAAAGTCTCCTTTCATAGAGTTGTTGAACAGAGTAGGGTAGGCATAATGTGGTGTCTGTGCATAGTGGGTGCCAAATAAACATTAGATCAACTTGAATTTGATCTGGATGAAACACATTTTCTCATTCTCCTCCCTGGATAAGCGTGATCTCAGGACATGGATTTGGGCTGAAGAGGTCCCAGAGGTCAGGGTAAGGATCAACTGGGTGTATGGTCTGGGGAAAAGTTGTGAAGCTGAGATAGTGACAAAGAATGAAACTAAAAATAAAGTGAGACAGATAGTACAGAGTGACCAGAGAGATAGGATCTTGATTTCAGATAAAGGGATAGGCTTCAAAATTACTGGATCACGAAAAGGTTTTGAAGGATAAAAGAGACTGAGACAGAGATGAAGAGAGAGATGGAGAGAGAGAAGAGAAATTCTTTAGTTTATTGGCTTATAACTGCTTAGACTTTTAAGACACTCACATGAGGGAGATACCATTGACCAAATAGTTGGTCAGTGCATGTTCAATAGCCTGTTCAGCTGTTGGGAACGGAGAAGGGCTTTTTGATAAACCCTATTTTCCAAAGAAGCAGGTGGAGGTAGGGAGCCCCCATGTCCCTCCTCAGAAGGAAATGGTGTTGGAAGAAACTTCTGGTCTCTCTCCCTTTATTGATTTCCACCTTTCTACCAAGGGGAATTATATTTCTGATTAATGAAATTGGAGCAGAGGTAAACTATATCCTGGACTTTGGGGTCTTGGTCCTTCTGCCTGGGACCTATTTGCATTCATATGGATTAAGTTCATCCTCACTATTCCTGCTTATCATAGTTGGCCATCCATGCCCCCATGTATCTTGCACCAGACACAGACATCAGTGAGGAAGCCACGCTCTCACAGTTGCACTGCCTTTGATTTACTTCAGTGACAAAGGAATTAGTGTCCTCTAATGTTGCTTTATTAGGAAACCTGCACTTTAGGTTATAAGACTGACATTTCATTGTAACTCCTATTTAGTTCTGGTTTCTATTTATTCAAATTTCCTATCTCATGGCACCATATGTTGGGGTTTAGAGTGTTAATTAATCAAACCCTTCCACTACTATCACCACCTACTGATTTAATCAGTTTGAGATGAGTCAGAGATGGGGGTGGAGAGTGGGACTGGAATTCTTCCTGATGCTCTTCTCTCCTAGGCATGAACAAGTTATTTCCCTTTGAGAAAAAAAAGGGGGGGGGAGATGGGGATGAAGGATTAGGATAAGTGTCATTCCTCAACAAGAACCAATTTGAAATTATGGTGCCTGGATGTCACACATAGATATAACTTTAAGTTCCTTATCTAACCCTATATTCTAAAATATTGACATTAAAATCCAAGTTATCCACTAACTACAATAAACCTAATGTAATTTGAATGGGCTGGGGACAGCGCAGGAATTAATTTTAAAATGTTCAAAAGATGCCTATTTATCTTTTTACGTACTAATCAATAGAGACATTTTATGTCCTCCTATTCTCTAAAAATAAAGTCATGTTCATAGAGAGATGCCAGAGAGTGAATTGATCAAAGACTAACAACAAAAAGAATTGATAAATATAAATGCACCTTGTTGGGCTCTCTGGGTGGGTGTCATGAGACTTGTATTAGATCCAATTTAATTAGCAGCTTGACTCTCTCTCAGAATGGTGTAAATAGTATGGGAAATTTGCAAACTAGGCCAATTCGAGAGATACAGCACATACTAAGAAAAATAGATAAATTGATCAGAAAAAGAAGTAGGAAAATGACTGCAGAACAAAGAAATTAAATGGAAATATTCATCAGACTGCACAGAGTATAAGACTAATTATTTTAACAGATTGAGAGAGATTCTATAAAGGAAAATTGTCAGAATTTCTCTAGATGGCAAACATGGCCTTTAATTTGTGAACTTTTTACAAAATTCTGTCTAATTAAGGCTTTCTTATTCTGTTTTTAAAAACAGCTTAATTGAGATATAATTTATATTCCACAGTATTCACCCATTTAAAGTGTACATAGTGATTTTTAGTACATTCACAAAATAATGAGACCATTACCACAATCTACTTTTGACTAATTTTCATCACCCCTAAAAGAAACTCTGTACCCATCCCCTGAAAACCATTAATCTGCTTTCTGTTTCTATGAATTTGCCTATTCTGGATATTACACATAAATGAAATCATATAATATATGGTGTTTTCTGGCTAGTTTCTTTCACTTAGCATAATGTTTTCATGGATCATCATGTTATGTTATCAGTACTTTCATTCCAATTTGTTGCAGAATAGTATGCCTTTGTGTGTGTGGATATACCACATATTCTGTATCCATTTATCAGCTGATGAACAATTGGGCCATTTCCATGTTTTTGCTATTTTAAACATACCACTATAAATATTCATGTATACATTTTTATGTGGACACATGCTTTGGCTTCTCTTGGGTATATACTTAGAACTGGATTTGCTGGTTCATATGGCTGGTTCAACATTTTGCAGAACTGCCAAATTGACTTCCAAAGTAGTTGCACAATATTAAATTCCCAACACCAATGTATGAGAGGGTTCCATTGTCTCCACATCCTCACCAGTACTTTCTATTGTCTTTTTTATTATAATCATCCTAGTGGTTATGAAGCAGTATCTCATTGTGTTTTTGATTTACCTTTTCCTGTTTACTATTAATGTTGAAGGTGTTTTCATGAGTTTGCTGCTAGTACATACATCTAGTGAACTTTGTATTCATATTCTTTGCTCATTTTTAAAAGAGGGTCCTTTGTGTGCATATTATTGAATTGTAAGTGTTCTTTATTTTTTTTTACTAAATCCCTCATCAGATATGCAATTTAAAAATATTTTCTCCCATTTTTGGGTTGTATATTCACTTTCTTGAAGGCATTGTTTCAACCCAAAGTTGTACATTTTGAAGCCCAATTTATTTTTTCTTTTTAGATTTTATTTATTTTTTTATTTGAGAGAGAGAGTTGTGAGTGAGGGGAGGAGCAGAGGGAGAGGGACAAACAGACTTCATGCTGAGTGTGGAGCCCGACACGGGGCTAGATCTTACGACCCTGAGATCATGGCCTGAGCCAAAGTCAAGAGTTGGATGTTTAACTGACTAAGCCACCCAGAGGCCCCTTTTTCTTTTATTACTTGCCCTTTTGGTATCATATGTAAGTAAACATTGGCTGACACAAGATCACAAAGATTTATGCCTACATTTTTTCATAGTATTTTATAGTTTTAGCTCATACGTTTACCATGTTGGATCCATTTCAAGTTAAATTTTGTCTATGGTGTGGGTGGGAGTCCAATTATTTTTTTTCCATATGGATATCCCATTGTTCCAGTGCCATTTGTTGAAAAGACCATTTTCTCCTCATTGAATTGTCTTGGTACTTTTGTCAAAAATTAATTAACCTATCGTATGATCTCTCTGATATGAGGAATTTGAGGGGCAGGGTGGGGGGCCATGGGGGTTAGGGAGGAAATAAAATGAAACACGATGGGATCGGGAAGGAGACAAACCATAAGAGACTCCTAATCTCACAAAACAAACTGAGGTTTACTGGGGGTGGGAGGGTAGGGATGGGGTGGATGGGTTATGAACATTGGGGAGGGTTTGTGCTATGATGAGTGCTGTGAAAGGTGTAAGCCTGATGATTCACAAACCTGTACCCCTGGGGCAAACAATAATAAATTTTTTTTTTAAAAATCAATTGACCATAAATGTAAAAGGGTTATTTCTGGACATGCATTTGTAATCCCACTGATATTTCTATCTTGATATATCAGTGAGATAGAACATATCACTGAGATAACAGTGATAACAGGCATAATGGATAATAACAGGGTAGAAAAGACTTATGTCTATTCTTATGCCAGTACTACAATGATTTGATTGCTATAGCTTTTTAGCATGTTTGGAAATCAGGCAATTAAAAACTCCAATGTTTTTTTTTTTTCAAGATTTCTTTGACTATCTGGGTCCTTTGAATTTTTTTTTTAATTTAAGTATAGTTGACACACAATGTTACATTACTTTCAGGTGTCCAACATAGTAATTTAACAAATTTATACATTGTTCTATATTCACCACAAGTATAATTACCTTCTGTTCCAATATATTGTTATTACAGTATCATTGACTGTATTCTTTATGCTGTGTCCTTTATTTCCTGACTCATTCATTCCATAAGTGGAAACCTGTATCTCTCTTTCCTCTTCACCCATTTTGCCTGACCCCCCCAACCTCCCACCCCTCTTTCAACCAGCAGTTGGCTGTCTGGACTTACAGGTCTGATTCTGCTTTTTGTTTGTTTATTCATCTGTTGTTATTATTGTTTTTAGATTCCACTTATGAGTGAAATCATGTGGTATTTGTTTTTCTACATCTCAGTGATGTATTTCACTTAGCATCATACCCTCTAGGTCCTTTGCATTTTGATATGAATTTAAGAATCAGCTTATTGGCTTGACTGGTGGCAGAGACAGTAGAATGTCAGCTCCAAGATCCTACCAGAAGGCTTCTAGGCCTCCCTTGGTGCCAGCCATGCCCCCATCCCATGAAGAGATGGTGGTGGTCAACAGTTACTTCCCCATGCCTCCTGCATCCCTGCCGTGGCCAGTCAGGTCACGGGATGGGCAGAAGTGCGAAGGGCATGAATCCTCCTGGTCCGATACCCAGCCAGTGATCATCCTCAAAGCCAGTACAACTGCTGGGCAGATGGTCTGCATGCATCAGCTGGTCTCATTCTTCAACTCCACTGCCCAGTCCAGATATGTTGTCCTTCCTGCAACAAGACAGTTGTGATACAGCTGTTCTGTAACACCGGTGCCCTTACCTGGCTCTCCTGTGGGAACCTGTGCCTGCTGGGGTGCATTAGTGGACTGCTGCTTCATCCCTTTCTGTGTGGACACCCTACAGGATGTGGATCTCTGCTGTCCCAAATGCAAAGCTCTCCTAGGCACCTACAAGCGACTCGGCCAGACCTGGAAGAAGCAGCATCTGCAGAAAGTGCTCTTTGACTCTCACCTACTCCCTTCCCCAGTGGGGGTTCCAACTTGGTAATCTCATCTCTCCAGGGGCTTCACCTTTGTGTCTTCTCTTGGGGAAAAATATTGCAAAAGTAACACACCTCCCAAACCCCCAAGATTGCTACTTAGAGTGGTGCACGGGACATGCAAAGACATTCATCTTGAGTACTGGCTCAAGGGTTTCCTGACTACTATGACTCCAAGTCACCCCATCTAACAGTGACCACTGCCCTGTCTGAATATCTTCTGGTGATTTAACATTGGCCAGCTTCTTTCCTTGCCTCTGTAACCCTTTCTGGGAGCAGTCTCAAACTGAGAAGACACAATTGCCTTATTTTTGAGACTGTTCTGGTCTGAATATGCCTGTTGCAGCCTTTAGTGTCTGCCCTCATGTTCATCATGTTCATCTGTTGCCACTTCTGTCTTTGGTTCTGTTGGTGGGGGACCAAAAAAGAAAAAAAGATTCAGCTTGCTAATTTTTGCAAGCAATAATAATAAATAAATAAAGCCAGCTGGGATTGTCTTGAATCTTTAGATAAATATGGGGATTATTGCCATTTTAACAATATTAAGTCCTCCAGTTCATCAACATACATATTTTTCATTTATTTATATCTTTTTATGTTACTTTCAATAATATTTCAAAGTTTCAGTATACAAGCCTTGTACTACTTTTGTTAAATACATTCTTTTTTTTTTTAAAGATTTTATTTATTTATTTGACACACAGAGAGAGATCACAAGTAGGCAGAGAGGCAGGCAGAGAGAGAGGAGGAAGCAGGCTCCCTGCCGAGCAGAGAGCCCGATGTGGGCCTCGATCCCAGGACCCTGAGATCATGACCTGAGCCGAAGGCAGAGGCTTTAAACCGCTGAGCCACCCAGGCGCCCTGTTAAATACATTCTTAAATATGGTATTTTTTGGATGCTTTTAGAAAGGAAACTTTTTTATTCTATGTTTGGATGGTTCATTGATATTTATATATTAATCTCGTACCCTGCAACGTTTCTGAATTTTTAAAAATTACTTTAAAGAAACTGTGAGTTTCTTAAGATTTTCTAAACATGTAATCATGTCATTTGCAAATATAGTTTTTTCCTTTTCCATGTGGATAACTTTTAGTTAGTTATTTATTTTGCCTAATTGCCCTGTGTACTGGGTTGAATAGGTTCTTCTTCAAAATTCATGTCCACCAGCACCTCTGAATGTGACCTTATTTGGACATAAGAACTTTGCAAATATAACTGGTTGGATAAGATGAGGACATTCTGCCTTGGAGAAGATTCTAATGCCAAGGGTTGGTGTTCTTACAAAAAGGCTATTGAAGAGACACAATCAGAGAGACGGAGAAAATGACCATGAGAAGATGGAGGAAGAAATTTGAGTGAAGCAGCTGTAAGACAAGGAAGCTAAAGATTGCTGGCGACTACCAGAAGTGAGGAAGAGGCAAAGAAGGATCCTCCCCTACAGTCTTCAAAGAGAACACGACCTTGCCAACTTCTTGACTTTTAGCCTCTTTAATTGTGAGAGAATATATTTCTTTTTTTTTTTTAGATTTTATTTATTCATTTGACACAGAGAGAGAGATTACAAGTAGGCAGAGAGGCAGTCAGAGAGAGAGAGGAGAGAGGAGAAAGCAGGCTCCCTGCTGAGCAGAGAGCCCGATGTGGGCCTCGATCCCAGGACCCTGGGATCATGACCTGAGCCGAAGGCAACGGCTTTAACCCACTGAGCCACCCAGGCGCCCTATTTCTATTTTTTTAAGCCACCAATTTGTGATACTTTGTTGTGGCAAATTAATGCATCATAGAAAAATATGGCTTTGGAGTCAGATTGACCTGAGGTAGATTCCAACAGTCTGTCACTAATTAGCTCTGAGTCACTGAGCAAATAATTTAAGTTTTTTTGGTGCCCTTTTCATCCTATGAAATGGGATTAAGGAAAACCACACATCGTGAAGTTTGAAATGGATAATTTATAACTAAAACTAATAAATTTTTAAAATCTTATTTATCATTACTGTTAGAGTTGTTGCTACTAAGTGAAACTGGGTACTAGTGGAGCTTCTATCTAAAAAAGAACACTAAAAACCAGTTCTCCTTTGGGAAAATTGTCATAGACAGTTAACATATCATTTTGGAAATTCCCACTATGTGCTCTTGGCTGAATTTGGATTATCCTCCTTGATATGAATAGTTTCATGCTCTTTTGATTATAAAATATAAATTAGACTAGGGGCACCTGTGTGGCTCAGATGGTTAAGCATCTGCCTTCAGCTCAGGTCATGGTCTCTGAGTCCTGGGATCCAGCCCCAAGTTAGGGTCCCTGTTCAGCAGGGAGTCTGCTTCTCCCTCTCCCTCTGCTCCTCCCCACTGCTCATGGTCTCTCTCTCATTCTCTGTATCTCTCTGTCTCAAATGAATAAATAAAATCTTTAAAAAATTTGTAAATTAGACTATTCCAAAGAGACAAATACTATGCTTAGCAAACATCCAACCCATCATGGAGCCTATCTTCTGCTTAGACAATCACCTTCTCCCCACCTTATCACAGGGATGACATTGCTTGACTCATCACGAGTGCACTCTACAACATCAGTTGAAACTGCAGCGTGGCTCTGACCATTCCAGAATGCAACAGAGCCAACATCATTAACAGGACAGGTTCTGCTGCTAATGGCTGCTTTTTTCTTCCTGTCAAGTTTACATTTCTTAGGGTAAGAAGCTAGAGGAGTTGAAATAGAGCAGGCTTTTAGAAAGCTCTTGACAGATGGCTTCTCTGACCACTTAGAGCCTAGGAGGATCAATAGAAATCTGTCACACACACACACACACACACACACACACACACACACACACACACAATCCTCCTCAAGGTAATGAGCATTGACTAATACGATTTTATTCGTACCCCTGCAAAATGTTTCCGGTCGGAGGTCAGCATTTGTGGGAAAATTCTTGCCTCTGGTATTTAATTTCTAGTAGAGGTTGTTTGGCAGGCTCACTAGAGAGGGATCACAAAATATTTAAAATACATATACTGTAATTTTCTCCTACAATCACCCACTCCACACATATACATATTCAAACATGTTTGTTGAGAAATTCTTGCACGTCGAAGAACAAGCACAGAACATGAATTCTGAAATCAGACAGATCTGAACGTTCCACTCACGAGCTGTGTGACCACTCAAAAACTCCAATTTTCTGACTTATTAAATGGAAATTAATAGTATCAATCTGATGGGCTTTTACTGATTTTGTTTACAAGTTTATCTCTTCCTTTAGACTAAACTTTGAGAAGTCCTCTACATTTCCCACATCTAGAATAGTACTTAGTATATGTTAAGCATTCCATGTGTGTGTTAAACATTCCACTCTTGCTGAATGGAGGATGGGTGATGTTTAAATTAGGTTTGCTTCTTATGTAGTGTTTCGTTTTTATCAAGTTACTTCACTTCTCTCCAACTCTGTTTCCATATATGAGAACTATAATAGATAATGTATAAAATAATGTCTTAGGTCTCTGCCACTGTTAATATTCATGAAGTCACTGATTGTTCCTAGTGGGGAAAAGGAGATGGTGCTTCATATGATGGTTTCCTTATTCGGATTGACTTTCACAGCCATTGGACTTTTTCCCCAATGCTTGCTCATTCGTATCCAAAGGCATGTGCTCAACTGAGTAAAATGCAATCCAGCAGAGCATATACTATTTAGAAGAACCTTAGATCTTTATTTGAAATATCTTTCTGGAGACTAAGAGAGTCAAGAATGAGGAACACATCATCACTCACCACTTTCTCATGATGTACATAGGCATTATCTCAATAGTTTTTACCTCATTTGCAGAATAACCACATTTCCTTGCATTTGGGGGGAAAAATCAGAGTGAGCCAAAGTGATATTGGCTTTAGGCAAAACATATGCTTTGTATTTATCAAAGTTTTCATCAATACCTACATAGTCTCTATTGATGGTCCATTTTTAAGCCATTCCTGATTATAGCATTTCTCCCTTTAATCCAAAGTATCTTAAGCAATGTATCATAAGCACTACCTCCTTCCTCCCATCTTAGGCTGAAGGTGTCAGGTAATGGAAGTTCTGATATTTTATTTTCCCATTTTGCAAGTTGGTCAGTTCTGAGTTTATTTAAGGGAAAGGAAAATGAGTAAAGGTATATATTTTTCACACAGACTAACAGAGACGTAATCTTGCCCACTAATTGAGGATTCAGAGAGAAGGCTTTGTGGTGTCATGAGGTGTCATACATACAGGAAACAAGTGGCAGCTGGTTGCTGTGGAGGTAGCTAATGTGCAAATTTGCTAATTAGAGAAATGCAAATTTTAAATACATATTCTGTTATACCCTGGAGCCATGTTGAAGCAATCAGTGTAGGAAGGGTCCTAAATGGGCTCGCCCTTGGGGGATCTTGGAGCCAAGAGGTGCTTGCTTTACACTTATTGGTACACATTGAAACAGTAGCTACTGGTCTAGATGCAGAGAGTTTATTTATTTTTTATTTTTTTTTAAATTTTGTTTATTTATTTCACAGAGGGAGAGAGATCACAAGTAGGCAGAGAGACAGGCAGAGAGAGAGGAGAAAGCAGGCTCCCTGCTGAGCAGAGAGCCCGATGTGGGCCTCGATCCCAGGATCCTGAGATCATGACCTGAGCCGAGAGCAGAGGCTTTAACCCACTGAGCCACCCAGGCGCTCAGATGCAGAGAGTTTAAATACAGGAGTGGTTTAAATTGTGAGAGCAGAGAGAGGACTCTGATGGACCTTTAACCTGGGTGGCACACTTGTGAAACTATTTGCGATCACAGCATCTCCTGTATTCCTATCCTCTGCCCACCCTTGACTCAGTCTCAGATAGTTCAAGGTGCAGAGTATAGTGGTAGTACACGAAAGAAATGGGTTAAACTAGGAGGAAAATAGGGTTTCAACTACTGATAGAGGGGTGCCTAGGTGGCCTAGTCAGTTAGGTGTCTGCTTTCAGCTCAGGTCATGATCTTGGCATCAAGTCCCATATCAGGCTCCCTTGCTCAGTGGGTAGTCCACTTCTCCATCTCCTTCTATCCTCCCCCTGCTTGAGCTCTGTCTCTCAAATAAATAAATATAATCTTTAAAAAAGATAAACTACTGCTAGAGACACAAACAAATTTAAATAAACACTCCATTGTTTTTTGTTTTGTTTTGTATTGGCCTGATGACCTGTAGATTTTTTTCCCTTACTGAATTAACTGATTTTTAATTAAGTCAAATTAATAGACTGATTTTTTTTTTAAATTTTATTTATTTATTTGACAGAGAGAGAGAGAGATCACAAGTAGGCAGAGAGGCAGGCAGAGAGAGAGCGGAGGAAGCAGGCTCCCTGAGGAGCAGAGAGCCCTATGCGGGGCTCGATCCCAGGACCCTGAGATCATGACCCGAGCCAAAGGCAGAGGCTTTAACCCACTGAACCACCCAGGCACCCCAGAGACTCTTTTTGACATATGTCTGTCTAAATATCTGGCTTCTAAGGCCGAAGTCTTAACTTAAATTCACGATTATCAGAGTATAAGTCAGTTGTTCTTAATTTCAAGTTTCAAGATTTCATGGAGATTCCTAAGTTGACATAAGGAAGTCTAGATACCTTCCAGAATTTTAGGCAGTAGTGTGTGTTAAAATGCATGTACACTTTTCTAAAGAGAAGGTTAATAGCTTCTGGTATATTTTTCGTAAGGGCTGAAACTCAGCCTCGAAATTTAAGAAGAGTGTTACTGTGACCTCATCAGTAATACGGTTCAAATAATCCTGAATACGATGTCAGTCCAGTTCTCCTCAACTGTCTCATTTGCATTCACCAATGCAGGGTGTGCGGGGAGGTCATGTGACTTACAATGTATCATAAGCATAGATGTCAGGAATCACAAGTCCCTACTACCATTATTGGATCCTGTAGGAATGTTGTATTTGCCATTGGTGGCCGGCTGTAGGATGGCCTCGCTGATCTAAGCAGAGACATGGGAGAGTTGAAGCAAAGCCTGACACTGCTCTGGAGGAGGAAAATAGTGCCTCCTCACGGGCATTTCTCTGTTTCCTGTTTTTCTCTTTGTTTCCACAGCACTCAATTCCAGAAGTGAGAGCATTTGTTGTTGTTGTTGTTGTTTGTGTATTTGTCTTAAACACAAGTGGACTAACCCTGAATCTAGAACTTTAAGGCGGTTTCCTTGTTCTGGCTCTACACCTCCTGACACCATGACCTTAACTGGCTACTCACTTCATCCTGCTGTACCTCAGTCACCTTAGCTGTAAAATGAAGGTTATAATTCATGCCTTGCTTTCTTTCAGGGTTGCTGGGAAGATTAAGTGAGATGATTGTAAAAATTCCTTGCGAAAAGTAAATTTTCTGAAAACAGACATGGAGTATATTTATTTTAGAACAGGCCTATAGTTAATTTTTTCACATGGATAGAGAAAACTACTTAGGATACTTGATTTTTATTAGTGAAATGGCTCTTTCAACTATTTGGAAACTTGGTTTCTCGTATATCTCTGCTGAAACAGAAAAACTTACCCAGTGATGGGAAAGTAGATGTGACAATGGTTCACTGTTCATGTTTTGGTGTCTGGGAAAGACAAGGCTCTCAGGTTGTTCATAATTTTTTGATTTATATATTTATATAGTTATATATAGTTAATATAATATATATAGTTATAGTTTATATTATCATTATATAGTTATTAAAAAGTGTTACTTTATATATATATATATATATTTTTTTTTTTTTTTTTTTTTTTTTTTTTTTTTTCCAAAATTAGTTCCCAAGGAGTTCAAGAGAGGTATGTGTATAGCTTTGGCCTCTTCAGAAACATTTCTTGAAAATTATCCATATTGAGAATTGGGAAAGCATTGCTAACCCTGTTTAATTCTGTCTCACAAGATACCACCTGATATTTTGTGAGGGCCTGCCCTCTTAAAGGAGAAAGTTTCACACAACTGTGAGTGGCATTGCGTGGAAGCTCCCTTAGTGAAGATCCATTGACCCAGCTTCCAACATGCTGATCAGAAAAGTGAATTTACTGGTTTATGCTCACTCAGCAGCTTTCTTTGGGCCTCGTCTAAGGATTTAAGAAACAAAAGAGAGTTGTCGTTTTTTTTTTTTTTAACAGCATACTTGCATCTGTGTCATGTAATCATAAAAATCTTGAAAGAAATGTATTGCATGCATTAGGTAAAAAGGAAGTAATAATTCAGTGACTTCCCTTCTTTGTAAAACAGTCTCAGCCATTTCCTTTATAAGATAGAGACACCAAAACCTCATTAATGCAGAGGCTACTAATATATACTTGGCAATTATTGGCCTGAGTTATTCTGAAGCTTACCTTTGCACTATAAATGAAAGACAGATATTGTCAAATAATAGAAAATATATATGTGTGTGTGTGTGTGTGTGTGTGTATATATATATATATATATATATATATATATATATATATATATATATTGGTCTCTGACCCCAGTTCCTGGCTTTAGAAAGCTTTCTAAAACACTTGTAATTTCCTAAGTGATGAGAACACTAAGTATCTTTTGTTTTTGTTTTTGTTTTCGTTTTTGTTTTGTATCTTTTGTTTTAATATTTGGGTCTTGACCCTCGTTCCTGACACGAGCTCCTAAATCCCTCAGAATTTCCTGGGTGACAGGACTGTCTTTTGTTCTAATGAAGTGACTCTTCATGGGTTCCTGGATAGCTTTAGGATTGAGACTGATCACCAGAAAGACTAAGCCATGATTAGAAACTTGCAACTTTCAGCCTCATCTCCCATCCTCTGGGAGGGCCTTTGAAGGACTAGAGATTGAATTAATGGTCAGTCATGCCTGCATGATGAAACCTCCATTAAAATTCCAAAAGTAAAGGGTTCAGAGAGCTTCCTGGTTGGTGGACATACCTATATGCCAGAAGAGTGACAGGTGACACACCCTAATTCCACAGGGACAGAAGTTTATGAGCTCAGGACCCTTCTAGACCTTACCTACATATCTCCTCATCTGGCTCTTCATCTGTATGCTTTATCAAATAAATTAGTAAATATTGAGGTCTGTGTACTATTCAAGCAAATGATTGAATCCAAGGAGAGAATTGTAGGAAACTCTAATTTCTAGTCAAGTCAAGTAGAAGTTGTGGGTAACGCAGGGACCTAGGACTTCCAACTGGCATCTGAACTGGGTGGGGGGGGCAGTTCAGGGGTCAGTTTGGACTGACCTCTTAACCTGTGTTGAATTGTTGGACACCCAGCTGGTGTCCCAAATAATTGTTCGGTGTGGGGAAAAAAGGCATTTATCTGCTGTCAGAAGTATTTTCTGTATGTAAGTTAAGGAGAAACACGGGAATGTTTTTCCCAGACATAAAACTTCAGCGTTTTATAAGGTACAACAATAAAGCAAATCTTACATAGGATTTTACAATATGTTTTGAAAACAAGATTGTAAAATCTGCTTATTTCCAGAAAAGTATCAGTAGCACCAAGTAAATATGTCTTATGTATTCAAGTAGTCCAGACTGGACTTCATTTGATCAATTATTTGCAGTGCTAAGAAAATTCTGTTTCTTTAAGGAAGAATTGTGTGATTCAGATTTTTTAATACCGAGTTCTCCCCCAAGCAGTAAGAATTAGCAAAATTTGAAGAAGGAATTTTTTAATGGAGATTAACAAAAACAGAATAATTTAATAAATTTCATCAAAATTTCACATCAATGCTAACACTAAACAAGGTTAAGTTTAGTTAATGTCATTAAATAAGTTTAGTTCATGTCATTAAACAATGACATAATAATGCTCTCTTGAACACTTGAACACTTGAACACTTGAACAGCTCTCTTGAACCACTGAATGTTGGTGTAAAGCAGAGCAACTGTATACATAGTCTCATACACTGCTTTTCTAAGTTAGTATTTTGTGCTTTCTTTAACATGCTCTTAACAACAGCCTAATTAGACAGGTAAAGGATGGGCGGAGAGAGAGAGACTCAAAGGGCAAATGACTTGCCCAAGTCATCTAGACTCAGAGTTGATAAGACAAGGCTGTAAGTAAATTGTACTTCCCATATTAGTGGGTTAGTTCAGTGGAGTGCTAAGGGCAGTTTAACACTTGGAGTTCTTGGAGTCAGTTCTTGGAGTCAGATCTGTTTCTAAATCTCTTCTACTTCTTAACAGTGATGTAATCTTAGAAGAAACATTACTTCTTTCTATACTTCTACTTTTTCCATCTGTAAAAAGATGTTATTAATAAAAATATGTAAAAGATGTTATTAATAAGAAACTGATGCATGTGGGGTAGATTAGTAAAATAACATATGAATGTCTCTGGCATACGGTAGCCTGTTGATAGGTGTTTTTGAGGAGCAGTGTGGAGTACTGGAAGAAACAAAGGTATACTTTGGAATTTGAGGATCTGACTTCCAGTTCTGACTTTGCTGATTTCCATGTTTGTGACCTTAGGCAAGTTTCTTCATCTCTCTGTAAACTATTTGTAAGATGTGTATTTATTTGGACAAAATAACATACACAAAGTAATACACGCCGCCTGACAGATGGTAGATAATACATAAATAGATGTTTCTATTATGCCAACCAGGTTGCCTGCATGTCCTCACCCTCGGTTTATGGTAATAAAATTCCAGTACACGTTGGCACAGAGAAGTGACATGACACTTTCACATTTTAATATAATTTAGAGAACCATTTAATTATCAATAGCAGGAAACAAAGAGCAAGTTTTTCTGGACCGATAAAGCTTAACTCTATATTAGGTGAAGTCTGGAAACTGATTTCTTGTACCTCCCTCAGGATTGTATTCCTGGATCTTATGATTTTCATTTGCCTTGGTCTTAGAACGTGAATTAGCTCAAATGGGATCCTGGCCTAAAATGTGTACGGTGATTTCAGCCAGATTCAGAGTTCACAGTCTCCAGAATTTCGATTTCATTTCCCCAAGTCAGTCATAAGCATTACAGAATCATGGGGTAATAGAAAGTCAGTGGCACTTTGGCTATGATAAATCTAACTATCACTGTCCCCACATTCCAGAGATGACGCCTTTTTGGAGATACCTGTTAGTAATCTGTTATAATGATCTAAACACATGAAACTTCTTGTCCAGTCCATCACAATGACATCACACCGGTCCTCTCTCTGAAATACTTTAAGGTAGATCACTTCTCCCCACTTACTCTTCACCCAACCCTTCACTTTTCTATCCTTTAATACCATTTTTTAGGTTGAGTTTTGAGTTTCTCTGGTTTTTTTTATTTAAATTCAATTAGCCAACATTTAGTACATCATTAGTTTTTGATGTAGTGCTCAATGATTCACTAGTTGTGTTTAACACCCAGTGCTCATCACATCCCATGCCCTCCTTAATGCCCATCACCCAGTTACCCACCCCCTGCCCACCTCCCTTTCTGCAACCCTCAGTTTGTTTCCTGGAGTCAGGAGTCTCCCATGGTTTGCCCCTCTCTCTGGTTTCTTCCCATTCAGTTTTCCCTCCCTTCCCTTATGATCCTCTGTGCTGTTTCTTATATTCCTTATATGAGTGAAGCCATATGATAATTGTCTTTCTCTGATTGACTTATTTCACTTAGGATAATACCCTCCAGTTTCATCCACGTCGATGTATATGGTAGGTATTCATTCTTTCTAATGGCTGAGTAATATTCCATTGTATATATGAACCACTTCTTCTTTATCTATTCATGTATTGAAGGACATCTAGGCTCCTTCCATAGTTTAGCTATTGTGGACTTTGCTGCTATAAACATTGTATTTCCTGGGTGACAAATGATGTGGAACATTTTTTCATGTGTCTGTTGGCTGTTTGTATGTCTTCTTTGGAGAAGTGTGTGTTCATGTCTTCTGCTCATTTCTTGACTGGATTATTTGTCTTTTGGGTGTTGAGTTTGATAAGGTCTTTATAGGTCTTGGATACCAGCCCTTTATCTGATATGTCATTTGCAAATACTTCTCCCATTCCATAGGTTGCCTTTTAGTTTTGTTGACTGTTTCCTTTGCTGTGTAGAAGAATTTTATCTTGATGAAGTTCCAATAATTCATTTTTGCTTTTGTTTCCCTTGCCTTTAGAGATGTGTCTTGCAAGAAGTTATTTTAGCCAAGGTCAAAAAAGGTTGCTGCCTGTCTTTTCCTCTAGGATTTTGATGGATTCCTGTCTCACATTTAGGTCTTTCATCCATTTTGAGTTTATCCTTGGGTATGATGTAAGAGGATGATCTAAGTTTCATTCTCCTGCATGTGGCTGTCCAATTTTCCTAGCACCATTTTTTCAGTTTCTCTCTTAATGAAAGACTCCATGTTTGGTAACAAATACAGCCTGTCTTAGGCATGGTATAGAATACCACTTTGAAATTATGCTTTGGAAACCTACAGTAAGTCTACATTAACTCTCAAAAAGCATGTAGTGTTCTTGTAAGAATTCCATGCTTATATCTACCAATCTGCTAATAGTTCCATTGTTTGATTAATCATTCTGGTCTATTCCAATCAGTCTATGATCTTATAGTTTGTTTGAGCCATTTTCAGCATGACAGAAGGGCAAAATCCTTCTTCCTACAGTGTCTCCCATAGGTCTGTGTATGTCAATGTATGTTTAGTGAGCACCTACCAGGTACCTGTCTCTGAGCTAAATCCTGGGGATTCAAAAATGGATTTAAGTTCCCTCCCCTCCAGGTTCCCTTGGATTAAAGAGAAGACACATAAGTAAACTGATCAAATGGATGAGTGCTGTGTTGGAGATATGTGCAGAGAGCGTGGGAGTTGGTGATGGGGAAGTGCAAGCAGATCTGTCCATCCAGAGGAGCTGAAGTCAATCTCTCTTTCTTTAACAGGGAGTATGGATTCTAGAATCAGTTGTTTATTATTATTATTATTATTATTATTATTATTAATTTCTTTGACCCACATTCCTTCCATTTTTTGAAATACATTTTACACCCTTCTTTTGAAGACTTTTAGTTAAATAGGTGGATGGCTTTTAAGTTTTCTAAGCTGTGATCCACTCTAATAAATACAATTTTACATGAAATCCAGCATCTGCATATGTGTTTTTGTGTAGGTACATACATTCCCATAATATGTTTATGTGTGAGGCACTCTAATTTTCCATCCCATTTTAATCTGTTCTGTTGTTAATAACAACCAGAAGAGTACTTGTCACAACCCACTGAGTTTAATCTCATGATTCAAGGAAGGACTGAGTTCTATAGTTTGGACACACTTAAGGGAGTAATATGGCCAGTGTCCACAGTGTAGCAAGTGCTCCAATAAGAATCTATAAAGTTGCCAAAGAAAACTAGAGGTGGGGGGATGCCTGATGAGCACATTGAGGTCAAGAAATGGGTTATGGCCATTTTTTACAATATATCATTTAGCCTCAATTTGAATCTTACAAAGTGCTTGTTAAATTATCGAAACTGGGTGAAGTTAGCATTACTTACTTTCAAATAACCCTTTATCATGGCCACTGCTTCTTTTAGCTATGATGAAAAGGACAAACACAGGGTGCATTTGCCACCACACCTGCCTGTTCATGGCAGACAATGTAATGACACCTCTTTTCTTTGAATCTCAGATTATTTCCCACTGTGATTTCTGGTGCACAGTGGGTTCACATATTGAGATGATATAAATTTGTTGTAAATTTAATTCCACTTTCCCACCAAATGGGACTGTTAAATTGTGAACATATTTTTGCTTTCCTGTTTCATAAAATATGAGCACTCTAATCCCAGATGGCACATCCTCCAGGAACATATGGACAAGACAATTTATAAGGAGTGCTCTTTCAGGAGCCGGTTCCACTTAGCTAAGGAGACAGTGTGATTTTGCCAAGACCTTTCAAGCTACTCATTGAGGAGGGTGAACAGGTCTTAGTCATGTAACCAAGGGACTGAAAAAAGTTTGACACAAATCTCCTTCCTTAAAGGGTATGGATTTTCAAAATTAGGGAAGGGCTGGGGTAGATTGAGGTAGGAAATTCCTATTTCTCTAATTGCAAGGCATAAAGATTTGCAGGGAATATATAATATGACTCTCTGCTTTTTTGTTAGCTCAGTTGGTTTTTGGTTTGAGGTATTATTTTGCTTCTCTACAACCAAAATAGGGTATACTGGTCATTCCAGTCTGTACTCAGGGAGGACACTTGTAAGGAAGGAAAAGGACTGGGTATTTACTTCTCGCTTACTTCGCACCTTAAATGTTTGCATATATTTTTGCATATTAGGGGCCTTGTATTCAGGGTGAGAATTTCCCTCTTAGTAGGAAGTACTTAACAGGTTAATGGGAGTCAAATGATGATAAACTATGATAAGCCTTCAGATTTTTACCTGACACTGGGAGTAATAGGTGTAGGCGTTTGTTTCCCAGCTTGGAGTATATATAGATAAAAGTTCAGTCCTCCCCTGCTGTTGTCACCAGAGGTAAGAAAGTCTCAAAGCAGGAGATACTATAACTGTTTTGGGGCGCACAGCTTCTCAATGCCTGTGAAAAACAAGGAAATGAGTTACATCTAAATATTCCTGATCATGCATAAGCAATCCATAATTAATGGAGTTGGAGCCAATTTGATTTTTAGCTTTCCCTTCACACACCGAGGTATGTCCTGAGAATAAAGTCCCAAAGCCAGAGCCAGGACATCTATCCTGATGTGTCTGAGTGTGGTGCCTACTGCAGTCTTTACACTGAGCTGTGCTGGCCTATGTGGTGACTGTTCTTTATAGCACCTGGTACATGCCAAGTAGTCAATTAGTGAGGCTTGCGACATTGGATTATTTCAATGTATGTTTCAATTGACTCTTTCCATGCATCCCTCCACCACCACCTATCCCCATGTGTCTGCACTTCCAGTGGTTTCTTCTGGCATCTGCTTTCCTTTGGGGCCACTGGCAGCTGAAGCTGGAGCAGCTGTTTATAATCCTTTATGGTGTTACGACACTGCCTCTTAGACTGATGGTCAGGACAGAGTTCCCGACATTTAGCTACATGCCAGATCAAACAGTCTGCTGAGGTGCTTTTCCAGGTCCCCATAATCTGATAACTAGCATTTGTAGAAGATTTAAGTCATGTTTGCATGGTTTAACAAGATGGGATCAGAAAAAAATTTTTTAAATACACAGTGGAAGTTTCAGTGGCTTACAAATACAGCTTTTATTTCCTTTCTGATTTAAAAAGAAGTTTAAGTCCATGTAGTCCCAGAGGCGGTAGGCTAGAGGTTACCTCATACACACTACACTCTTGGCACCATACCTTGTGCATCACCTACAGTATTTTATTTAATCCTTTTAATATTCATGAGATGTAGGTATTCTTATTTCCATGTTTCTGATAACAAAACAGAAATACAGAGAAGTCAGCTTACTTGCCGATGGTCTTGCAGCTAATAAGAGGAAGAGCTGGGATTTGAACATAGATCCAAAATCCTGTTCAGGCACAGCCTTTTATTTAAAACCCGCTGCTGAAAAAGCCATGCTTATTCTTCTGTAAATTTCTACCATCTGCTGAGAAGCTGGAGCATCACCTAGCCCAAACACTGTCTTATTACCAGCAAATAAATGTCAGGGTAAAGACCATGAAAATCATCTGTTACCTTAGCCTTCAAGAAGCGCGTTCACTCCCACCTGACAGCACTTTCCAGCTATGCTGGGAAACAAATAGATTAGTGAGGCTGGAGTCTTAGGGGGTACGTAACCTTATGTTTCTGAGCATTTAACTTATTAAAATTCACAAAGAAAGACCTTATGGTGCCATCATTTTATCCAACTAACATCATCAGTATAGCTCAAGGGCTGTGGCTTTGTACAGTCACCCTCAGAGTGGTGAACATATGGTTTTACTTCTCTCTAAAGCCTCAGGGCATCAGACGGCACCTTTCATGGATAATGGATAAAGGCTGCATACCAGTAGGTAACTTCTGTTCCATCAGTTTTGCCTTCGTGCCAAGAATGCTGAACAAATTTCAGGAGGTTTTGAACTGACCTAGGTCTATTCTGTCAACAGTAACACCCTCCCGATCAGCAGGGGGAAATGTTTCCTGTTAAACTGCGTTTTGGAGTTCCTCTATGTTTGCATGAGCATCTTCAAGCAGAAGCCTGTGTAACACAGTTAAGCTACAGTTGAAGTTGCCGCGTTTCTTTGAGCTGTTGCTTTGATTATGTTAGTTTGTTCCTTTTGATGCCTGTCCCACTGCCTCTGGATGAGAAAATATGTTTTGTTATAACAGCCTCAAGAACTATTGCGCGTGTGTTTTAAGAGTACATCCAAAGGAAGTAAGATAATTGAAAATGTTTTTGCACATTATTTCCCAGGTTCCCTACAGAATCTAAACGATAAATAGCACCACTGTTTATTGGTGTCAATAACTTCCTAGCAATTAAGTGCAATTCTCTCTAATCTGCATTCTATTGTCACTCATCTGAGAGGGTCAACAGCTCCCTTCTGCTTTCCCCCAAGAACTCTCATAATGATAAAAAAATAGTGCCGTGGATTTGCCGAGGGCCTGGAAATCAACTAAGTCCAATAGAGAATTGTCACTTGTTTTGAGGAGGAAACACATGGGCAATTTTCATACCTTCAACAGTTACTGTAGTATAATGAATCCAAAGAGGGTAGGCTTTGGAACCAGATTGGGCTGAGTCCAAATTCAAACTCCAGTAGTTCTGGGTCATCTTTACAAGTTATTTAATTTTCTGATCATTGGTATTCTTATTTCCCTGCTTCTATTTTGCTACATTTCATACATTTAATAAATGTTACCATAATGCACACACTTATTCAGGTCCTCAAGTTAAGACTCACCAGTGACTTCCTTATCCCAGTCCTGCAAATCTGTGTTCAAGATCTATTCGGAAGCTCAGCTTCCCTCATCAGCTCCAGAGCCAAAAACTCTAGTCGAAGCATCATCTTCTCTCACTTGGCCCACAGCTTCCTGCTTGGTCTCCCTGCTTTCACTTGTGTACCTTTTACAGTCTACGTTCCATGCATTATCACTCCACCACCAGAGTGAACCTCAAAATTAAAATTAGATCATTTCTTTAGCAGAAAACCTTCCATTGGCTCACATTAAAACTCTATATTTTTTACAATGGCCTGAAAGACACTACATTATCTTGCCCTACTCTATCTTTCTTTCCTCATCTCTTCCTACTTTTTGCCTTGACTATGTTTCAAACAGCCTGGAGCTTTCTTTTTCTTTTCTTTTCAAATTTTTATTTAAAGTCTAGTTAGCGGGCACCTGGGTGGCTCAGTGGGTTAAAGCCTCTGCTCTCAGCTCAGGTCATGATCTCAGGGTCCTGGGATCGAGGCCCGAATTGGGCTCCCTGCCCAGCGGGGAGCCTGCTTCCTCCTCTCTCTCTGCCTGCCTCTCAGCCTACTTGTGATCTCTCTCTGTCAAATAAATAAATAAAATCTTTAAAAAAAATAAAGTCTAGTTAGCTAACATACAGTGTAATAATGGTTTCAGGAGAATTCAGTGATTTATCACTTACACACAACACCTAGTGCTCATCATAATAAGTGCTCTCTTTATCCTCATCTAGCCCATCCCCCACCCCTCTCCCTCCATCAACCCTTAGTTTGTTTTCTATCATTAAGAGTCTCTTATATGAGGAACTTGAGGGGCAGGGTGGGGGGTCTTGGGGGTAGGGAGGGAAAAATAATGAAACAAGATGGGATGGGGAAGGACACAAACCATAAGAGACTCCTGATCTCACAAAACAAACTGAGGGTTACTGGGGGGTGGGAGGGTAGGGATAGGGTGGATGGGTTATGGACATTGGGGAGGGTTTGTGCTTTGGTGAATGCTGTGAAAGATGTAAGCCTGATGATTCACAGACCTGTACCCCTTGGGCAAAGAATAAAAATAAAATTAAAAAAAAAAAGAGTCTCTTATGGTTTGTTTCTCTCTCTATTTTTCCCCTTCCCCTGTGTTCATATGTTTTGTTTCTTAAATTCCACATATGAGTGAAATCATATGGTATTTGTCTTTCTCTTACTGATTTATTTTGTGTAGCATAATACACTCTAGCTCCATCCATGTTATTGTAAATGGAAAGATTTCATTCTTTTTGATGGCCAAGTAATATTACATTGTATATATATGTATATATATATATATATATATATATATATATATATATATATACCCCACTTCTTCTTTATCCATTCATCAGTCAGTGGACATTTGGGCTCTTTCCATAGTTTAGCTATTGTTGATAATGCCACTATAAACATTGGGGTACTTGTACCCCTTCAAATCTGTATTTTTGTATCCTTTGGGTAAATACCTAGTAATGCAATTGATGGATCATAGGGTAGTTCTATTTTTAACTTTTTGAGGAACCTCTGTATTGTTTTCCAGAGTGGCTGCATCAGTTTGCATTCCCACCAACAATGTAAGAGGGTTCCCCTTCTCCACATCCTCACCAATACCTGTTGTCTCTTGTGTTGGTACTTTTAGCCATTCTGACAGGTATGAGGTGGTATCTCATTATGGTTTTGATTTGTATTTCCCTGATGATGAGTGATGTTAAACATCTTTTCATGTATCTGTTAGCCATCTGGATGCCTTCTTTGGAAAAATGTCTACTCATGTCTTCTGACCATTTCTTAACTGGATTATTTGTTTTCTGGGTATTGAGTTTCATAAGTTCTTTCTTATTTTTGTTTTAGAGAGAGAGAGCACACAAAGGGAGGGGTGGGAGAGGGGTAGAGGGAGAGGAAGAAAAAGAATCTTAAGCAGACTCCTTGCCCAACTGGAGTCTGACATGTGGCTTGATCTCATGACCCTGAGATCATGACCTGAGCTAAAAATCATGAGCTTAACCAACTGAGCCACCCATAAGTTTTTTATAGATTTTGGATACTAATCCTTTATCAGATGTCATTTGCAAATATCTTCCCCTATTCCATAGGCTGCCTTTTAGTTTTGTTGATTGTTTCCTTCACTGTGCAGAAGCTTTTTATCTTGAAGAAGTCCCGATAATTCATTTTTGCTTTTGTTTCCCTTGTCTCCAGTTATGCGTCTAGTAAGAAGTTGTTGAAGCAGAAGTCAAAGAGGTTCCTGCCAGTGTTCTCCTCTAGGACTTTAATGGTTTCCTGTCTCACCTTTAGGTCTTTCATCCATTTTGAATTTATTTTTGTGTATGGTGTAAGAAAGTTGTCCAGGTTCAGTCTTCTGCATATCGCTGTCCAGGTTTCCCAACACCATTAATTAAAGAGACTATCTTTTTTCTATTGGATATTCTTTCCTCCTTTATCAAAGATCACTTGGCCATAGAGTTATAGGTCCATTTCTGCTTTTCTGTTCTGTTCCATTGATCTATTTGTCTGTTTTTGTGCCACTACCATACTGTCTTGTTGACTATGGCTTTGTAATATAGCTTGAATTTTGGAATTATGATACCTCCAGCTTTGCTTTTCTTTTTCAGGAATGCTTTGGCTATTTGGGGTCTTTTGTAATTCCATACAAATTTTAGGATTGTTTGTTCTAGCTCTGTGAACAAATGCTGTGGGTATTTTGATAGGGATTACATTAAATGTGTAGATTGCTTTGGATAGTACAGACATTTTAACAATGTTTGTTCTTCCAATCCATGGTCATGGGATTTTTTTTCCATTTCCTTGTGTCCTCTCCATTTTCTTTCATAAGTGTCCTGTAGTTTTAAAAGAATACAGATCTTTTACCCCTTGGTTAGGTTTATTCCTATGGTTTTTGGTGTAATTGAAGATGGAAGAGATTCCATGATTTCTCTTTCTGCTGTTTCAGTATTGGTGTATAGAAATGGAACAGGTTTCTGTTGATTTTATATCCTGAAACTTTGCTGAATTCATGTATCAGTTCTAGGAATTTTTTGGTGGAGTATTTAAAGTTTTCTACATACAGTATCACATCATCTGCAAATAGTGAAAGTTTGGCTTTTTCCTTGCAGATTTGGATGACTTTGTTTGTTTGCTTTGTTTTGTTTTGTTGGTCTGATTGCTGAGGCTAAGACTTCCAGAACTATTTTAAATAGTAATGGTGAGAGTGGACATCCCTGTCTTGTTCCTGACCATAGAGGAAAAAATTCTCAGTTTTTCCTCATGGAGGATATTAGCTGTATGTCTTCTGTATATGGTCTTTATGATGTTGAGATATGTTCCATCTATTCCTATTTTGTTGAGGGTATTTATCAAGACTGAATGCTGTATTTTGCCAAATGCTTTTTCTGCATCTCCTGAAAGGATCATGTGGTTCTTATCCTTTCTTTTATTAATGTGGTTATCACGTTGATTGGTTTGCAAATATTGAACCAACTCCATAGCCCAGGAATAAATCCCACTTGATCATGGTGAATAATTCTTTTAATGTACTGATGGATTCAATTTGCTAGTACTTTATTGAAAATTTTTGTGTTCATGTTCATCACCAATATTGGCCTATAATTCTCCTTTTTAGTGGAGCCCTTGTCAGGTTTTGGAATTAAGGGCCAGATGGCTTCCCAGGGGAATTCTACCAGACATTTAAAGAAGAGTTAATACTTATTTGTCTCAAATTGTTCCAAAAACTACAAATGGAAGGAAAACTTCCAAACTTCTTCTACAAGGCCAGCATTACCTAGAATTTTTGATGCTTCCTGAAAATACCACATTCAGTCCCTTTTCAGAGCATTTCCTCTTACTGTCCCCTCTACTTGCAATTCCCTACCTCTGGATAGTTATGTTTTACACATTATTTCCCTTCATACTTCTAAAGGCTCAAAGAGCCCTCCTTTGAGCATCATATTTAAAATGGAACTTTTCCCCATCCTAAGTCTCTGTCCTATAACTCTGGTGGTAATTCTTGTTCTGATTACCACTATCTGTCTGTTTCTCTTTTGTATGTTTATATATTTACGAGACTAGGGATTTTTATTTACTTTGATGTTGAATCTTCAGTATTCAGAGAAGTATTTGCAAATAACAGGCAAACATTACATCTTTATCAAATTAATAAATTAATAAATTAATGAATAAACTCCATATTTTCTAGAAATTATGTTGATAATTCCTCACTTACAGGATCACTATAAGGATTAGAGTTAATATACAAGGCAACTAATCATGTCTGGAATAAATGATTATTGTTACCACTAAAATTTGAACTAAGAAATGATTAAAGAGAGATCTTAGTGATAAATAGTACTTTTTGAGATTACACGGAATGCAGTGAATATAAATAATATAATGGAGTGATGGGGATTTTGAATATGCACATCTTGATGCAAACATAGCACCTCTCATGTGAGATTATTATAGGAAATACATTTCATTACATTTTAGATTTATATACATTAATATTTTTGGACATATACTAAATATGTAATATTCTTAGAACTATTTATAGCTTATTATTATTTATTATTTTTGATTTGTAAAGAAATGCTGTGATCGCCACGCTGAGATTTGGGTGTGATTCACAGCGGCTGCGGATATATTGTCTATAGACATGTGAGTTTAGTTACGTGAATACCTGATTTAGACTTTTTCAGAATTATTTACATTGGTAGAGCCAACCCCAGATTAATTTTAACTTAAATTTTGATCTAGAATGATCATTTAATATATCTTCTAGTTATTACACAATGATGTCATTTTGAAAGTAATTTTGAAAGTACTGAAAGCAAACATAAATAAAGTCATTTCTTTTACTTTTCCAACAAATTTCCTGGATATTTACATGCCCTTATTTGTGGAGTTTTATTGTAAAGGGTTTTGTGGCAAGCCTTATTTCATTCATCCCCTCAGACTTTCTGGGACTTAATCAGCCCAATGGTCTTGTTCATTGACACTGAGCAGAAATTGTTATGAGACAGAGAATAGTAACTAGAATATCCTTTCAGGCTTTAGCTGGTTGTTTTGGTCATATTGGCCAGTGTCACTTGTGAATTTCAGTCCAGCAGAGACTGCTGGAGGCTTTTCCACAGCTAACTTGAAGCCTTGCTGGCCCTGGAATGTTCACGCTCACTTGCTCAGTCACATCCGTGCCATGGCCACCCCCCTTAAAAACCGAGGAACTTTTCAGGTCTATAGGGCTCTTCTAATGCATTCCCCTTAACCTTTGCAGAAGAGGACTTTGTCTGAGCCAACTGCTCCTTTTCAGCAGACCTCCCTGGCTGCACTATAGAAGATGAGGCACTAGGTGTTTCGATGTCTCTCTCATGTGGTGAGCGCTAAGGACTCTCAGGGAGGGAGGGGCAGGACAGCCTTCCTTAAGCCACAGAATTCCACTCCAACATTTCTTTTGGATTGTGTGTCTATTCACCTTAATGTACATAACTAACTGTACCCCTCGAGCGACTCTTTAAACATTAGCATCCATACCAAACTACTCTTGATATAAAAGAGAGAGAGAGAGATACATTGGCACTTAGTTATTTCTCATTATTGTTTGATTGGTTTACAAAAGAGACAAACCACCACCAACAACAAAATTTGCTGTATGCATTTATTGTGGTATTTTGTTTATCCTGAAAAGTTATTTTTGAATAGAAAGTGTATCTTAAAATCGCTGGTATTTTAGGATTTAGAAAATATCACATATGCACAGAACAATGACAGTATGTAAAGTGAAGCTATTATTAGCATTTTGGTGCCAAACCTGAGAGATGAATAGGCAGAGCACAGAGGTTTTAGGGCAGTGCGGATATTGTGTATGATATTACAGTAGGGATCTATGTCATTATACATTTGTCCAAACCTATAAGAGTGTACGACACCAAGAATGAAACCTAAGGTTAACTATGGACTTTGGGAAATTGTTTTGTGTTAATATATGTTCATCCTTGGTAAAAATAAAAAGTACAATTCTGGCAAGGGACATTGATAATGGGAGAGGCCATACATGTGTGGAGACGGGGGCATATATGGGAGAGCTCTGTACCTCTCAGAGGTACAGAGGTACAAAACTACTCAGTTTTGTTATAAGCCTTTATATTGCTCCAACAAAACAAAGAAAAAAGAAAGAAAGACAGGAAAGAAGGAAGGAAGGAAGGAAGGAAGGAAGAAAGAAAGAAAGAAAGAAAGAAAGAAAGAAAGAAAGAAAGAAAGAAAAAGAAAAATGGGTGGCTTTGACTTCTAGACTAACTCAAAGGTAAGGAGGCAGTAGCTTTGTGCCCTGTGAACTTATCATGAAATAAGATTGTGCCAGTATAAATCCTGGAATTCATCCGGTACAGATCAGACCTCTTCTTAGGAAGTCTCATGACTTGCCCTTAATTCTGATTTATTCTTCTGGAGCATGTGAGTTGAAGATGTGAAACTATTGAGACTTTCTGCTAGAGGCTTCCAATAACTAGGAAAGACAGGTTCAAATATTGGAATTATGCTTACTCCAAATACATTGCTAGAGGAATAGGGTAAACTATGGATTTTTCCTATGAGGTTCCACTTGAGTAGGATCTTATTCTACTAAGAAAAATAAATCAATAAATATATAATTTCATGTGATTCTTCTTTTACAGTTGTATGTGGGAAAAAAACTCCTCACTATATTTCAGGAACACTTTTTATAAACAATCAATAATGGGTCTAATGAGTTTTTTTTTTTTAATCAAGAGGAGCTTTAAGCAAGGTTTTATTCTTCTTTTAGGAATCACTTGAAAAACCCCCTCTTAGTTATAAAACTGTAAGTAGCCGCTCACTGTCTGAGAGATGGGGGCAATAGATCTACCTTTTATGATGATAAAAGTTAATTTTTTGTTAATTCACATAAGGAGTCCTGGATTACTTGCCATAAGAAGCTCTGGGGGAAAAAGGGAGCTGAGTCTGCTCTCTCCCTCTCAGATTTGAACTCAGGAAAATCTGAGAGATTCACGTATCTGAGAGATACGTGATATGTGAAAATTCTGAGAGATTCACATATCTGTGAGAGAAGACTAGTAACCCATAGGGAAAGCTGTTTGTTGTTAAATTAGACTTATGAAGTTTATACTTCAGTTAGTTTTTTAAAGATCATTTAGAATTATGATAATAGTAATTGTCTCTAAGGATTGTTACGGGAATTAAATGAGATACTGCATGTAAAGTATTTAGAAAAGCACCTGGAAGTCCCTCTTGCTGAGATACTCAGAACCCACGACCTTTTCTTTTTCAAGGACTATAACTGGATTCAGTCTTTGGCACATGGACTTCATTCAGTGAATATTAATATTGTTATTATTTTTACTAGCCATCAAAATTTTATAATATACAGTGAACTCTATGATAAGCAAAATCCTTATTAATATCTTTTTCTACAGTGGTATTGATGAGCCACTTGCATTTATTAAAGGAAGTAGGTGGCATGATGTGCCAATTTTGAAAATTATTTAAAAAATCAATTTCTAGTCTGCACTAGGTTCGGTCCATTGTTTTTCTTACTGGAATTTAAAGGTAATGATTGGAGACATGTTGAATATGAAATTGCCCAATATGAGAATTTTCATCCTATAAAGAAACTTTAACAAAATCATCTATCTTCCAGTTCCCCAGCTAGGAAGGAGAGGCACCCAGACAAAATTTCTAGCTAAACTTGGATTGCTATCTGTCCAAAACCAACTGTTACCAGCATCCCATTTCTTGCTGCCTATGGTGCATACATTTTCCTTTTCTGTAAGTGATGATAAAATCTCTTGGTCATTGCCACTTAGATGTCTGTTTTAGATTGGAAGATATAAGATCACTGAATATTAAAAAATGACTTGACTATATGTGACTTATAGGACTAGTACTTATTAAGCATAGACACTGTGTGCAACTTCCTCCCCTCTGGTGATACAAAGATCAAGAAGATAAGCAAAGGGACACATGACACTTTTAACAGAAAGGACATAAATCAGCTCTGCTACCACAGTTTATTTCCTAGTGGGGAATTTTATGGAATTTTCCTCTTGTGGATTTTCTTGACAATTTAATTTGGGGTTTCACCTAAGTCTCTACAAAGCTCTCCAAATGCCTGTATGTTTGCTGGCTCCTGAGTGTCACTAACAAAGTCTTTAGAGGAAGCAAAACCAACTGCCTTCTCACTTGATATGAAGAACCCACTTGTGACAGTCTGGCTGGAAAGTCTCTTCCCCACACAGCTGTGCTAACAGATTGCTGATCAGTCAGTGACCTTTCTCACCAGAGCAGTTCAAAGCCTTCTTCCCAACTTTGCTTTTAATTTAATTATCATTTGAAGAGAGGAAAATCCTTTTATGCATCACTGAGAAAGAAACTAAATCTTAGGACTGCAATGACAACGATCTTGCCTCTTATAAGGCCTGAGAACTGTCTGATAAAAGCAAAACTTTGTTCCAGATCAGAGAAGCATTTAGTTAAAAAAAAAAATGGATTGGTCTTCAAATAATGCAGAACTTAGGTAGATTGAAAATAGGAAAAGCAAATGTTCTCTATGAATCACAGACCCTTTTTGGGGCAACAAAATTTTTTGAGTTGATGGTTGCCTTATTTTATTTGATTTTTCTAAAAAAAAAAATTCAGTTTCATTCCAGTGTGAACCTTTTTATATTGCTTTCCCATGTGAACCAGGGTAGAAAGTATATTACAGTCTTATTTATTTTAACACTGAAACACCATGTGTGAAAAAAATGAATAAATTAGGCAAGGCCAAGTGGTTTCTGATCAAGAGATTGATAATGATGATATTTTCAAACTAGAAGTTCCTTTTACTAACTTTGAATAGAAGTCCCAAATTCATAAGTTTCCCTCTGATCCCACTTTACTGTGGTTACCAGTGTGCAAAGGATGACTGATCTGGCTCTTTACATTTAAATGAGCCACTGGCCCATTTCCATTACAAGTTAATCCCTGACCCTGACTTTTTCTCAAACTGTGTCTTGAAAAATTGTACCTACTCTGCTTTCTGCTTCCCAATCTGCCTTTGCTGTCTTCCATTTCTGACTTTCTCCATTCAATTTAAACCACTACTATTGATTTTGATGAAATGTGTCTGCTTAGTATTTGCTTTCTATACACCAAACATAATGATAGCCACTAGGGATACAAGGATGAAACATATGCTCTTCCCTTGACATGTTTTGTCTCATGGTAAAGATATGCAAAAAAAAAAAAATCATTTCAGTAAAGTGAGACACTAGTAGATAGTCTCTCACAAGTTGATTTAGGGACTAAGGCTCCTTTCATCTTGCTGTTTTACCATCTCCAAGGTAGACTCCACCTCTAAATTCTTGGTTTCCACCTGGTGGTTAGGGAATGAAAGAGACTGAAGAATTGTGTGACATTTTATGGGCTGGATCTTTTGTTAGGGGCATTGATTTCACTCACATTCACTGATGAGGTAGGTCTTGCTCACGTGACCATACCCATCTGTAAGTCAGCTAGATATGTTAGTTTCTGATTGCCTGTACAACAAATTACTAGAAACTTAATGGCTTAACAGAATACAAATTTATTCTTATGGTTTTGGAAGTCAGAGTCTGAAATCAGTTTTACTGGGCAAAATCAAGACTCTGAAGGAAGAAAACATTTCCTCATTGTTTTTTAGTTTCTAATGGTCACTGTGTTCCTGACCTTTTTGCCTCTTCCTTCTATCACTCTAATATCTTGCTTCCATGGACATATCTTCAACTTTTGATTTTTAAATTCCCCACCTCTCTCTTATAAGGACCCTTATGAGTACATTGGGGCCAACTGAATCTTCCAGAATAATCTCTCCAGCTTGAGATGCTTAACTTAATCACCTCTGCAAAGTGTCCTTTACCTGGTAAGGTAAAATATTCATAGGTTCTGGGGATTAGGACGTGGACATCTTTCTGGGCCATTATTCAGCCTATCACAAAAGAGAAATATTCTACCTCTGTGCTCTGGGGGAAAAGGAAATTGGTTTTGTGAACAGCTTTCCAGTTTCTGTAATAATAATAATAATAATAATAAAGGCTATTGTATAGTGTTTATTTACTATTTATGGTACATTTCCTGTCTGGTATATCACTATATATATGTTTATGTAATAGCTATATATATGTGTGTGTATATATTTGCATACATATATATGCTAAACAGTTTATATGCATTATATTAATTCTGCAACAATTTGTGAATAAAGTACTACTTATTTCTGATATACTGAAGCAGAAAAGTGAGGCTTAGAGGATTTAAGTACTTGCCCAAAGTCTTAAGGTTAGTGGTAAACCTGGATTGTAACCCGGGTGTGCCTGTCTCAGAATTTAACCCTCTTAATCCCTATCAGGTACTATCAAGAGAGAATTAAATGCAGGACACTGATGAGGCACAAGAAAGGAACCATTAGCCCAAAGCAGAGCTGTAGGAACAGCTTCACAGAGGTCTTAGATAGGAGGACTGGAACTGATTCTCAGTTGCTGACCCTTAATTCCCTGGCACTACAATCTCTCCTTGTCTCGAATTCGTGTCTTCCTCCAGCTGTTCTGGAAACCTACTAGCTGATGTAACCACTTCCTTATCCTCTCCACTGGTTTCGGAATCTGTGACTCAAACAATGCTTTAACTTTTGTTGTTCCAGCCCTAAAATGACCCCCACACTGGGAAACAAAAATTTATGACAAGATTCAGGTCAGGAAGAATTCCAAAGACAAAAATGCAGAGCAGGGATCAGGGGCAAGCTTGGATAATCAGCATGTCCCTGGGTGCCTGTGACTACAACAGACCTTTCTGAGGCAGCCCAGCTTGACACTGAGAGAAGGGTCTTCCATCCCTTGGGTCAGCTACCCTCCATGCTCTCCACCTCATATTGCTCACATCAGGATTGTATTCCAGCATCTCTTTAGCACAGAGATTTTGATTTGTATCTACCCCCAATAAATCATGGCTTCTGTATGGACTCTCTCATTTGGCAGAAATTAAGTTAATATGCCAGCACGTGGGTGACCCAAATGACCTATTTCTGTAAAACATCAAAGTGAGCCATTGCGGTTTTGTACTAACAAGCACCGAGAAGTGGTAATCATTCTTTCTCTTACTTTTTCACAGTGACATCTGTTGACCTTTCCCTGACTTTCTCATAATATCTGTGCTATAGACAGAAGAAGATAGAGTGATGCAATTTAGCAAAAATATGATTATTGGTCTCTCATGTTTTTAATGAGACACCAAAAAATCATTTTTGCGGGAGCCTTCCCATCCTCACTCAACAAAGATGACCTACAAGTTTAAAAAGCAACAAGTATTCAGAACTTCCACTGGTTTGAATTTATAGTCAGAAACTTTAGTTTGCTGATTAGCAGAACTTGAAATTTTCAGCTCTTCTGAATGAAGTGTTTCAAAGGACACCACTGAAAAGCATTCATGGACAAGGCCATTATAACATGGTGGGATATGCAGGGAACAGAGCCCTATAACTTAAGGCCACATTTTCACTCATGAATATATAGTCAACATATACTAAAAAGGGCCTCCTCTTTCCCAGACACCCTATTAGATGATCCAGAAAATCTGGTTTCATGAACTAGCTTTGTTAATAATTGACAGTGTGACTTTGAGGAGACCACAACTTCCTAAGCCACAGCATTCTGATCTCTAAAAAGGGTATAATAGTAGTTGTCCAACCGACCTCACAGTTGTGGTGAATTTAAAATAAGTTAATATATGTGGCATCCCTTTGTGAATGATAGCATGAGTCCACAAACATTTACTATTCATTTTAATATGATGAGCTTTACTTTCAATTCAATCATAGTGAGCGTATCTAGTTTTCAAAATTGTTGGAATGGAACTTACTTCCTTAGCAAAGAATGTATGAAAGTAATGTGTCCCCCATCCCCCAAAACAGATTGGTATGAAATTTTTAACATTAATTTCTTGAAAACCTGTAGGGTAAGCCATTACAATGTACATGTCTTTCTGGGCTAAGGGGCACATTATGTACAATATTAGTGTTACCAACACAGAAATACAATACTCATGAATATATAATGTGTAGCTATTCACCTCTGACATGTTTAAGTATATGCATATTGAATTTCCTGGCAAAATTACAGAGAGTACAAATTATTCAATTAAAAATAAACATGCTTTCCATGAAATTAATTACACGTTACATTTAGATTTAGACATTGCATGCTTGTTAACACAGCTATTAAAACTGCATTAGGAAAACTTAGTCTACCCAAATCTCTCTCTACTATGTTTGAAACTTTGTATTAAAGGATTTATTAAATTTTATGTATTCACCAAATAATGCTGTTTATTAGAGCACTGGCATTTTTATGTATATTCAATTGAACTTTCTAAGTAGGATACTGATTAATGGAATGGCGCACATTTTTGCTGGGAAGAATATTGGGAAAAAATTAAAAGTAAACAAATATAAAAGATATATTAAAATTTCTAAATATATGTGCAATATACAAATATCCACAAAATCATAAGATTGGAAATGACCATGGAATTAATGTAGTCTGAACTCCCATTAAGTTAATGATTCACCCCTTCTGACTTGCAAAATGCTGACTAATCCATTCTTAGAAGGAGGTCACTACCACAAAGTAGCACATTCCCTTTGTTGAGAGTTCTTTTTATTTTTATTTTATTTTTTTAAACTATTTTTTAAATTTTATTTATTTATTTTTCAGAGAGAGAGGGTGAACACAAGCAGGGTGAACAGTAGGCAGAGAAAGAAGTAGGCTCCCCAGTGAGCAGGGATCCTGATGCAGGACTTGATTCCAGAACCCCCAGATCATGACCTGAGCTGAAGGCAGACACTTAACCTGAATGAGCCACCCAGGCATCCCAAGAGTTCTTTCTAATTAAAAAAAAATGTAGTTAATACAATGGTAGGCTCAAGGATAAACAGAGATTAGAAGTGGGTAGTTTTATCTTTCAGGAGTTTAGAAGCTAGATCAAAAATATGAAAAACAGTGTTGAATTTCTCAAGCAAATACTTTAATTTTGTTAAGCCACAAGTGTGAAAATGATCATACAAAGGTAAAATTGTTTACTGATTTATAATTTATTATATGTCATCTTCCAAAGTATATTAGAAGTCACTTAAAATATAGTTGTAGTTGTTTTTTATTATGTTCAGTTAGCCAACATGTAGTATATCATTAGTTTTTGATGTAGTATTCAAATATATATTACAAATATATATATAATAACTATATATATATATATATCTGTAATTGTCTAACTAGAGGATACATGCAAGTTAATATGAATAGAATGCAGTTTTCCTAAAAAAAAGTTAACAATGAATTTGCAGAACATTGTTTTATATAAGAACTGTTAAGTAGCATTTAGATGATATTGCAAAAGCAAATACATCTCCCTTAAATGACCCACTCTTCTGCAGTGATTAGATCAGTTTTGACCAGTGGACAAAGTATGCAGAGCATTCAGAATAGTGCATCGCACTTCATCTGCCGGAGTATAGAAAAATTATTTTGTATGGTAAATACTGCCCTAACTCAACAACTTTTGAACAACTTAATACACTTAAAGTGGTTGGGAGAGAACATTTTAACTTAAATTATTGGTTCCCAATTCAAGTAATCTTAAGAAGACTGTCTCCTGTGTCTAAATTTTATGAGCTAAGGCAATATTACATCTACTGTCTGACAATAGAAATTCATGCATGAAATAGACAAGTTCACCACCCTATCACTTTCTAAATTCTGAGTTAAACTGAGAAACTCTACAGTGAGGGTTTTTTTTTTTAGCAATTTTTAATTTTGTGATTACTTTAAATCACTGAAAAAAGAATAAAGGAATAGAACCTCTTTAAGAGGAATAATTGGAATTTATAATATTCTACAAACAAGCGTGAAGTAAGAGACATTCCATTCTGACAATCGTAGGTCAATAAAAATAGCCTCAGTGTGTGCTTATTTTATTTTTTATTTTTTTTCATTCAAATATAATTCATGTGCACTTATTTTTTTTAAGGATTTTTTTAAAGATTTTATTTATTTGACAGAGACACAGCAAGAGAGGGAACACAAGCAGGGATAGAGGGAGAAAGAGAAGCAGGCTTCCCGCAGAGCAGAGACCCTCGTGTGGGGCTTGATCCCAGGACACTGGGATCATGACCTGAGCCGATGGCAGACACTTAATGACTGAGCCACCCAGGAGCCCCAATGTGCACTTATTTTAAATTTTTGGTTTAATCAGTTATGACCCAATTCATTGTGACTCTTTTTTTCAAACACCTTTATTGAGATATAATTCACACATCTTTCAATTCACCTATTTAAAGTGTACTGCTCAGTGGTTTTGAGTACATTCACAGAGTTGTGCAACTGCTATCACATTCTATTTTTATTTTTTTTAAAGATTTTATTTATTTATTTCACAGCGGGAGAGAGATCACAAGGAGGCAGAGAGAGAGGGGGAAGCAGGCTCCCTGCCGAGCAGAGACCCCGATGCGGGCCTCGATCCCAGGACCCTGAGATCATGACCTGAGCCAAAAGCAGAGGCTTCAACCCACTGAGCCACCCAGGCGCCCACATTCTATTTTTAAAACATTTTATCCACTCAAAACCAAACCTTGTACTCTTTAACAGTCACACTCCATCTGCCCCCTGAGCTCAAGACAAACAGTCATCTACTATCTGTGTATAGATTTGGTTATTCTGGACCTGACTTCAAAGTGTCATTATACAGTATGTAAACTTTTGTAACTGGCTTCTTTTTCACAATGTTTTCACAATGTATGTATGTTTTAGCAGGTACCAATACTTCATTCCTTTTTATTGACGAATAATGTTCTATTGCATGATTGTACCACATTTTATCCATTGATCAGTTGATGGACATTTGGGTTTTAAGTTTGGGCTTTTAAGAATAATGCTGCTGTAGACATTCATGTACACATTTTTGTGTGGACATATACTTACATTTATCTTGAGTGTATATCTAGAAGTGCAGTTGGATCATATGGCCACTCTATGTTTAACATTTTGAGAAATGGTTAAATAGCTTTTCAAGGGGGCTATACAATTTTGTATTTTGCCAGAATTTCAATTTCTCCTTATCTTTACCAACATGTTATTGTCTGCCTTTTTTTTTTTTAATTTTAGTGATCCTAATGGGTATAAAATATCTTACTGTGTTTTGGAATTGCTTTTACTTAATGCTAATCCTGCCGAACATTTTTTGTAACAGTTGTTGCTTATTCTAGACACAGGTCCCTTTCAGGTATGTAACATGAAAATATTTTTTCCTATTCTATGGGTTGACTTTTAAGTTTCTTGATGGTATCATTTCTAGAAAAAGAGTTTTTAATTTTTGTTAAGCCTTATTTATCCATTTTTTTTCTTTGGTCATTTTGCTTTTAGGGTCAGTTTTATGATGACTTTGCCTAATCTGAGATCATGAATATTTACTTCTATGGGTTTTTTTTTAAGGGTTTTATTGTTTCGAAATCATGCCGTTTGTAACGATGTGGATGGAACTAGAGGGTATTATGCTGAGTGAAATAAGTCAATCAGAGAAAGACAATTATCATATGACCTCTCTGATATGAGGAACTTGAGGGTCAGGGTAGGGGGTTGTGGGGGGTAGGGAGGGAAAAATAATGAAACAAGATGGGATGGGGAAGGAGACAAACCATAAGAGACTCCTAATCTCATGAAACAAATTGAGGATTACTGGGGGGTGGGGAGTAGGGATAGGGTGGATGGGTTATGGATATTGGGGAGGGTTTGTGCTATGGTGAGTGCTGTGAAAGATGTAAGCCTGGTGATTCACAGACCTGTACCCCTGGGGCAAATAATAATAATAATAATAATAATAATAATAATAATAATAATAAAGAGTTTTATTGTTTTATCTCAGGCATTTAGGTCAATGGTCCTTTTTTATAGTTATATTCTTTATATGGGATATTGAATGTGAATATCTGGTTTTCACAGCAAAATTTCTTGAAAAGACTATCTTTTCCCATTAAATTATTTCAGCACCCTTGTGGAAAATCAATTGACCATAATATAAGAGTTTATTTTTGGATACTAAATTCTATCCCATTAGTCTATATACATATTATTATGTTAGTACTACATCGTGTTGGCTAAAGTAGATGGTAATAAATTTTATAAATTGGAATTCTGAATCTAATTTTGTTTACATTTTTGAGATTATTTTGACTTTCCTAAAGTTTGCTAGAATTTCCATATGAATTTTAATTATTAATTTTTGCCAAAACAAAAGCCAGCTAGAATTTTGACAGGAATTGTGTGAAAGCTGTAGATCAATTTAACAATTTTAAGGATTCTGATCCATGAACATAATAGTAGGATTACATTTATTTAGGTGTAATTTTGTTAATAGTATTTTCAAGTTTTCAATGTAAAAGCCTTACATTTCTTTTTTTTTTTTTAAGATTTTTTATTTATTTATTTGACACAGAGAGAGAGATCAGATCATAAGTAGGCAGAGAGGCAGGCAGAGAGAGGAGGAAGCAGGCTCCCCACTGAGCAGGGAGCCCGATGGGGGCCTCGATCCCAGGACCCTGAGATCACGACCTGAGCCGAAAGCAGGGGCTTTAACCCACTGAGCCACCCAGGCGCCCAAGCCTTACATTTCTTTTGTTAATTTTATTCCTAAGTATTCTGTTCTTTTGAGCTATTAAATAAAAATCCTTTTCTTAATTTTATTGTCAGATTCCTCATTGTGAGGGTATGGATGTGCAACTAATTTTTCTGAAATGATCCTGCACTCTGAAAACTTACTTAACTTGTTTAAAAAGTACCCCCACCCCAATGGATTCCTTAAAGTTTTCTATACACAAGCTCATTTCATTTGCAAATAGAGATAATTTGACTTATTTTTTAAACCAGTCTGATAATTGCTTCCTTTTTCTTTGGTTGTTTTGTCCTCTCACATTTGATGTCATTACTGATATTGCTGCATTGACACCTGACATTTTACCCTTTGTTTTCTATATATTTGCCTCTTTTTTCTTCCTTTATTGACATCTTCTACTTCTTTTGTATTAAACGAATATTTTCTTATGTAACATTTTACTTTCTAAATTATTTTTAAAGTTTTCCAGAATTTTTTCTAGAGGCTGCTCTGTTACAGTATACACTTTTACTTACAAAAATCAATTTCAAATTTATACAAACTTAATTTCTGTTAGATATAGAAACTTTATTTTTATATAGTTCTATTTACTCTTCCCACTTTTTGATGCTATTATTTGTATATATGCTATCTATATATGTTGAAAATCCAACAATACACAGTTAAAATTATTCCTTTGTATAATTTTGTGTCTTTAAGAAAAGGGAGAGAAAAATGGAAAGCAAGTATACTTTTATGGGCCCATTTTTATTGGCCTCCCTTATTACTGGTAGATCTTCTTCCTTATGAGTAGAAGCTCACTGAGGAAAATGAGCTCCAGACCTCTCAGCTGCACTGCCAGAATAGAGCTTCTGCAACAGGGAGCTGGCAGCAAGGGTGAGGAGAGTGAGAACACTGGCATTCTGTTTCATCCAGCAAGAAACAGTAGCACTAGACTAGCCTCTTCTTGGCATGTTTGACCAGGGTGAAACTTGTGTCACAGGAGTTTAGGGGCTGTGAAGTGAATAACCCAAAGCTACAGACTTGCTATTCTCAGCAAGATTTTAGAAATGTTCAATACACATTTCTCCATTTTCTGTATGCCCTTAGGACAATTTCTAGAGACTTAAAGATTATTCTCTTTTGGGTTCTTGTTGCTGTTTTCACTAATCAAGTAATCATGGTTGCTTTGATGGAGAGAAGGTCTCTGTTCCAGGAGTCTTGCCTGAGAGTTATTTCTTTTATTGACCTGATATGATCTGTTTGCAATTATGACTCCTAAATTTTGGTTTTTTTTCATTGGCAGATCCACAACTTGGGCTGTGTCTGGTTGCCCACTGTAGACCAGGGTGACACTCCTGCTGTATGTTCCCTCATATCTGCTTATTGAATATCTCTTCTGTAGCCATCCCTATATCTTCCTTTTCCATGACGTCACTTCCCTTGGTATATAAGCCTCTTTTTCTATAAGCTCCTTCATTGTACCTCATATAAGTGGGTTTTTTTAGTTCACCATAATAAATATTCTGCTACGAATGAATTGCTATTTGTTGGTGTCTCTCTTCAGGTATGGTGCCAAAATCTCATATCACACTCAAGGTGTGGTCTGAAAAATAAGGCGGTAAGTGATCCTAACACCTCATTTTCTGTTAAAAAACGTTTTTGCATTCTCCTCTTGTGACTTCCTCTTTACACAGTTGACACATAAGGCTGTATTGTTCCCTAAAGCAACACATTTCTTTTCTGTTTGCCATATTCTTTCCCATATTTTCCCCTAACTTTTATTTATACAGTATTATCAGAAAATAGCCTTGATTATCTATCTACTGCATCAGAGTTTGTGGTAGTGGTAGTAGAGTCTCAAAATCATAGCGGTAGCCTCCCTTGTCTAGTTAAGCTAAATATAAATATGTTCTTCCTTGTCAAACTAGTGCGAGGTTTTCCTCCCTGGCTTAGTTGGTTCATTGACAGATGACCAGTCAGCCTTTTAAAAGGTCAACGAGCTTCGTTAATCGTGATTTTTGTTTTGTTTTGGTTTGGTTACATTACCTCCCATTCCTACAGCTCTCTCTTTTTTGTACTTACCCAGAATTGTCTTGTATTATATTAACAGAATGCTGCCCTCTCCAGGATATTAACCAGGCCTGTCCTTTCCCTACACTGTCCCATGCCGTAAAATTGCATCTCCTCCCCTCCTCCTACATTTCATTAGATTATTTGCAACTAGTGGTTAAGATTAAAATGATCTGATTCAATTAATTTATCCTAGCTTGTGAATGAATAACAAATTCATCTCCTTCCAAATGGCATTTGTTTATTTCTAACAAGTAAATCGTAAGTAGCATATTAATAGTATTCAGGGGCTACTGGGACAGCTTGTTTTCTCATGGTGGCTTCTAGGTGTTTTTATACTGTATCACACAGATGATAGGTTACTTCACACATATATAATTTTAGTAGTAACAATAATGATACTGCTGATGATAATTACTATTTCTCTGACACTTTGCATTTTATAAAGCACATTTGTCATTATTATTTCACTTGATCTTTAAAACTATCCTGTGAGGTTAGGTATCATTATCATCACTTCCTTTTTACAAGTATATTTATTTGAAAATGAGTATGTGTCAAATAAAAATGGCAGCCTTGTTCCAACTTTACTGCAGTCACAGGTGAAGAGCACTGAGTGACTTGGTTGAAATGATCTGCACTTTGCCTATATTTTCTATATTGAAGAACTAGCTTCTCGTTGAAGATTTCGGAAGACTGATTTTAAAATGTTGCTATTCTGTAAAGAAAAGTGAATTGATAAATAAGCTATCATTAGCATCCAAATGATTCACTGCTGCCAATATTTTTCTTTTTTTTTTTTTAACTTGGGGAGGAATCATGAAGGACTGTCTAGTTGCCCCACAGTAAGAAATAAAATTAGTTGGTGGATAAAGTATCAGACTCACACACACCCACCTCCAGTAGTTTCTGGAAACACCTCTGCATTTCTAATGGTCCAGTTCCTAATTTCTTCTTCACCTGTGCAAAGGCAGTATGGGAGTGAGAGGTGAGGATAAAAGGAATGTGAAGTGTTGGAAAAAAACTTTCTTTGGGTAGTGTTATAAAATAATACAGATTACTTAAAGGCTAAAAAAATGAGAGAGAGATTGTAGTATAATAATATATTTTTTCTCATGAAAAATTTCCATTTATAATGTTTTACTGGCCATAATTTATTCATTCAACAGTTTTAGGCTAAAGGTATAAATATTTATATAAGACTGGGTCACTATCCTCAACTGACCCATGGTCAAGTGGTAGAGACATATAACCAAATGATTCTACTGTTAACTGGAGGTCTTGGTTAGAATTATTTAGTCCGTTATTTTATGTTACTCCAAAAAAGAAATATACACATAGGGATACAGTGGGTATACTTTAGGGAATAAAGAAAAGGACTCTATGTGTATTCCAAGTTATCTATACCCTAAAATGAGCAAGATAAGTTGTTGGTTAGCCTTTGTACACTTGCACACTTGGAATAAATGTAAAATCAGGATATGTGTCTCTGTGTGTGTGTGTGTGTGTGTGTGTGTGTGTGTGTGTGTGTGTGTGTTTAGCCCTCAAATGCTTTGATTGATGGCCCTTTCTGCAAACAGGATTGGGATTTTAGGAATGTGCAGATGTGGACCTGAGATTTTCACTCAGACAATCTGGAAATAAAAGTAAGAATGTTGCTTTCTGAGATTTAGACAGTTGATTCAACTTATTATTGATAAAGTCAGATATATACATTTTCTTACTGAAAGTACACCATGGCTCCAATATCGATAAGATTTTATCTTAATCTGTTTGAAGTTATTGACTTGTCAGACGATTAAAACAAGACCTGTTAATTAGAAGGGAGGTTGGTCAATAATGACAGCATAGATGAAAGAACGCCTGAGAGTCAGATGCTTCCAGAGGCATCAAAACACTATTTCTTGGAAAAAAAAATGGCCAAGTAGGATATAGTATGTTTTAGAAAGATTAACATTCACATCCTCTATTCAGTCTGGAGAGTATGAGTTACATTTTAACACATTCTATGACTTCATAAAATGTTCTACTTTTGTAATTAGAGCTTCTTAAATTAAGCATAATTATAACTTTTTAATCACTTTGTTTCTCAATTGCTGGGGAATAATTTTCTTTGCTTTATTTTTCTAAATGTCCAAGATCCTCTGTTCCTCTCCTCCACGTGTGCCCCACTCCCCTGACCCCTGCTGCACTGCCTAAGAAGATATAATGATACAGGACTATAACACAGTGAATTCGGTGAACTCCCGAACTGATGAAAAGAAGAAGAAGAGTCACAATTTTGTCTGGTTTTATAAAATGCCAAGCCCTCTGCTGAGCATTTTATATAAATTAGCTCATTTAATTTTTATCACAACCTTAATATAGGCATTATTATTTCCATTCTGTGGTAAGGTTAGCTAACCTGCCAAAGATCACAGTTATCAAATACCAACATTGTATTTAAATCTATATTGGTCCAACTCCAAAGCTCAAGATTTTAACCCAATGCTGTAAAGATTTGGAATCTGCTTGTGACTTAGATTTCATGAAACTATTCACAATAAGCAATGGTGATGACATATATGCTGAATTGTGTCTTTGTCAGAGCTCTGTCACACCTGACTCCATCCACAGTAATGGAGCCAGAAAACAACATGGTGCTTGTTAGCTCATGAGCTAGACATTGGGGGGCACGTGTTCACCTTTTTAAATTAACTGTCTTAGTACAAATGGAAATGTTCCTGTGGTAAGAGAGATTACAAATTACATTTTTGAGTGCACGTAATAGACTTCATATCTAAGTATATCCTTGGGTAAGATTTCACTGAAAGCAGGAAAATGCTTTTATGCCTTCCCCTTGATTTTAGATCTCTTTAAGTAGGAACTGGAAAAAATACAGTTTTTAGTTTATTTTGTCATTTCAATTCAGTTTTTTATATATATAAATTATGTATTCATAATCAACATTTTATTGTGTGTTTTACATACTCTATCCTTATGGGGGCTTTTTTTGCCTGTCTATTCTTGTAGTTACAAAAGAAAGGATTTTAACACTTTTATAATGATTGTAGATTTGCATATTTCCATTGTAATCATCAATTTTTGTTTTACGTATATTGAATTTTTTTAAAGATTTTATTTATTTATTTGACACAGAGAGAGAGATTACAAGGAGGCAGAGAGGCAGGCAGAGAGACAGGGAGAGGAGGAAGCAGGCTCCCTGCTGAGCAGAGAGTCCGATGCGGGCCTCGATCCCAGGACGCTGAGATCATGACCTGAGCCAAAAGCAGAGGCTTTAACCCACTGAGCCACCCAGGCGCCCTGTATATTGAATTTATGTGATCATGTGCATACATAGGATAATGATATTTCTGTTGAATTAACTTCTTTTCATTATATAATCTCATCATTTACTTCTAGCAATTTTTCTTGTATTTTGTCTGATAGCAGTATTTTGGTACCATACTTGTTTTGACTACTTCTCTGTATTTAAGATGTGTCTTTTTTTAAGCCTAATGTGTTTTTTTAATTTTTTGTTTGAGGTGTGTTGTTGTTGCTATTTATTTGTAAATCCAGTCTGACAATAGTAGTTTTTAACTTGGAGTATTTATTCCAATTGTATTTAATGTAATTAATGATGTAGTTGGGTATATAGTTTCCATTTTCTTATTTATATACAATTGAACAATGTATCTCATAATTCTTTTTCTCTCTGTCTTAGCTTCCCTTGGGTTAATCAAATATTACTATTTTGCTTTTTTTTCCTGTATGCTAATTTGTTACATATGCATTTTTATCATTTTCTAGTGGTTACACTTGAGATTAAACATCTATCCTTGATTACTGGAGTTCAAATACAAATGATTACTTTACAACTTCCCCAATAATGCAGGAATCTTAGGACACTTTCACTGCCATCAGTGTTGATGCTGTCATGCATTTTTAATTTTCATGTATTTTCATCCCACATGGCATTAAAATTATTGTTTTGTGCAGTCAAATTTTATTTTATTTTGTCTTATTTCATAAATAGTTTTATTGAGGTATAATTGGTATACCAAAAACAGCATATATTTAATGTGTACCGTTTCATTAGTTTGACAGTAGTCAAATCATCCATGATACCATCACCACAATCAAAGTAACAGACATATATATCCAACCCTCCTCAATGATTCCTTGTGTTCCTTTGTTTCCATTTTTGTTTCAAAATTTATTTGAGTATTCATTTATATTTCCTCACATATTCACTATTTTTTTTGCTCTTTATGACTTCCTTTAATTCAACATTTTCCCCTATGATTGTTTTATCTTTCTACATAAAAAATCTTTCTTTAATGTGTCTTATCATATAGGTTTATCAGTCACCAATTCTCTTGTTTGTCAGAAAACATCTGAGTGCCACATTTGCAGAATATTTTTACTGGACATAGTATTCTAAATTGGCAATTATTTTCTTTTCTAAAAATTGAAGGTGTCATTATATATCTTATGACTTCTGTCATATATTTTGAGGAGCCAGCTGATCAGTATTTTTGTTCCTTTGAAGTTAAAATATCTTTTTTTCTCTACAGTTTTTAAGTATTTTAATTGAATTACACATATGTAAAGAAAAATGCATATAACCCCACTTAAATTTATTTTCTTTTTGTCTCTTGTTTATAGCAGTTTCATTATGATGTGCTGTCAGAAGTTCATAAATAACAAAAGTAAAACCAATGAATCACCAAAGTAGTAATTAGTAAGGGTTATTGTACATACGCCAAAAAAGTTTGCAAACCAGCACTCAAACCAAAACATGGAATGAGGCTCAGGGGTATGTAGTTGTAAAGCAGCTATTATAGTGAAAAAGCAATGTCTGTTTATCCTTCACAGTGATTATTTATAATATTAGCATTTTCTTAAATGGTAGGGAATTGGCTAATGGTTACCTCATATCAATTTTGGGAAACTCATAAGTTTTGCTTATGAGTTCCAGAACCATAAGCAGGAAATGACCCAAGACAAATTAATCTTGCAAAATAATCTAAATTAAGTTTTGTTTGTATGATTACACTGGTTTGTCTGCTCAGGGGATTTTCTTTTTCTTTTTTCTTTTTTTTTTTTTCCCCAGTGTTCCAAGATACATTGTTTATGCACCAAACCCAGTGCTCCATGCAATAGGTGCCCTCCTTAATACCCACCACCAGGCTCACCATCCCCCCTCCCCTCCATAACCCTCAGTTTGTTTCTCAGAGTCCACAGTCTTTCATGGTTTGTCTTCCCCTCTGATTTACCCCAATTCACTTTTCCTTTCCTTCTCCTAATGTCATCCATTTTATTCCTTATGTTCCACAAGTAAGTGAAACCATATGATAATTGGCTTTGTCTGCTTGACTTATTTCACTCAGCATAATCTTCTCCAGACCTGTCCATGTTGATACAAAGGCTGGGTATTCATCCTTTCTGATGGCTGAGTAATATTCCATTGTATATATGGACCACATCTTCTTTATCCATTTGTCTGTTGAAGGGCATCTCAGCTCAGGCTATTTTCAAGGCTGGATTCTGTTTTTTTATTTTAATAATACCCCCTTTGGACATTTTCTCAGCAGGCTGAGTCTAACCAACCATAGAGCATTATTCTGGGTACCACTGCCACCCATCCATTTATCATAACCGCTAACTCAGGAAATGAACAGAGAAGCCCTGGAGCTGCCACCAACTGCTCCATCCCAGTTACCCAAGGGTGCTGGACAAATCAAGAGCACAGCTCCTGGCTAGGTTTTCCAACATTGTTCCTGAACAAACTTGGATAAACTCATTGTAAGAGAAGCTAATAACTCAAGAGATGAAGCCTTGGAAAAGAGAAAGGAACAAATTTATTTTGGGTGCGGGCAGCCATGGGAGGTGACAAGCTCAAGCCTTAACAACTGACCTCTCCATCCACAAGATGGACACCTAGAAATTTATAGAGAGATATTGGGTGAGGGGCACGTACATTCAAGAGAGCAGGCAGAGGGCACATGATCATGGGTGGAGGGCCGTATGTGTTCAGGCTATGATATGGTCTGGGAAGGGATGTGTGGGGTGTGGTCTTCTAAGTGTTCCACTCCTATCAAGGCTTTTCTGGTCTGGCAGTTGGAATATTCCTGTCATTTTCAAATGCCTCAAGAAAGTGCAATAAGAAATCACTGTTAGTGTCTATAGTTGAGCAAGAGGGCTCACTGATACAACCGTTGATGTAGTCAGGCCCAGGAATCACACATTCTCTGTTTCCATTAGTTGAGTTGTCAGGCTAAAGGGCCATATAGTCACTGTCTTCATGCCTTCATTATTTATATGATTATTGTTGGTTTCATCCAGATGTCTGATGTTCATGGATACCAATTGGCATGTGAATGGCTGCTGTCAGGCATTGAGAACATTCGACAGTATACAATGCACTGGTGAGGTGAATATGATGACTGTAAGAAAAACAAGAGCCAAAGATTGGAAAATTCCCCAGAGCAGAGATTCCCAGGAGCCAACATTTAAGTGACTCAGATGGGCGGTAATTTTTTGAAGTTATTTACGTAGGCACAACATGATGTATCAGCAATCACATATCCTTGTGATTACTTAGGACAAGATGAAAATGAGAATATTTTATGTCAGTAATTGGTAGTGCGGGTGAGCTTCCACGTAAATTAGGCTCTTCTATGGTGCAAACCATCAGGTAATTTAATGAGAAGCATTTCTATGGAAACAAAAGAAAAACTGAGGTTATTAGTTCCAGCAAATTATAAATTCAGTTTCTGAGTTTGGAGAGCAGCCAGGTGAGAAAATCTCTAGATGTGAGTTTCAAAGTACTTTCAGATGGGGGGAGGGCAGGCAGTGCAATCTGACAGATTTTCCTGGTTCACAGTGCGAATGTCTCTGGTGATCTTTCTGAGTGGCCCACATGGCAACAGGAATGGAGATTGTCCACACATGAGCTGTTCCAGTGATTTCTCTGAAGTTAATTTCAAGTTGTCCAGCTCACCTGTCTGAGTTTTTGTCCTCACTTGAATATTATCATCTCTTGATCCCATTATAGTAAAAGCTTTCTAGTCACCTTGACAATTTCTGAATTTTATGTAACTTTTCTTTTTGTTCATAGAAAAGGCATTTGTCACTAGCTGCTCCATCTCAGATGGAAGTGGCTATACTAAAGCTTTGTGCTCTCTCCATATGTATATATAACTGTATTTATATATCCATATCTATAGATTTCTCTATATAGAAAGAATAAATAAATATATAACATATATTTAAATACACACACATAAATAATTTTTTTATTTATTTTATTTTTTATTTTTTTAAAGATTTTATTTATTTATTTGACAGAGAGAGTGAGAGATCACAAGTAGGCAGAGCCAGGCAGAGAGAGAGGGGGAAGCAGTCTCCTTGCCGAGCAGGGAGCCCGATATGGGCCTCGATCCCAGGACCCTGAGATCATGACCTGAGCCGAAGGCAGAGGCTTTAACCCACTGAGCCACCCAGACGCCCACATAAACAATTTTAAAATAGAACCCATGAGCCAATGTAATGTTATTTTAGTAGAATTTGAAAGCATTTATGAAGTCATTATATATGAAGAAATCTACTATGGAATGTATGCATATAGATGCATTAGATGTGGTCTCTCAATTCAAGTTACTTACAAGTAACTATCAAAAGTTTAGATATATACATAGATAAGTTCAGTGTAATGAAATTGTCATAAGGTGAACATACTTATAGGGAAGTAAAGGCATACAAATCTAGGCATATGGCACCATCAAGAATTTTAGGAAGTAAATCCTTGACATAATGATAACACTTCCGAATTTTGACATTCTAAACGGGGAGGCAATGAAAGCAAAGATATGGAGGTATAAAATGGTTTGTGCAGAAGCCTAGGTAAGTATCCTATTTTTGAAGATTGTTAAGTAGAATGAGACATAACCAGAAACACACAGAGAGAAGCAAAAAGGTCATGGAATCTTTACCTAGTGTGCTTAACATCTTGGATATTTTTGTACATCATGGGAATTTGACATACTTTTAAATGAAATATTTTCTGCTTAGAGACACTTATAAAGAAATCACTATAAAGGGATTGATTACCAGAGAAATTGATCTACATGTGTAGAATCACAAGGTCATTCACTGGTAGACTTCAAACTAAATGATTTATTTTGGAAAGAGTAGAATAATAACCTGACACAGAGAAGAATTGGAAATGGTTTGAGTAGCAAAATACAGTCAAAAAAGCAAAAAAGCTAGAATCAGGTGACCTGGGCCTGGGGATTTATTTTGTTGTCTGTTTAGCTATATGTGGGAAATAAATAGATGAGTGAGAGAAAATTAGATGCTTGTAGTAGTGATGATATTATTACTGTTACTGTTTATTTATCAGCTCTATAAAAGAGATGGAATGATCTGAGAGGAAAGTATCATGGCTTGAATTTAGATAAACATAGGCCTGAATTTCAGCTTCACTCCATGCCAGCTATACCAGTTTGAAAACATTTATTTAACTTTTTTGATCTTCTTTACCCCCACTCATCCATTTGTTTATCCATTCATTCATCCATTTGTTACTGTATATATGTACACATGTGAAAATTTCCTGATTGACGTTTATGTGCAGTAACATTGTTAGAAGCTTGTATTAGGGTTCTCTAGAGAAACAGAACTGAGAAATGTAGAGAGATTTTAAGGAATTGGCTCACACAGGTGTAGGAAATAGTGGTGTTAAAATTTGCAGGGTAGGCTAGCAGGTTGGAAATTCTGGTGTTGGACTTGATGCTGCAACCTTGAACTTGAAAGCAGTCTGGAAACAGAGACAGAGTTTCTTTCCTTTTATGGAACCCCAGTCCTATCCCTTAAGACTTTCAACTGATTGGATGAGACCACCCACATTATGAGGATAATCTCTTTTACTCAATTCCACTGATTTAAATGTCAATCACATCTAAAAAAATGTCTTCACAATAACATCAAGATTGGTATTTAACCAAACAACTGGACACCATAGCCTAGTCAAGTTGACACATCAAAGTAACCATCATAGTTAGTTGCAAGACAGATGCAGCAACTGCTCTGGTGAAACTTACATCCTAGAGAGAATAATTATATCCATCTGAATAGTTTGATGTGTGATGAAATGAACTATTCCTTATAAATGAATAGCACAGTAATTGACACAGTGGGGAGAAAAAATAATTTTTCCTTCTACCCTCCCAGTCTTGGCTGAGGACCCCTTTGCACCATAATAAAAAGATTAACAAGATAAAAATAAACAAAAAGTAACATATTTACATGGGAGAGACACAGAAAAACTGAGTAACACCCCAAAATACCCCAAACCACCACCATAAATATCATCTCCAGCTAAAGATGAAAAATGTTGTGAGGGTGTGGGCTGGAGGCTAGTTATGGGAGGTCACCAGGAAAAGCAGAGTGACAAGTGTAGATCATTATACAGATTTAAGTCCTTGACTTCTCCATGGATAAGAGTTCCTAGAGAGTCATCTTCCTCTTCCTAGTACTAAGAGGGAGACACCATTAAAATGGAGCTTATAAATGTAGCTGTTTCTTACAAAAGGGTAATGTTTGTTTTCAGAACTACTCCTGTTTCTTATAAATAACCAGCTCACAATAGTCAGTATACCAACAAAGCATATTTTGGGGTGGCATGTTCACAGCAAACATCAGTTTCCATCCTCCCATCTTACTATCCAGCTTGTGCATGCAGTTCATTTTGGACCCAAATGGGCACTGCTGTTGAGATGAGTTTCAAATAATGATAAGAAGAAGAATGATTATAATAATAGCCATTACTTAAAAAGAACTCACTGTGTGACAATCAATGTTCTAACTGCTTAATTAACACAGTTAATCCTTACAACTACCCTTGAAAAAAATCATCTCCATTTCACAGATTTAGAAACTGAGGCACAGTGGAGTTATGCCACTAACCAAACTCATGCAGCAAGGGGAATGACTGGGATTTGGACCAAAAGAGTCCAGCTTCTCTAGTTTATGGGAAAGGATTCAAAGAGGGAAGTAGCCTCGATAATGCTTGTTTTATTTGTTTGTTTCTTCAGTGGCTTTGTCCTTTCTATCTTTCAAACTATAACTTAATTTATCTCTTTAAGAACAGTTTTTGGTATCCTTAGCATTTTATCTAACATGGAGTTTTTCTCCTATGTCCTTATTATTTCTGTGTGAAAAAAAATCCTCCCTTAATTCCCTAGTATTAATCTGAATTATTCTATTTTTACTTTTTATTCATTCCTATTTCTTACATCTATTTTCAACCATGTAAGCTCCTTAAAGGCAAGGAAACTTAATTCATCTTATTCATCATTTTATACCCAGTACCTAGTAGTATAGTGTCTGAAACAGTAGGTTCTCATTAAATACCAGGAAATTAATAAATGAAAACAGATGAATTATTAGAAGAAATAGAAACTTTGTACAATATATAAAGAAAAATAGATCACTGAAAATTTCAATCCTTCTTTCCAAATTTACATGAAGCAATCACAGATTTTTGGGCAACAAAATGGAATTGTGCCACTTAGCAAATTTCCTGTTCAATGCAGTTCTTATAAGTGTAATTAAGGATCAATGAACCAAGTGTTTAAAAGGCAGCCAACTTAATTGCCACAATTGTATGATTTAGATGAATAATAAATGTGCTAATGATAGTACAATATTAAATATTCAACGTGGTTATCAAAAGTCAATTAAGAGATAATTGTAAATCAGTAAGCCACAAGTAATGAGAAGAATCCTCCCTTTTGGAAAGGTTGTTGACAGGAAAAAAGAATCCCAATTTTCTTGCTTTTTAGCATTTAATTTAATCATATAAAAAAGTGTAGAAAATATTTAATTTAATTAGGCAGCAGAGCAGATTTCTACATTCTGAAAATTGGCATCGCCTTATAGTTGCAAAGCAAATTTGACAACTCCAAGGGATTACAGCTTAGCCTTTTTGGTTTAAGGAATGGGTCTCAATTTCACTTAACATAATCTCCTCCAGTTCCATCCATGTTGATGCAAAAGTTGAGTATTCATCCTTTCAGATGGCTGGGTAATATTCCATTGTGTATATGGACTACATTTTCTTTTCTCCATTTGTCTTTTGAAGGGTATCTTGGCTCTTACCACATCATGGAACACTACATCAAAAACTAATGATGTACTGTATGGTGACTAACATAACACAATTACAAAAAGAAGAAGAAAAAGAAGAAGAAGAAGAAGAAGAAGAAGAAGAAGAAGAAGAAGAAGAAGAAGAAGAAGAAGAAGAAGAAAGAAGAAGAAAAAGGAATGGGTCTCAAAAGTGACCCTTTGCTCATGCTACTTTCTCAGCAAGACAAGTACAAGTACAGTGTCTTTAGTTTTCGTTCTCAGCATCTTTATGCATTATTTTGCATTCATATCTGGGATTCTGGTAGAGGATTTGAGTTGCTCACAAACTTGAAGCAGAGTTGAGAAATACTGCCCTAACTATGGAATGAATATAGGTAAAATGGCTAAAGATTCTACAATAAAAAATATATAGCATTCCAGCGGGAAATTTTGCCTTAATATAATTTTCTTTTTTTCTTTTTCCATCTTTCACAGCATTCACCATAGCACAAACCCTCCCCAATGTCTATAACCCATCCACCCTATCCCTACCCTCCCACCCCCCAGTAACCCTCAGTTTGTTTTGTGAGATTAGGAGCCTCTTATGGTTTGTCTCCTTCCCCATCCCATCTTGTTTCATTATTTTTCCCTCCCTACCCCCCACAAACCCCCACCCTGACCCTCAAGTCCCTCATATCAGAGAAATAATATGATAATTGTCTTTCTCTGATTGACAAATTTCGCTCCACATAATACCCTCCAGTTC
>LNAC01001242.1:66237-227949 GCA_002007465.1 Ailurus styani
TAACAAAAAAAAACAAAACAAAAACACCAAAAACCCAAAATCATACAAAAACTAAACAAAACAAAAATAAATAAAACAAAATCCTTTATCTATATTATCTATTTCTCTTTCTATTGTCTATGACTCCATATCTATATCTATCTCTATCTCTATCTATCTCTATCTATCTCTATTAGATTGGTGAATTGAACAGACCCTATAAGTATCCAAAAAAATAAGGTTAAAAACAATGAAGGGATAAAATATGATTATAACAATGAAAATTTTAAAAAAAGAGAATAAAAAGTGTTGATATGATATAAGAGTTAAGAACGTTAAAATAGGAAAAGGGAAAAATTTTAAAAGAAAAAAGTAAGAAAAAATTTCAAAGAGAAAATTCATGAATTTGACTTTGAACGACTGAAGAATCATGGGGGGAAAGCCATGAATTCTCTGCGTTGCTTTCCCCTACATCTGGAGTTCCACAATTCTCAGCAATCTTGAACTTGNTTTGAACTTGACTTTGACTGGATGGTTTTTTTTGTTTTGTTTTTTTTGTTTGTTTTTCTTGGTCTTCTGGGGGAGGGGCCTGTTGCTGTGATTCTCAAGTGTCTCTGCCCGAGGCGGATTCCCACCGCCCTCGCCAGGGGCCAGGCTAAGTAATCAGCTCGGGTTCGCTCTCAGGAGCTTTTGTTCCCTGAACGCTTTCCGTACCTCGTTGGAGGACGGGACTGAAAATGGCGGCTCCCAGTCTCCGACCCGGAGGAGCCAAGAGCCTGGGGCCTCAGCCCTCAGCCCGCCTCAGAGAAAAGCAGTCCCTCCCGTCTCCTGGTCTCCGCCTGCTCTCCGAGCTCACCTGGCCTGTTACCGAGTGTCTTATCTCTGGCGCAGCCCCATTTAGAATCTCCAAACCCGGCAGATTCCTGCAGCTGCTCCAGCGCTGCTGCTCCCGGAGGAGGAAGGTGAGTCTCTCCGTGTCTGCTGTCTGTGGGGTCCCCACTCACAGAGCAGTTCTTTTTCCTTTTTAAAAAAATTTTAACATCATTTTAGTCAAGGAACAGAGCAGTTTGAACTAGGGAAATTTTAAGATAGTTTAATGTACCAAAGCAAAGGATCACTCTTTTAAAGTATTCTCTGTGAATAAAATTCAAAATATGCAAATTTGAATATCATTGGCAGTTTGGCATGGGACTGAACATTATAAGTCAGTATATAACATTAACAGTATAAGTCAAAATTTTCTCTTCAGTGTTTGGAAGACCTGAACTTGTTTTCCTTCAAATGCAAATTAAAAAGAAGACACCAAAAAGTCTCTTTAATACAATCTCATTAGTTTGACACTTAGCTAAGCAACTTCACTTAGGTCACTAGTATTTCCTATAGAATTTCAATTAATGAAAGCATGCTGGCTTTACAACAAATAATTTGAAACTTGGGTGAGTAATGATTTTGCAAAAACTTCTCTTTTCTTGGGTGTGACAATGTGTGCTCCTTCTTGGTACACCTGCTGTACTCAACAGAATCTGTCAAAAGGCAGCTAGAGACCAAGTCTTACATCCCCAGCAAGACTGCTAGGTTTCAGTTCCTTAGAGTCTCAGACTAACAAGGTCTTATTAAACCAAGTGTCAGTAAAATTTCAATGTTAAAAGAAACCTTTTATATGCATTTGTTATGAAGGTCTCCTTGAAATCTGAGATGGGTAAGAAAGAAATAAGAGTCAGAGAGGTGGGTGATGTAAGCCAGTGTTCCAGGCAACAAAATTAACCCCATGGATTCTTGATTCTTGCAATGCACTTTGGACAGAAAGGGATAGATAAATGCAACAAGTTTTTAACCTGAAAGATGGTTGCTCAAACACAGCCACACCTATATGAGGTGAGTTTAGAACAGCTAACTGGGCAAGGAATTCAGAAGGAAGCTATCACTCTTCTATGTCCAGATGTAAAGCCCTGAATGGGCAGGTCAAGGCCCTCACCTGTACCTAGTGACCATTATCAAAGATTACTTGGGTATCTGGCTATATTCAATAGGAAGTAAAATGTAATACAAGTCTTATGCCAAAATATAGGCTTAGATATAGAATTATGCTCATAGGTTTGCTTCTTGCTAAGTAGACATCTGGGGGAAGAAATCAAGTTTGAGATATAGCATCTCTTAACAAGATTGCATTGGGGAGGGTTTGTGCTTTGGTGAATGCTCTGAAAGATGTAAGCCTGATGATTCACAGACCTGTACCCCTGGGGCAAAGAATAAAAAAAAAAAGATTGCAACCAAAATCTAAAAAACATAAATACACAAACGTAAAAGGCATTAAATAAAAAAAAATAATAACCTCAGGAGAAAAAAACAAGTTCTTTGGTGAATTCACTACTGTCTGGATTTTGGCCCCACCTTGCAATCTCTGAAACTTGCTTTCCAGAATATGTGAAGTAGCTTTGTCTCCTAGTAGGTGATACATTATATAAACTTCCAAAACTAGTATATAAAGGAAAAATGGATTTGCCTTCATTATAATATATTCCCTTGGTCTTCAGGTTAAGGATCTGAAGTTCTCTCTCCCTTATATATATTTGCCATCAAATTCAGATATAGTCTCAAACTCAAACTCAAGCACAGTAATGGACAATGCTTTTTCCTTCTGATTCTTTGTCCTTAGTTGCCATGGATGATTGACTCTGCTTGGTAATCACTGCTGGATATGTTCAGGGAACACACAGTACTCACCTTGCAGTAATTTGTCTTGTTACAATTTGGGAGTGGTACACTAAGTGGGCTAAGTGCACTAAGGGTCTCTGAAATCAGACACCCTGGGTTGAAAAATCACCTCCATCACATACTAGCTATGTTATATGGGGAAAATTAGTTTCCAAACCTCACTTTTCAAATCTTTAAATTTGGAATTGTAATGATATCCACCTTTATTTTTTAAGATTTTATTTATTTATTTGACACAGAGAGAGAGAGAGAGATCAGATCACAAGTAGGCAGAGAGGCAGGCAGAGAAAGAGAGGAGAAAGCAGGTTCCCTGCTGAGCAGAAAGCCCAATGCGGGGCTCGATCCCAGGACCCTGAGATCATGACCTGAGCTGAAGGCAGAGGCTTTAACCCACTGAGCCACCCAGGTGCCCCATGATATCCACCTTTAAGAACTTTGTGTGTATCAAATGATAGTTGTTTTTTTTAAGTAAAAGTATTTAGTACATGGCTGGATGATACCATGCATTCAATATTAATTGCATATATTTGCACAAATAAATTGTGCATCATTTGTTTTATTTTCATAGGACAATTTTATTTAATTTTATCCTAAGTTTTCGAAAACATCACAATAGAACCCAAATCCTGACAATAGTATTTCTTTGTGATCCTGAAAATAATTAATGATTTATTTGTATTTCGGTGAAATTAGATATTGCCTTGTGTTGAATACATCTTCTGCAACACCTCAAATTCTTTCAGTCATATCTGCCTTCCATACCCTTAGCCACTTACTTCCTCTTGGCCTCTGCAATGGCCTCCAGATGCCAAGCCAGCCCAAAAGGTGTGTCTGCTGAGGACCACCAGCATCATGGCTGGAATTTCTGGCTCTCCCCAGAACTTCTAGACATCTCAGGGAGACACAATACATAGTAGAGGATCTGACTTACTGAGTCATTGCCAAAAGGTTATATAACCTGGAAATGAGTGTGAGGAACTGTGGGATTTGATCTGGTTGACTCCCTGTAGGGAAGACTTTGAGCAAGGGGAGAAAGGAATCAGACAAAATAGGCAGATGAATTCCCTCTCTCTTCTTCCTTCTGCTACACTGTTCTGAAGACTTGCATGTGATATCCTTGCATGTTCTGTGACTTGCATGTGATATCCTGAGTGGTTGAATGTAAGTTCTTAGATTTTTTGGTGTTTTGTCAAGAAGAAATGGCCATAAGATTAAGTTATTCTCTTGCATTGCTTCTAATGCCTCAGCTCTCTTTTCCTTTTGTTGATCTGAAATTATACATCCCAAATACAGTATTGATATTTTTCCTTGCTGAGGCTTTGTTTCCAGGGACCCTAAGCTAAGATATGCCTCCTTCTTCTCACCAATTCTAATCTGTTCATTAATTCATCCATTCATCTATCCATTACAAAATCCATTACTTAGGTTATTTATATCACTGTGGCATGCATGATAAAATACACTGAGGTGGGTAAATATATTCCCTGGCTTTATGGAGATTACAGTCAAAGAGTGGTGATTCTACAAGTATCTATATTAAAATTATGAAGTAATAAATGTCTTGAAAGGAGATATAAAGGTCAGAGTTTGAAGAGAGCAATTTTACCTGGGAGATCATAGAAATCAAATGCTCTGCTGGTGACATTTGTTCTGGGACTTTTAGTTCAAGGAAATGTATCACTTTTGATGGAATCAATGTACAGATAAATGGGTTGATAGCATCAGCTCTTCTGCCTCACGGACAAGATTCACTATGTAAGAAAATTTGAGAACTTGTGTTGTTGTTACTTCTAATGATATCAAAACAATTATATTTAGTTTAAATATTTACATAAATGGTTTTTGATTCTCTTACATAAGCATATAATTGTTTTAAAAATATAAATAAGCAAATAAAAAATAAGTAACATTTATAATTCCACCAGTGTTAACATTTTCGACATTTTTTTGCATGAATCTATTTGTAGTTTTTTAAAAATTACATCATATTGAGGGTTCGTCGGTGGTTCAATCAGTTAAGTGACCAACTCTTGATTTTGGTTCAGGTCATGGTCTCAGGGTTGAGAGATGAAGCCCCATGACAGGCTCCATGCTGGGTGTGGAGCCTGCTTAAGATTTTCTCTCTCCCTCTGCCCCCCCTCCTCCCCCAGCTTACACTCGCACATGCTGTCTCCAAAAAAAAAAAAAAAGGATCGTATTAGATGTAAGATTTTGTCAACTTAGTATTATTTTATGGATTTTTTTCATATCAGTAATACTGTAGCAACTTTATAATGATTGTATAGTTTATGTATTTAATCATTTCATTGTAGTACTATATCATTGTTTATTTATCCAAAGCTTTCTCAGGGTCATTTATTTTGTCTCAACCTTCTTTTTTAGGATTTCATATTATGTTACAGTAAGCATTCCAAGTTGGTGAAATCTTTCTGCATAACCTTAATTATTTCTTTAGAATAAAATCTTTAAAGTACAATTGCTATGTTTAAATAGCCCAAGAATTGTCATGATGATTCTCAGTTGCTGTTCAATTGGCAACCAAAATATTATCTTATTATATAAGCTTGTTAGCACTATAAAATGCTACCACTTTTCAGCATAGGAAATGGATTTTATACTTTAAAATATATATGTCATTTTGATTGCGAGATACTCATATCTCTAAATCAGAGATGACAGTAAATATTTCATAGTATTTTGTCAAGATTAAAAAAGATGTTATAAATAAAGATGTAATCATTAATCTGATGTTTTTTAGAAAGAAGATAGTAAAAATAGAAAAGATTAGATGGGAGAAAAAAGACCTAACTATAGATAAAAGAGAGGGTTAAAAATTTATAAGAGAATAGCTTACAACTCCAATATATTTCTTTTCAAAACTTAGAAGTAATGAATGATTTCCCAGCAAAATAGAAATTATGAAAGTTGACACAAAAGTAGAAATATACAATAGAAAAATTATAGATTACAGAATAGATTACAGAATGATTAAAATCTGTTGCTTAAAAGGCAATAGGCTTAGAGAGAGGGTTTAGTAAAAAGTTTTAGTTTATTTTTTAAAAGATTTTATTATTTCTTTGACAGAGAGAGCATGTGCACAAGCACACGCAGGGGAGGACTGGCAGAGGGAGGAGGAGAGGCAGTGTCCCTGCTGAGCAGGGAGCCCAGTGTGGGACTCGATCCGAGGATCCTGGGATCATGACCTGAGCTGAAGGCAGAGGCTTAAACTGAGCCACCCAGGTGCCCCTAAAAAGTTTTAGTTTTCTTTAAATGGCAGATGACATTCATATTTGAAACATACTTTTCGGGCCATAGAAACAAGTGGAAAATTTCCAAGATCACTTTAAAAAGTCAGAATATCTTTAATAATAAAATTTGAGATATCGCATAAAGAGAAATACATAAAACATCTTGCATTTTTACACAAATGAAAAGTTTAAATATAATACTAGAAAATTCAACCCATCCATGTCTTAAGGATATTATACTATAGCAATGTGAGTTTATTGCAAAAAATGTGATTCAATATCAGGAAACCTATCTCCACTATTCATTATAGCAACTGATTAAAGGAGAAAATAATTTGGTCATATGAATCAATGCTGAAAAGGAGTTTGATAAAATTCTTCAGTTATTTCTAATAACACTATAAGTAAAATATAAATGTAAGGAATTGCTACAATATTATAATATAATTTATCAAATTATGCATTATCATAGTGGTGAAACACTAAATCCAATTCAATAAAACATAAAACTATAAAGAGATGCCTACTGATAGCACGTGTAAAAGCTACTACAAGTATTGGAAAAGTTAGATGATATCTATTTTGTCAATATGATTGTATGTCTACAAAACCAAGAAATTCCTAGTAACATACAGCTAGCCTCATTTTTTAAAAAATCTGTAAGGGGGTTTGATATGAATTAAATCTTTGTATTAAAGTGCTATTGACATTAGTAAACAAAATTATAAAAACTTTTAGAAGTAAATTAAATAAGAATCATAAAGCAGTTTTATGAATAGGAACTATAAATTCTTAGTGAAAAATAAACAACATATGGACTAAAGTAAACATCTACTATCTCCTTGCTTAGAAAGACTTCATATTATAAATACATCAATTTTATATAAATAGGATAAAATCTACCAAAGGTACAATTGGAATATTAACCTTTATATGAAAGAGTAATTTGTTGAAAAATAGTCAAGAAAATTTTGAAGAACAGTAGTGTCGCTCTAATCAAATCAGTAAGAATAAAGGAGGGAATTCAAGAATGATCAGAGTATATATTGCCTATTATAATTTTAATTTTCATTTCCCTTTTGAGTTTGTGTATTTCTTTCATGATTGTTGAGATTTTGATTTGCCCTTCTGTGAATTCCCTTTCAAAGTGGGATTTTCATTATTGTCTTGCTGATTTTTCAAGAGTTTCTTATATTATAATTTTAACTGCCTTTCTGTAGACTTTATTGCTAATACGTTTTTTACATTTATGATAGGTATAACAAAATAATACATCATAGTAGCTACACTGAGAAAAATAAAAAAGAATTTCAATACCTACTACTGGCAGAATGTGGGCAAAATAATACTCCTCTTTCTTGTTAAAGATAAATTGCTTTAACTTATTAGAAAGTAAACTGGGAATACCTAATAAAACTATTAATAAATACAGTTGACCCTTGAAAAACATGGGCTTGTACACTGGCTCACTTTCATGCAGTTCTTTTAAAATAAATACAGTAGAGTACTATAAATGTGTTTTCCTTATGATTTTCTTAATAGTAATTTCTTTAGCTTGTTTTATTGTAAGAGTACAGTATATAATACATATTACATACAAAATATGTGTTAATTGACTGTTTATGCTACCAGTAAGACTTCTGATCAATAGCAGACTACTATCTAAGTTTTACATGAAATAAGTAATGAGTGAGGTTTATGGTCAAGTGGTGGGAGAAAATCTAGCATAAGTTGTGGTAATTTGAATATAAATTACAAATTAATGTAAGAAAATTGACCTATGAAAGATAGAACTTGAACTGTCCAATAACTATGAAAATCTCTTAACCCTACCTTAGAAGTGCTTCACAATCTTTATTAAATTTTTGCATTAATGCAAGTTTCAGGCAATTTCATCCATAACATCAAGAAACACACTTTCCTTGTTATTTTGTCCATTCCAGAGCAAACAGTAATGACAAGGTGACTACACTACTAACATCAGTTGACACTAAAAGCTGACAAAAATTGCCTGCAAAAAATGAACATTGACAATCTCTCTATATGTCAATATCACAATCCTAATACAACTCCTGTGGAATATTTATGATTTTCTTAAATCTAAATAGGAATTATTCCACAAAGGTAACGATAGTTTAAAATGAGAAAGTATGTCATTCTAATTCATCCCATTAATAACTAAGGGAGAAAAATAACAATTCAGAGATGCCTACAGGACCTTTGATGATATTTAAAATCCCTTCTGAATTAAAAGATCTTTGTTAATTAGAAATAAGAGAACACTATGGTAACATGGAAAAGAATACTTACCTAAAACTAAGACATTATTTAAAGAAGAAACATTAGAGATGCTCTCATTAAAGTCAAAAACTGGTTGCAGATTTCCAGCTGTTATGGCACCAAGTCATTCCAATGTCATTTGGTCTAAGCAGATGTTACAGATACCTTTTATTATGTCTGCCAGCTCATCCAGTTTGTCATAATTCCACTGAGAATTGTTTCCCTTCCTTCCCACATCTATAGGATATAGAGGTGGGTCCTTGTGATGGACACACTCTATGATAACCTCCAATGAATCATGCCCTTTTATTATCTCTTGAGTGATGGTGGAACCAATGCCTTTCTTCTAACTAATAGAATATGGCAAGCATGATAGGATGTCGCTCCCTTGATTAAGTTATATTTTATGGCAAAAGCAATGAGATGCTGCTCCCTTGAGTATATAATATGTAATATAAGACACCGTCTTAGCCAGATGGACAAATTCTCCTGCTGGCTTTGAAGAAGCAAACGTCCACATTGTGACTCACGGAAACTGTTAGATAATAAATGTGTATTGTTTTAGGCCTCTAAATCTGCAGTAATTTGTTATACAGCATAGAAAATACAGTAGCCAACAGCTATGTTTATATTATGTGGTAAGATACTAAGAGTAAAAACGATCAGGGTCCTTTCCCAGAGAATTTGGAATTGGGACTGAGATTTTTCAGTCTCAGTCTGGGCTTGTGTCTTGAGTAGAGGAGGTTTAACAGAGGAGAACTGGGAAGAAGTAATCACCTCAAGTGTGGGCTAAGTAGGAGAAAAGCCAGTTTATGGAAAGATAATAAGGTAGCAGAGACAGAGAAATAAGAAGTAGAAAAAGAATCCTTTCTGGCTTTTAAGTAGCATTTCATTTCCTGATTTCAATTCTTTTAATGTGGGCTAGCTCCATTTTCATTCTTGACTTAGCTGCTATGATACATCCTTACAGCCTTTTAATAAGTACCCCTCTTTTAAATAAAGTGGTCTCAAGTTAGTATCTGCTATACGCAATCAGAGTCTAAACTATTCAAGTAATGCACAAGGAAAGGAAATTTAAAACACTCCCTGTAACCAGTGGTACTATTTGGCAATACTATCTCCTGATTTATTTTTATTTTTTTTAAATTTTCTTTTTTTGAATGTTTTCTTATCTCTGTAATTTGAATTTATGTCCAGTTTACTTTATAAGATTAGCCTTCTCTTCTCCATGCTAAATAATTCAGGTTCACAATTTCAATTAATGAGCTAAAATCTTTAAACATCCAAAGGGGATAAAATATATTTTATGACTTTAAAACAAGCTATTTACTGCAATATAATTTCTGCTTGGAATGAAGTTAAAACAAAATTTGAGAATGGAGAGACAAGAGTAAATATTATGTGAAAATAATGTTCTCTGCCTCCTATAATCTTACTTTTAAATTTGACTAAAATGAATTGGCAAAAAGTAGTACCACATGGATTAGTTGTTCAGGGAAGTCTTAAAATCAGTGAATAGTGAGATAGGAAATGATATTCAGATTATGGGATGATATTAGCAAGGTCAACTTCAGAGAGAAAAAAATGACATTGATTTCACACATGATTCTAAATTGGAAGATAATATAAACAGCCATCATGAATCCAAAATAGCATTGTACTGCTGCCGACAATTTAAGGATGTAAAAGGAAGGCACACAACACAAGGAAATGAATATTGATTGAACAAGAAAAATTGTATATAGTAATAGTTTTGAAATAAGATGTTGCTGGCAGATGAGCCTGACAACATAAGGCTGAGGAAACCTAAGAGGGACACTATCACCAACCTTTCAAAAATGACTATTCTGGGGGCACCTGGGTAGCTCAGTGGGTTAAGCATCTGCCTTCAGCTCAGGTCATGATCTCAGGGTCCTGGAATCGAGTCCCGCATCGGGCTCCCTGCTCAGTGGGGAGTCTGCTTTCCCTCTGCCTGCAGCTCTCCCTGCTTGTGCTCTCTTTCTCTGACAAATACATAAAATATATATTTTTAAATGATTGTTCTTTAGTGAGCAGGTACTAGGTTGATGATTTCAATAGCATTCTGGTACAACTGTAGAAACTGGCTCTTGGTGAGGCGGTGGGGATGCCTAATCTATAGCCTTTGCTGATTTCCACGGTGGAAATAATCCCACCAAAGCCAATTTCAAGCTAACAGTTTGAGGTCAGTAAACATGGAGCTGGGATGAAATCGACACAGGCATCCTGAGCCAGCTGCAACACAGATCATTCCTCTGGGGGAGGCTGTCTACTTCTCAAGATTAGGCACAGTGTGGGGTTCCTAACAAAACGAATCAGATTTCTGTGTTAGAAGCCGTAGGATTCACCGTCTGTTCACAGAAGAGGGAAGGTGGCGCTTCAGGCTGCTCTTGAGACCGCTGATGCCCATTGCAGCTGTATGGCAGAGAGAGCGTGTGATCGTGTTCCACGGTCTATCAGGCTGCACTGAATAGCAGTATGAAAACCCATGAAATAATTTCTAAAGCTAATCAGACTCCACCCCTACACACGATTAATCCAGTTTGTCAGTCTTTAATGTACATAAAGAGTCATGTTCCGTACGTCTGGAGTGGGGCGTGCGAATGTGCGCTTTAAGGAGCTCTCCTACTCACACTGATGAACAGGAACACTCTTGAGGATCGCTGGATTTCTCGGTGAAACTGTCCACCTTTACCAAGTCTTTTCCAGGTTTTGTGCTAGATTCTTGGAGTCTGGAGATAAATGAGGAAGCCTGGCACGTGGCAGAGCTTAATCTCTGTCTTTATGATTACCTTAAATGTATTCTGAGTACCAGCATTTGGAGCCACATGACCTCAGGAGATGTGTATATGGTGTTTGAGCCCCTGTTTCCTGATATGTCAAATATTACTTATCATACCTTTAGGCAAATGAGATGGATATGGAAACTACATAGTGCAGTGTTCCGCACACTGAAGGAAAGCCATGTTAATTTGCTTCTACACAAGGAACTCTCAAACTATTTAAGGATGTAGTCAAATCAACTATTAAAATTTGGGTTTGTATGTGGATGGAGCATAGAGAAAGTCCATCTGACTCCATCAGGGGAGGTGAAAGGGGTTTCATTGACAAGGGTTTCTTTGAACCAAATAAATCAGGGGAATAAAATTAGGGGAAGATGGGCACCTGGGTGGCTCAGTTGGTTAAGTGTCTGCCTTCGGCTCAGGTCATGATCCTGGAGGTCCATGTCGGGCAGACTTCCCGCTAAGCAGGGAGCCTGTTTCCCCCTCTGCCACTCCCCCTGCTCATGCTCTCTCCCTTTCTCTCACTCAGTCTCTATCTCTCAAAAAGTTAAAATCTTTAAGAAAAAATTGGGGGAAGACAAAAGGTAATGAAATCAAATGTAGGCATTTGTAAAGGATAAAGTGTTCAGGAAAGAGTAAGTGGTTTGTTTTGCCTAGAGCATTGTGGTTCATTTGTTAGTGTTTGGGGAGGTGAAATCAAGAAATATATACTTTTCATAACTTAAGGGTTTATGATAACAAAGTACCTGTTTTCATCCTCAAAATGAAAGGAAACTATTAAAGGACTTTAAACAGGAGCATGTCATATAAAGATGTGTGCAAGCTCCCTCTGGCTTTAAAGGAAGTCAACACATAGTGAAGCCCTTTTGGATGTTACCGTCACAGACAAGGAAGGTAGCTGTTAGGCCTACACTAGGTCGGGCGGTGGCCGGTAGGGTTTGGTAAAGGGATATAGGTCATGTAACAGTGTGCAAAAACCAACTCCCACAGGCTCATGATAACCCATTATTGAATTTATAAGTTTTTGCAAACTGGCTGTTCAACATGACTATTAATAAAAACTAAATTCTACAAGTAGACTGTAGTAGACTACATTGAAAATGAAGGTAATAAACACTGAAAACTCATCATTTCCATATAATTTATAACATTAACTATTTCCTATGCTCTTGAGACTGTTTACATCTATTTCATCTGAATGGTGAGAATACCATGCAGTTGCATGCCGCTGTTAATCTCTTCATTCAGTGACTTCACATTGGTAGCTTGGTGGCAGAATTTACACCACAGAAATCTGAAACCACTATGAATTAGGCTTGATTCATTGTTTCATAATTTTGTAGACTTAAGAAAGTGGTGAAAAAACTGAACAATCAAAGTTAATCCTAAAAGTCTGCCTGTACCATCACATTGAATATAGTTCAAAGAATCGAGGAAATATTCTGCCGGTATTCAAAAGCTATTATCTAGTTCAGCAAAAACATCACTCACATCATTTACTAATGAGTTATGTTACCACATATGTCTTACTTGCTTCACTTTTGTCTTTGTCATTAATACAAATGAGAATACGAACCAGGATTTCTGTAGGAACTACAATTGTTTACTATTTTCCTCTATGATGGAATGGCTCTGCTACAAAACTTCAGCAAAATCTTCTAAAGCATCAGAGAGACCTGATGGGCTGTGTGGGATTTCAATAGAGTATTGTATATTTTGATTATTTATAAATTACGTGTGACATATCCTATATATCATATTTACCTAATAGTAAAATTTATGATAAACTTACATACCTACCCATAGATACACTTTTTTTTTCATTGATCTTCTTATTAACTATTTAACAGCATACCCTTGGGATGGGGAAATGCTTGCTGACAGGATTATATGACTGGTCAGAGGAGGTGAAGATAAGAAAGGGTGGTGACTCCAGTTTTATGATCAGGGTACAAAAGAACATGGTGGTGTCACTCACTGAGATCAAAAACACAATGGGAGGGTCAAGAACGGTGAGGTAATTGTAAAGGGAAATGTTCAATATGAGATTTTTCAAATTAAATTCTTACTTGTAAAGCTCCACTGATTTTAAGGTGTGAGAGTCTGACTGTGCTATGGCTTCATGCTTCCTGGTTCTGGAGTCAGAGTTCTGTGCCCTGAGCAGAGTCCGAAGCTCCCCTCAGGGAGCCATCGTAGAGAAAGGAAGAGTTACTTGAGAGCACTGAAGTCTACAACCCTTTCATCTTTGTGTCCCAAGAAAGAGTATCTTGCTACCTCCTCACTATTCCATGTTGCAGGTTGTGACACTCAAGAGAAACAGGGATAATTCTTTGTAGTAACTTGAATGAGTTTCTTAGACATAAATCTTTGTGATCTTGGAAGGCAAATTGAACCAGATACCCCAAGAATTTCCTATTCTCAAAATGGCCCTTTTTCCTCCCTTCCATTGATTCACTTAGAATAAATAGATTTATTTCAAATCGATAGGACCTTATTCATGCAAAAGTAGATAAATACTAAACTTCAAAAGTGGAGAAACAATTTTTAAAAGCCATGAACTATTAGTTTCTTTCTTAGAAAACCTATTACTCTGTCCTATCTCTGGCTGTGTTTGGCTAAATCATACTGCTCCTCTCCATTACCATTTTTTTGTTTTTTTGGTTTTTTTTACTATTACATAGATTTATTGCCATATTCTTTTTACTTCTTTCTTTTTCTTTCTGGACGTGTTTTGTCAGCTGTTTTATTCTCCTTGTGGATAGTACGTGTCTTGATAAAAGCCTTTTCAGCTAATTAGGGGTACTGTGAGATGGTTTTCTGGATGGTTTATCTAAGACTGGATTGGTGGAAGGTGTGGATTTGTTAGCTATCTCAGATTTGACCACTGTATTTGTTTTTTCGTTTTGACAGGAGAGTACAAACTTTCAGTGTTGCCTTGTTTTTATTTCCTGGTTAGTAGTGTGTATGCGTGGGGTGTGTGTGTGTGTGTGTGTGTGTGTGTGTGTGTGTGTGTAATCCTTACAAACCATCTTTTGTGACTTAATTTGACTTAATTACTTCGATAACCTGTAAAATCTTGATATTTCTGGGCCAGAGATAGACTATAATAAGAGGAGGGAATATCTTCCTTATGGAAGGTTCTGGGAAGACAGGTGCATTGCATATAAAACACTGTCCTTGGAGAATAAGATTCTAAGGTGCACACTGGTTCAGATTCAAAGATTTCTTTCTTTAGATCAAAGCACTTTGGCCCTCTTAGAAGGCACTTGGATTGTCAGCTGCTTGTAATTGTTTGTCGCAAAGATTGTAGGGAGAATCTATTCCTTGAACGCAGCACAGTTTTTTTCCAGAAAACAAATTTCCTAGAACTCTGTATCCACGTCACTTCCACTTTACATTAAATGTTTAGTCTGTGTCACGTTAGCCTTTTGGCTAAACTCCACGGGAGTTGGCACAGGGAATCACATTAATTGTCCATTTAATCTAATAGTCCTCTCTGGCAGAGGCCCATTTCTGCTGTTTCGGGGGCAGACAAAACATAAACCAGAATGCATCTAGCCAATTGGAGATTACAAGATTAAAGTTTCTGAGAAAGGAAGAGTGGACTGAGAACCTTGATCAGCCATTAAAAGAGAGTGATTCATTTTACTGGCATTTAAACGCATGCAAGCACCTATTAGAGCAACATTGGATATCTGCATACAACTTAAAAGTAGCACAAACATATCATTTCCTCAAGGAACTAAACCCATAAAAATAAACCATTATTTCCATTTGTGATATATTTAAACCAATTATAACAGTCACACACACACACAAAAAAACTGGTGGTATTTATATTAGGATCCTACCCTACCCATGCCTTCTGTTAGTCAGGAACATGGTGATTCAAAGTGTGGTTTGTAGACCAAAGCCTCAAAATTACCTGGAAGCTAATTACAAATTCAGAAACTCAGGTCCCACCTTAAATCTACAGAATCAGAATTGATATGTCAATGAGATCCTTGACTGATTTTTATGCACAGTAATGTTTGAAAAACACTGGTACAGAGGATAGAACTGAATAATATTTAAAAATAGTAATCGCTGGTTCCCTACATTTCCAAAAAACTTAGTAGATGTCTAATTGCCCAAATCCTCCCTAACTAGTATCATTTTCTGTGGACTCTAAAGTCCCTTTGTTTCTATGATCACTAGGCCTTTTTTTATTTAAACAATAAAAATATTCACCCTGCATTCTTCTCCAAGTTACTGGAAGAGTTAGATGAACATGCTCGGGTCTCTTCAGGCTTCTTTAACTTGGAACATCTCCTCCATCTTCCTTGGCTCTCATCATCTTGATAATTTGGAAGATTGGAATGTCTTTCAGTTTTTGTTTGATAGGTTCTCATAATTCAGTACAAGTTAGCTATTTTTAGCAGGAGTATAAAAGAAGCAATCCTATTTTTATGACATTATCTCAGGTGATATAGGATTTCATGTTGTCCCATTACTGGTGACATTGACTTTGATCATTTAATTAAGATGGTATCTACTGGGATTCTCCACTGTAAAATTACTTTTTTTCCCCCTCTTGTAATTAGTATTTTGGGTAGAGATACTTTGAGACTGCAAAAAAAATCCTGTTCCTCAGCAACTTTCAATTTATTTATTTATATAAGTAAGGTTCATTTTATTCTATAAATAATAATCCATTGCTATCATTATTTAATTTGAAGCTCCAATTTTCTCAACTTTACCCAGTGGGAACCCTGGAGAAGGTGACTTCTGTATTCCTTTTTTTTTTTTTAAGATTTTGTTTATTTTTGCAAGAGAGAGAGAGAGAGCACAAATGGGAAGGAGGGCAGAGGTAAAAGCAGGCTCCCCACTGAGCAAGGAGCCAGATGCAGGACTTGATCCCAGGACCCCATGATCATGACCTGAGCCAAAGGCAGATGCTTAACCAACTAAGCCACCCAGGCACCCTGTATTCCATTAGCATGTCCCCTTCATTTTTTGAGCACTTCCTTATTTACTGGCGTAATAAGATATTCCAGGCTTATCTTGTATTTTTCCTCCCGCAGTCCCAGAATCAGCTACTTCCCTAAGGGACCATACATAGCCCTTGTATGGCCACCTCTTTCCACTGTCCCCCATGTGAACATACTTCATCATTCCTCTGAGGCTTTGACATCTCATACAGACCATTGCTCTATCTACTGCTGCCTTGTAGATGTTCTTTTCACCCCTATAGGCCTCTCCCTCCCATGCTAGGCTACCCTCCTACATAAATTCCTCTTCATTCTGTTGAGGCTTGAATAGCCCACCCTGAATCACTACTGCTGCCATACCTCTGCAAGGATGCCTTTCTTTCTCTGACACATCAAGCTAGACTACTATAGCTCCTCAACCCTTCCTTTCTGTGTGGACCCTGGACCTAATATTTCACTAAGGGAAGAGAGGGAATGGACGGGTAGAGAAGGGAAGTATCATGATCAATGTTATGTGTCAACTTGGCAAGGCTACAATTCCCACTTATTAAATCAAGCACAGGGCATTTGGGTGGTTCATTCATTTAAGTGCATCAGTCTCCTTGCTTAGCGGGACGCTGCTTCTCCCTCTACCCTTCCCCCCCTGCTCATGATCTCTCTTACCCTCCTCTCTCTCACTCAAATAAATAAATAAAATCTTCAATCAGTCAATCAAGCACAAGTCTAGAAGTTACCATGAAAATATTTGTGATGTGATTAAAGTTCATGATCAGTTTACTTCAAGTAAGGTTGATTATTTTAGATAGTCTGTGTGGAACTGATTCAGTCAGTTCAAAGACCTGATGAGCAGAAGTGAGGCTTCCCTGAGAAAAAGAAATTTCTCCTCTGGACAATAGCTTCAGACCATGTTCCAGAGTTCAACCCTGACCTTCTGGGTGGCCTGCCCTGGGTTTTTTAACTTTCCTAACCAATCCCACAATCACACACACACACCCATTCCTTGCAATAAGTCACTCAGTATGTATTTCTTACTGGCTCTCTTTCTCTGGTTTAACGCTATCTGATACAAGAACAAAAGGGGAGAGAAAGCATATTATTATTTTAATGGAAATTCTCTGAGAAACATTTAACTCTAATTTTCTGTTTCTACAAGGGAATGAAAAGTAAAACAGGAAAGTATATGACATGAGAGTTTAAGTTAATCATGAGGAAAAATTTCCTTACAGTGAATATTAAAAATGAGAACATGGTATGATTATCTGAGCAACTTAGCACCTAACTGGTGTCTCCTCAGAAAGGATTCATAGGACTTTCTTCCTGTATCAGTATATTCATCTACAACATAGCTATTCCAAAAATTTCCTTTCATAATGAGTAAAGTAATCTTCACTTTGAGTTCCAAAAGTTAAGTCAGAACACCCTCTGAAAGGAAGAGGAAAATAATTTGAGGTAAAAAATTAAAGACACATTTATACATGCAGGTATAGTCAATGTAATGTTCCATTCTGTGACTTTCTAACATTAGGCTCATACTGTCTTCTCTGTCTGGAATGCTTGTTCCTTGCTCCTCAGAGGACTATCTTGGTCTCCACATTTAAGTCTCAGTGTAACACTTCTTCTCCCCAGAGGTTTTCTCTAAACCTCTCTCTCTCTCTCTCCCTCTCCACTTCTCCTGTTTTAACCTATCTCAACCTATATTTATTATATACTATTTCACATATCACAATTTCTTTCTCTTTAAAAACACTTTCTTTACTTGTTTTCACTCTTTCTCTCAACTAGGTCTTAAAACTCCATTAGAAGTGGATTCACGTCTTTCCTATTTCCTTTCATGGTTCCAGCACCTAAGAGAGAAAATTAGGTGTCCAGTATTTGCTAAATAAATAGTTATCAGTGTCACTCCTGCTTACCTGCCCATGATCCCAACATCAAATTTTTGAAAAAAACAGGTTGATACTAATCAGAGATTGGACATCTGCTGATTAGATGCTGTATAGTTTTAAGTCTTTAGATAAATTTAGATAAAATTCAAGTCCAGTTTTACCATTTCACTATCACTCAGTATAAAAGTAGTTACTGCACTTCGGCATACCTGAGTAGGAACTGTGGTCTTCAACCATCTGTCAACAAGCATTTAGTAATGGTGCGATTTACTAACTGGACCACGAATAGCGTGATGAATGAGTAAATCTCAGGTTAGCTCCTCTCATAAGCTTGGTTGTAGAAGAGCCAGAGAACTATTACAAATATGTAATGAGTCAGACAGAAAAGGGGAAAAATTCCTACCCAACTCTCTTGGGTATATCATAAGCAGATAAAAGATTACCACCTGTACAATGGAGCTAATTGGAGACCAAATATCAGTCCTCAATTACTAACAAAACAAGCCTTTTAAAAAAAAATTGAAGTATAGTTGACACATAGTATTACATTAGTTTCAAATGTACAACAATGTGATTCGACAACTCTATATATTATGCTATACTCATCACAAGGGTAGCTACAGCCTGTCACCATACACCACCACTGCAATACCATTGACTATATGTCCCTGTGCTGTGCCGTTCATTCCCATGACTTTTTCATTCCATAGCCAGAACCCTGTATCTCCAACGCCCCTTCACTTATTTGGGCCATCCCCAGACCACTCTCCTCTCTGGCAAGCATCAGTTTGTTCTCTGTATTTATGAGTTTCTTTGTGCTTTTTGTTTAAAACAAGACTCTTTTCTAAAATGGAACTGAAGATCACACCCTACAGAGACTATATCACTGAAAGATCTATTTCTGCAAGCTATGAAACCTATTAAAAATCATATATATATATATATATGTAAATTATACATATAAAAATTATACATATATTATATAGCTATGATGCTATTATTAGTAATTGTATGGTTATATATAATTTAAAGTTACATATAGAGTATGTAAATTATCTATTTACATATATAAATATGTCAATTGTGTGTGTGTGTGTATGTGTGTGTGTGTAGAACATATATACATATGTGTACATATATATAATATATACAAACGTATCTCCAGGGGAGCCTGGGTGGCTCAGTCGGTTGAGCATCTGACTCTTGGTTTCAGCTCAGGTCATGATCTCAGGGTCATGAGATCGAGCCCTGTATCGGGCTCTGTACTCTCAGCATGGAGTCTTCTTGAGATTCTCTCTCCCTCTCCCTATTCTCCTCCTTCGCTCTCTCTCTTCCTCTCTCTCTCTCTCTCAAATAGGTAAATAAATCTTTAAAAAGTATTTCCACATTATGCTGTTAGAAGTTTGGAATACCACAGGTTCATCTTAGTTCAGTCAACATAGACAATAAAGACTAAGTTGTTAGAGTCATTTTTTATCAGTTATAGTAGTGCTTTAATAACATTTTCTTTATTTTGATGCCATAATAAAGAATAACCAAGTGTGGTTTTTCTGATTTCTAATCACTAAACATATTTATTGATTATTAGTGCTTATTTGACAAATTTAGTTGTATACTTTGTAAGTGACTCTCATAAATAATACTTATCTGTGCTTATGTAAAATAAAATAGCCTGACTTATTAGGTTGGTAAATAACTTTTTATGTTTTTTTAAGAAAGGACGTAACCAAAGTATAAACCATATTGATTGTTTTGGCATGGTATTGCTTTGCTGATGTGGCCAAAATGTATTCACAGATATCTTTAGATGATGAGATAAGGTTTACAAATATCTTGAGTAACATACTGTGGAGACAATCAATTGGATGTGGGCATCCTATATTTACCTTCCAGGCAGATGTCCTGACTTTTTGGACAAGATTTTTGTTTTCATTCTTGTTTTTTAAATAATGTGATAAATCACTAATGATACAGTAACAAAATGCTGTGCTATTCCATGAGTAATGATTATGTTGAGATCATTCTCATATTAAAAAAAATCAGTAAACAGGCACAGTCTCATATTGGCTTTCATTTAAAAAAAAACTATTTAACATAACTTTGTGACTTTGATTCCAAACATGTGTTTGAAAATGGCAATAAATGATCAGCCTAATGTCTGGATATTTTTGTTACTAAATGCTTTTAAATACCTTGATAACTGACTAGATTCTTCGGTTTATATTTAAACATTTAGTGTTGTGAGCACATAGTTTATAGAACTAGAAAGGGGGGTGCTCTTACAATAACTTAGCCTCCTGGTTTTTATTAATTATTATATTAATAAGTGGGTGTTTTGAAACACATGGGATTCCAAGAATCATTTTACTGCCATTCCAATCTTTTCCATGTTTGTATGCAACTCACATACATAAACTATAGAAATATTGAGAGTTTCCTTGAACCTGCTTTAGGAAAGTAGACAGGCAGTTTTGATTTTGGTAGGGGATTTAAGTGGGCAAGTATCCAAAAAAACATATATTTATTGTCTGAATACCCTCCATCTTTTTGTAGTTTTGTGTATATTTTTTGTTTTTATCTTATGATATCAAAGTTCTAACACTCCAACTCTTAATTTCTTACATATAAATCATCACCAGAAATGAGAATCATAGACATTTCGTGGCTTGAGTCCTCAAAAGCTTCAGCTGTGTTTAACCAATTTTGATATGAGGCATGTTTTGAGTTTGATTTAATCATAACAGAAAAAATATTGATACATATAAATGAAAAACTGAAAGCAGGAGATACTGAGGTGTTTAGGGTTTGAAGGGGCAATCAACCTAAGGTACATTTAGAACTTGCATTACACAGTCCCTCGTGAACGTGAGAAAAGAGATGGGATGTGTGTTTTCTGGCTCAGGGTTGGTGTGCTCTGAAAGACCCTGAAACCAAAGAAAGAAAGTCTGTATAAAACTGGGTTGAAGGAACTTGAAGAGACTGTCTCCCCAAAGCCCTGTATTATCATGACAAGGTAGAAGTCGTTTATGCTCAATGCCATTTAGTCTCTTCATTTCGGTTGACCTGTGAATTAATGATGAACGTGCCTCGAATGTTCGCATGAGGACAAGGGAATCATTTATTTTGTAAGTGGCACTGAAAATGTGCTGAAGCCTGCACAATGGAAACTAGCCAGTCAGCCCTTCTGTCCTGCTGATCCAGTGGTATCAAGGACACAGCGTCTAACCCTCACACTTGGCTTCGCTGCAACCCTCTATCGGAACAGGGCCCATGGAGCATGGATCTCGGTCTTAGGAAACAAATCTTTCTTCTTCAAATGTCAGTATCTCATTAGACCTTGCACTGGTTCATTTTAGCGATGTTTCCCCCCACTACCCCCCTTCCCGTGAGATGAAGCGGTTCACGGCCTCTGCAGTAAAAATACAAGCTTGTAATTTGACTCCAGGTAAACTGTGTGACTCTGGAACAAAGGCTGTTTGAACATGCATTTTTGTCATGTGGGATTTAAAGATAATAATAAAACTTGATAAAGATGTAGCTTTTAAGAGAGTAACAGGAATGTCTACATTTCTTTAACACTCAGTTAGGAGGCTCCATCTGACCTCTAAAGGCCTTGGCTGAATTGTGGGGATGCTGAATTGTCAAAGACAGTCTAAGTCATCTCTCTCGTGTGTGGCTACGTTTTGGTAATGTGCACTGTAGGGAGGCTATACATATTGTTAGCAGAAGGTTTCTATCATCCCATTTCCTATCTTTTAGACAAAAACACATTCTGATTTAATAAGACAATTTTATGATGCATATATTCAGAAAGACATGGGGAAGATTTTCAGGGTCTGTGTCAGATTGTATGAGTATATTGGCCTGCCTTTTTGTCATGAGAGACAACCAATTTGTTAATTTCTGTGCACAGTAAATGAAATACAGTAATTAAAAAAGAAAAAAAAAGGACTCCCTTTTCTTACTGCCCTTCACGATATTCTCCCCTCTTAGGAACTGTCCTGATTCTAGTGCCCAAAATCCTACACCATGCAAACCAGGAAGACTGATCACTCTTACACAAAAGTACCTTTTTATGGTAGATAAATATCTAGAGCTCTAATAATACTTCCAAAGTCTTCCCATCTTTATATCACTATGGTTGAATTGGTTGAATTTTATGTCATTAGAACCATGTAATTACAATGACAGAACCAAGTAGTATTATGATATTCCCTTTTTCATTTTACTATTTGGTCTTCTTGGAAGTAATAATTTGGCTTTATTTCCACTCACATTATTTGCTATCCACATAGCCTTTTTTTTTTTCAAATGCCATATCATTTTATTAAAGCTCTATTTTTAATGGGGAGCCTCTTTTCCATAATCCTCTTCTTTCCTGAGTTGATCCACTTTTGTAGTTTAATCTTTACTTTCTGAAGCACAACACTTTTTTCTCAAAAGAAAAGTACTATATAGGACGCCTGGGTGGCTCAGTGGGTTAAAGCCTCTGCCTTCGGCTCAGGCCATGATCTCAGGGTCCTGGGATCGAGCCCCGCATCGGGCTCTCTGCTCAGTGGGAAGCCCGCTTCCCCCCTCTCTCTGCCTGCCTCTCTGCCTACTTGTGATCTGATCTCTCTCTGTGTGTCAAATAAATAAATAAAATCTTTTTTAAAAAGTACTATATATATATACACACACATATATATCATATACATATAAGATATACAAATATAAAAAATATTTATTTACTTTCTATTTCTGAGTTCATGGAAAAAATCGACAAATATTCTACCATCATAATAAATGCATATATATTATGGCTTAGCATATATTTCAAGGTTGAAGATTCTTTGCCTTCAGAATTATGAAGACAGCCATCTTCTGGAACCCATGGTTGCTACTATGTTTTTTTTTTTGTTTTGTTTTATTTTTTAAGACTTTATTTATTTATTTTTTTGACAGAGAGAGAGAGAGATCACAAGTAGGCAGAGAGGCAGGCAGAGAGAGAGGAAGAACTAGGCTCTCCGCCAAGCAGAGAGCCCAGTGTGGGTCTCCATCCCAGGACCCTGAGATCATGACCTGAGCCGAAGGCAGAGGCTTTAACCCACTGAGCCACCCAGGCGCCCGATACTATGGTTTAATCTATAGGTCAAATTTCAGAGAAATCTGTAGTCATTGCAATTCTTATCTCATATATGTGGCATGCTCCCCCCTCTCTTTAGAAGACTTGAAGCTCTTCCCTTTATTGCTGACATTTAGAACTTTCATGACAATTGACCTTGGCATAAGACTTTTTCACTGATTACGTGAGGAGGTCTGTAGACTCATGTGCTTTAGTTCCAGAAATTTTCTTGGGTAATTCCTTTCATTTATTGTATCCATCTGTGCTTTCTAGGACTTTTTTAGTCAGAACTTATTCTTCTTAGATTTGATCCCTTAAGTAGATTTGATTTCATATTTTCTAACTTTATGTCTTCTGGTTCTGCTTTCTAAAAATTTTCTCAAATTTCTTTACAACTTTTAGTCGAATTGCTTTTTTGCAATATTTTACTTTTCAAGAGTTCTTATATTCTGATTTTTATTCTCACACCACTTAAAATGTTTTGCATGCATTAACTTGTCTTTGTGGAGAGAGTATTAGAAGTATTTGATTATTTTAGAGTTATCTGTCTTTCCTCAGAACAAATACCATGTTTCTACAATTTTTTTTGTCTGACTTTTATTTTGAGGTCTTAACTCAAGTGTCAGGTGATCTTTAATTGTCCCTTCTTATATAAAAAGGGAGGCATTGCAATAGCAACTTGGAAGCCCTTTGTGTTCTGGTAGACTAAAGGATGAGAAGCTAGATCTAGTAACTGGGTAGGCACCTAGCTCTTCTGCTAGGGTACTCTTCGAAAATATGAATGTGTACATATTATATCTCAGAGGATCTTCAGTTTATTTAGAGCTGATGTTTCCATTAGCCCCCCCTGGGAAGGATGTGGCCATCACTCTTCCTGCTCAGGCTCCCAGCGGGAGGCATATGTCTGACCACTCAGGGGCAAATGTTCATTTTAACTTCAATTCTCTGCCTCCCTCGCACCTTTCCTCATATCTGCTGATTTTGAATGTCCTCATATCTGCTTCTAGATAGATTTCTTCAGGAAAATGCTTAAAAATTCTGTCTGTAAACTAAACATCTACCTGCTGACATTCTTTGTATTGGGCACAGAAAGAGATGGAATCAGATATTTGGTATAGAGATTTTTCAAACAATTCCTCTGTTTTCATTCCCACTCTTTATTTTTTGCTGGGTCTTACAACTTTCTGGAAATCTTCAAGAAAAAAACCCTCCCCATTGAACTTCTGCTATACCTTCTTCCTCATTGTAAAATCAGTGACTGCTTTTTGACCTTCTTTCTATTTTTCTTTTCTTTTCTATTCTTTCATTTTCTCTTTTCTTTTCTTTTTTCCCTTTCTTTTCTTTCTTCTTCCCTCCATGCCTTCCTTCCTTTTTTTTTTTCAATCAGTCACCACATTATGTCTCATCTCTGTTGATTTATACTATTTTTATTCCTTAAATGTTATTTTGTAGTGGACTCTGGAGGAGATAGATATAATCAAATGACCAACTGAGCATCTTTGACAAAGGTGAAGATCCCATTCATTAAGCAATGACCTCAATACTGGCATCAATAACAGAAGTAGTATTAGTTGTTTTAGTAAAGATAGTCATAGTTATCCATCAGCAACAACTAGTAGTGTCTACTAGCACTGCATAGTTTCTACCAGTGCCATGATGCAACACAATTCATAGTGTCTTATAGCATATGGTCTCTTTTAGGGACATTTGCTTTTACTTCATTTAATACTTACAATAGCTCTGTAAAGAGATGGGCATATATCATTAATCATTACACACACATCTCTACAGATGTGAAATCTAAAAACCAGGAAGATTAAATAATTTACTCAACTTTGCTCAACTAGTAGGTGTTATAGAAAGTCTACTCAGTCATCCTACATTTTCCAGTGTTCAGCATCCATGATGGTCATTTGTAGAGGGAGTTTGAAGCATCAGGGGTGAATTTGATCTTGAACATTTCCCAGACCCCTTTCACTCTTGTCATTCTTGCAATAGTAAGAGAGCATGAATCTTCCTTTCAAGAATAGCTCAGACATTTCATTATTATGATAAACTCTGAAATAGAATTTTTGCTTATTAAAAGTTTCTACCGTGAATTAGGTATCTCTAAAAGTTCTCAGATGCAAGGCTAAAATCAAACATGATAGCCTGTCCCTGGATTTCAGTTTCTCTAGGCATCAAGTTTCAGAACCATAGGATATTCTTTGATTCCATATTTCTCATGTATCCTTCTCCACACATCTCCAAATTTCCAAATTGTATGCATTGGATCACTCTTCTTTTTCATTCCTATTAAGTCCACTACAGCTTAGGTGCTCACCTAGACTTCTAGTCACTTCCTTCTTGTTCACAGGGAGCCATTCATCACACTGAAACACAACTCTGTTCAAGCCACTGCCTCCTTTCAGACTTCCAGCACACTGACTATGGTAAAACATTGTGTAGCACTTTTCTTTCATCCTTTTCATCATATTCTTTGAATGATTTTGAAACATCTTTCTAAATACTCCTGTCCTTGAGCATTTGTATCAGTTTGCCTAACTGCTCTTCTTCATTCTGCCCTCCCAAAATACCTTCCAATATCTCTTCAAGTTAAATTTGTATCCTTGTATAGGAGCCATTGCAAAGGCTTCCTCCTCTTCAAAGTTCTTTCTCACTAAATTTCACCAATTGCATATGATATCTTCTTTATCTGAAGTCACTTTGCAGTTAGTTTTTCCCTATGCTACTTAAAAATATAATTTATTCCCTACTGTATAACAGAGCACCTTTGACAAGAACTTAGAATAAATTAAAATTATTTCTATTAGGTGTAGAGGAGGTATTTTTATTATTTTGTATAAGTGAAACATTTGCTTTTAAAATAGTAGAATCATAATGTCAGGAACTAGTCCTTTTTCCATACACATAATACTTCAAGCTGCATATTGCATTACTTGGACTCAACATGAAAGGAAGATTTTCAAGAAAAGAAAATGACCTGGAAAAGAATGCCTAGAATAGATAAGAAAGGACTGAAGAAAAAAAGAAATCGTGAGCTTGCAGATGAGATACAGAAATGATGAGGAAAACTGGTAAATGACATTGGTCAATACCTTTCTGGATTGTAAAAGGATCTCAAAGGCAGGGATCTTTTTCTATGCTTTTTTATCCCTTCCAAAAGTTTGTTGTTGAATTCTGGAAGAAATAAACCTGGTTTACCATATTAACCTAGGAAGAATCCTAACTTTTCTTGCCTGCTCTGATCAGAATGATCTTGATGGAATAATTAAATACTGGTTTTCCTGACCCGTTATCCTTCAGAATACAAGTGTCATCTTTACTTTGGACCTTCATGGAGTCAACCAAAGGTTACCTTGAATGAGTCCAAACTATGGAACGAAAACTCTAAGTTTTTTCCAGTATAGTCAATGTAAACATGAGTGTATAACATGAACAATAAATGTTTTATACTGAGTTTAGGTTATAAGTTTCCAATTTCTCATTAATATAAAACAGGTTAGCCAATGAGGTTTAGAGAATATTCTCTGCTCATGTTTGATCTTTATTCTTTTCTTTCATTCTCTGCTAAGTCTCTTACGCATTCTTAACCTATGTTTACATGATGAAGTTCTGTGCCTCAATACTACTCTTGTACCCAAAACCTTATGATCTTCCACTATTCACTTCTCAGACTTTTATTAGTTGTTTGGTAGAAGGAAATTTGTTTTTCTCTAATAAGCTTTGTAAAATGCTTTCTATAAATTATTGTCCAGAAATTATTTTCTCAACTCATGCATGAGAAGCTATGGCTTATTGTCCTGTTCTGTTACCCAACTTCTTTTATGGTTTTGTTTTGTTTTGTTTTGTTTTGTTTGATATTCTGTTCCAGATGTGACCTAAAGGAAGACAAAAGAAAAATAGAACTACTATATCATCCAGTAATCCCTCTTCTGGTTATATACCCAAAAGATACTAAATACCTCCAAAAAATATCTGTTCTCCCATGTTCATTGCAGTGTTATTCACAATAGCCAATATATGGAAACAACCCAAATGTCTATTAATGAATAAATGGATAGAGAATGTGTGATGGAATGGAATAGAATATTATTCTGCCTTAAAAATAGAAGGATATTCTGTCATTTGCAAATGACATGGATAAACCTGGAAGACATTATGTTAAGTGAAACAACCCAGAGGCAGAAAGAAAAGCACTGCTATTTCTCACCTATTGTAGAATTTAAATGCACTGAATACATAGAAGCAGAGGGTAGAACAGTGCTTAGTAGCGGCCGAGATGGGGGACATGGACGTTCAAAGTTGCAGTTATGCAGGATGAATATGTCTATAGATCTAATGCCTAGCATGATGACTATTGTTAATATTACTGTATGGAACACTGGAAATCAGCTAAGAGGATAGATTTCAGGTGCTCTCTTCACAAAAAAAGGTAAATATTTGAGGATGGAACATATTAATTAGTCAGACTATCATAATCATTTCACTGTTATACATATATTAAGTCATCATATCGTACACTTTAAATATATACAGAACCATATTTTTCTATTCTCCTATTGGAGAAATCATAGAGTTTCTGGCTAGAGTCTGGCCTTAATATGGCTTTCCTCTTGGAAAATGGTACGACTCTTCTCTGTGACACCATTAAACAATGTCCTTTGATAAATGGCTCAAGAGTTTATTTAAACCATCTCATACTCTGGAGCATTATTCAGTCATAAAGAAGAAAGAATGAAATCTTGCCATTTGCACAAAATAGATGGAGCTGGAGAGTATAAAGCCAAGCAAAATAAGCCAGTCAGAGAAAGACAAACACCGTACGATTTCACTCACATGTGGAATTTAAGAAACAAAACAAAGGAGTACACGTTAAAAGAGAGAGAGAGAGAGACAAACCAAGAAACAGACTTTTAACAGTAGAGAACAGATTGATGGTTACCAGAGGGGAGATGGGTGGGGGGATGAGTGAAATAGGTGATGGGGATTAATGAGGGCACTTGTAACGAGCAGCTGATGATGTATAGAATTATCTAATCACTATATTGTATACTTGAAGCTAATATAACACTGTATGTTAACTCTACTGGAATTACAATAGAAAAATTAAAATAATCCACTTCATACCCATTTCCATTCAACCTAGATACAAATAATAAACATTCAGTAAGTTAACTTTAAAAATATTACAATAAATAAATCCAAAGCTTTGACTAATAGTCTCTATCAGTAGTGTCCACAATGTACAAAATGGCTATTCTTAAAAAAATTCTAGAGTTAGAATAAAAACTCTGACATTATATATGCTTAGCTCAGCATTTACCCTACAATAACATTTTCATCTTTTTATTATAAAGGGATTTACCTTTAAACTCCCCATCAGTTATAGATCTTTATCTTAAATCTAAGTTTCCTTATAACACTTTCTTGCTCCAAAAAAACGTGAAGAACATCTTACCAAGTATTGAAACCAGACCATCCGATTTTCTTTCCTTCCTGTTCTTCTTCCATGAAAAGAATACATTTGGTCTGACTTAATGTCTCAGAGATGTGTCTCACCCCCAAATTATTGGCTGTTAGCCAGGCAAATTTCTTGCAACCCTGAATGATTTCAGAGTTTAAATGCTCTCCTTCTCTGGAGGGAAATTTCATGGTCAAGAATCAAATAGTTCTCAATTCTCTCTGGGAAGACAGGCTTCTCTCCAAGTCTGTTTCAGTTCTTACCTCCATCCTCTACCACAAGCACACATATCCACACACCTCCTGGGACATATCATTCTTTCCCTAGAGTGTTGACAAGAGAGTTGGATTACCTAGCACAGTGAAGAGTAAATAGATCAAATACTAATGTAATGCATAGCACAAAAACCAGCCAATGCTAATTTATTTTTGCCTTAACTTGGATGTGCTAGTTTCTATGAGTCGAATTTTCAATAGTAAAACTTTCATGAAATATATTGAATAAGCCAACTCAGTTCTATCTATTTTGCACCTCTAAAAAGTAGAAAATGCTTACAAGAGTGACATGCTAATTATCGTAAGTTTTGTAGAATCAGGAGCTTAGAGCACATTTGAGGAAGCTATCTAGTTTTGTCTCCAATTCTGTCAGTGACCAGCGTGTCCTTCATGTTCATGTCGATGTCATGTATGAAGCAGTAGCACGATCCTTTCATACGTGCGGGAAAGTGCTAGAAGACTGTCCCCCCAAACATTTTCTTCGACTTTAGAGCAAATGGAAAGGACTATGGAGTGAGTTTCAAACCCAACTCTAATAGACATGTAGCCTTGGGAAAAGTAAAGAGCTATGCATTTTTAGCTTACTACCTATAAAGTTAGAATAAAAATACAGAGTTAACAGAACTTATGGATAAAGGAGATACTCAGTTTTTTAAAAAGATTTATTTCATTGTTTGAGAGAGAGAGAGAGAGAGAGAGAGAGAGAGCATGTTTGAGCAGGAGGAGAGGCAAAGAGAGAGGGAGAGAATCCTCAATCAGATCGCCACTGAGCACAGAGCCAGACACAAGGCAAGGCTTGATCCCCTGACCCTGAGATCATGACCTGAGCTGAAGTCAGACACAACCCACTGAGCCATCCAGACACCCCTGGGTGTATTCTAACACAATGCCATTTAGTAAATATTGTCATCTCTCTCCCTTCATTATCTTCAACTCTGTTCTGATTCCCTACCCTTCTGACTTATTTGAAGAGGAGACTAACTTCAGAAAAGTTTCTGGTTTTCCACCACAGGATTAACTTAAATGTATGTACTCCATTTAAGGACAAATGAGTTCCTGGAGGAGCGATGTGTCCCCTTGCATTGAGTTGTGCCATCTGGTACTCAGCAGACAAGTGTGCAAACCTAGAGAGGAACATTGGGCAACTTATAGTTAGAAAATGATGCACGCAATTCATAGGCTTATATGGGGCGCTCCTTCTGTTCCTCTATAGCGGTTGTGCCCAAGAAGCAAGGCAGGGAATGGATTGATCTTGATTCTTACCTTTAAGCTATGAAGTTCAAGGGAGAATGTGCTCTTCTGTGGATCTGCGTATTCCCTCTTGAGTGAGATCTTATGTTTAGCCTCAGGAGAGAATAAGTTCTCCTGTGGTTTATTCTTAGATGTCTTTTCTGTCTGTTTATCACTCTTAGGGTGAAAGTTAGAAGTTTCTGGCATGGGGAGTTATAATTTAATGGGTACAGAATTTCAGTTTTGCAAGATGGGGAAAAGTTCTGAAGATGGGTGGATAGATGATAGTGATGGTCACATGATAATGAAAATGTACTTAATGCCACTCAACTATACACTTAAAAATAGTTAAGATGGTGGATTTTATCTTCTATATACTTTAGCATAAGCAAAAAAAAAAACTTTGTGAGTATAGAACTTAAGGGGTCCTAAGGGACCAGTAGTCTTTGCTAAGGACACTCCACTGTGATCTGAACTCCTGTGGATTCCAGGATCATCAGTGGGAAATGGTCATGTTTAGATTTTCTCCACCTTTTTGTTGAAAACAAAACAAAGCAAAAAAACATTGGTTTGCTCCTCAACGCAGGAATCTGCTGCTAACCACAAAAGTGCCTGAGTCTCTCAGTTTTTTTCTAAATCAGAAATCAGAAAGCATCATAAATCCTTTTTTTTTTTAATCTGTTACATGGTGCTTTCAGAAAGTTTATGTTTGGAGTACAAAACGTGACCTAAGGTTGAGAAAAATAACTACTTTTGCTAACAATGCAATAATTCAGAATGAACAAAACTGTTCATGCTAGTGGTTTTTTGTTTGTTTGTTTGTTTGTTTGTTTGTTTTTAAGTGATATAGGCCACAGGAATAGACGGGAGTTTTTTACTGACTTTTTAAAAATACATACTTTATATATAATTGTTTGTTGTAGTTAAATACCAGTATTTTCCCAAGAAAAACAGTAACAATAATTTAAAAATATTTTTTAGTTAAAAAACAATTTTATAGATGTTAATAGCTAACTTGACTTATAAATCCACCCTTAGTAAGAATGGGAAATGTGGCAAAAGAGAGAGGAAGGGAGATATCTTCCACTCATTTGAGAAAGGAAAGAAAAATAACATGGATACTTAAGATTGTCTGAAAACTAAAGAGCCATGATGATTACATATAAGAAGTTGAAAGTCAGGTGGAAGGAGAAACTAACCATATTGTCTCACATAATAAACAAATTTATTTATTTATTGCATTAAGTATAATAAATAAAAGGGGAAATGTGTGGTAGAAAGGGGAGACTACATTGTTATAGTTGCAAATTACCTTAAGATAAAAAAACACATCAGAGATTTAAAAATCCATTATAAGAATATATATTCTTAACACACATTATATATATTATAAAGATATTCTATTGCAAAAAATACAATTCTATTATAAGGGTTAGGATGTCCAGAAAGTCTCTTTTCTTATTATTATATTCAGTTAGCCAACATATGGTACACCATTAGTTTTTGCTGTAGTGTGCAATGATTCATTAGTTGCATGTAACACCCAGTGCTCATCACAACACATGCCTTCCTTAATACCCATCACCAGGTTACCCCATCCCCCCACCCCCTCCTTTCTGTAACCCTCTGTTTGTTTCCCGGAGTCCAGGGTCCCTCATGATTTGTCTCCTTCTCTGATTTCTCTTAAGATGGAATAGAAATGTGATAATCATAGAATGTTAGAACACTGGAGGAAATTATAAAGAGAGATCCCATGTAATATGCTCTCAATTTACATCATGATGTCACAGGCTTAGCGAGACTCATGACTCTCCCCAAATTCTTACGCTTTGCAAATGGCAGAGTCAGGGCTAGCCACAAACCTGTTCTCACTGCGTTGCACAATATGGTCTCCCTAACGAAGACCATAGCTTCTAGAATAAAGAATGGTAGAATCTTCTTCCTGTCCAACTTAAAAAGAAAGGAAAAGAAACTCTCTTGGACATCTTAATATTCAAAGCCCAACATTTTGGTGAAATAAGAGATCATTATAAACTAATCATATGTATTAATCCACAAATAGCCCTTAATACCCTGAAATAGCCTTTTTCACCATCTCACTAATGCTCATTTAATTGTATAGAAATGAGATAAATGGCAAAGGAAATACCTCCAAAAACTTGATCATACAAAGATAAGGTGAATTACTGTGTAGCATATTTTAAATTAGAATAATTAATAGTTTCTTTGAAATAGAGGAGAATGAGTTGAATTGCATTGCGACAGGACCTCTTCTCACATCTGAGTTAACTCTACAGTTTGGATGTTAGGTTTCCTCACCCTTGTCCAGTTTAACACCCAAACAACACCACGCTCTTCTTGAAGCCAGGACATTTAATCTGGTTTCCACACCCAGCATTAGGGTGGTCACAGCTAACAGTCTACTCTCTCTATTTGTTTCAGATTCTCTGGGTTTCTTTCTAAAGTTACCTCTTCTCCACCTTCCCTCAAACAGCTTTTGCATACACAGTCCACTCTATTGCAGCACATTTTGCCTTCATGTAGTTCTTTTAATGATTTGAGAATTTTATTATATGAATTCCTCGTAAATCCAGGCTAAACAAAAGGCCTTCCAGCTGCTTTTTACTTGATGGCTTGTCCTCCACCTTCTCCAGAACATTCGCTCTCCTAACCAGAGCATTGTGGGACTGTTATTTGCTGACGTGGATGTCAGACTCACGAGTCCTGCCCGTTGGTTCCTGTGAAGACTCTACTCTTCTAAGGTTTTCCTGAGAATTGCTATAAAGACCATGCTCCCAAATTCCATAGATACTGAATTAATCTTTAAATAAATGTAAATGAATCTCTTTATATTTAAATGCCAGAGAACCACAAAAAATAAGCCATCTGGCAGCCATGACCTTTTGAAAATCATTACAGAGCTCCTCATCTATTGAGAGAGCAAACAAGAAATCCAACATCAGTTCCTATTCAGTTCGCATTCCTTGTTTCTTACTGAGCATTCCTATCCACTTTACTCCCCCATGTCATTATGTTTCATGAATCTACAAAACTCATATAATAGCAACACCAGGGATGCATTCTGAGTGGCCTGGGAAAATATTTTTAGAATCTTGTTTTAAAAGACACAAAATATAATAGCATTGCTCCATGCAGAGGAATGAATTACTTGTACTATATGGGAGGGAAACTGTTGGCATGAACTTGGCGGAATATTCTTTAGCTACTTACGAATAAGAGTTGGCTGTTAATATATTAGATAGGGTTTGTCTTCCAACCCAACCCCATGCCTAATTACACTGTATAGAAAGTTGAGTAGGCACTGAACCAGGAAGTGTGGGATCACAGGCAGTACAATCCCATTGTGATTTCCCTCAGCACCACAGCGCTGTTTTTTCCCCAATATTGTGGAGAACTTCGTAATTATACATTTTCTGTCACTGAGAGATCCAGGATGTAATTACACAGTTCAAACACAATAGTGCTGGTTACTGTTCAAATACATGGAGCTACATGGGATATAACACTAATTACTTAAAAATGTGATGGCACTTATTACTGCATTATTTTGAATATGAAATGTACAGGTATAACCGATCCCATTTGTATGTGAAAGTCATGTCTATCCCTGTACACAACTTTGCACAACCATTCAGTCACTGCAATGCTCTTGATAACACCTGCTTTATAAACATTATACAGGAAATAAATGAAATCCACAGCGGGGTACATCTTGGGTAAATAATCTATATTTATTACTTGCATAGTTTGGAGTTCTTTGAACTTACTTTGCCTTCCTTTTCCTTTCGTAAGAACCATCAAGAAATCTTATCAATGAACACCAGATGGCGTTGCATTGAACAGCGTTGCATTTTAAATTGTTAAGGAATGCTAGAAACGTTCTGGAGATGGAGTGCACGTTAGAAATCATTTTGTCTAGCCTCTCATTTTGCAAATGAAAGTACTCAGACTCAGAGAGCTTATGTCATTTCTCCAAGACCACATATGGCATAAATGTATGACCCTGCATTTAAACCCCAGTAGGTTTTAAACACACTCTCCTGGTTTTCCATGTGATTCTGGTTTCGTTGCGTAAAAGAAAGGGTAGCATGAGGATAGTGGTCAAAGTGTAAATCTTGGCTGTGCCATTTACTAGCTCTGTGATGCTGGGCTGATCATTTAACCATTTCACACTTAGTTTCCTTTGTGAATAAAAGGAAAAAACAAAAACAAAAACAAAACCCAACCACACACACGCACACACCCTTACCCCATAGTTTCCTTTTAAGCTGATAAATAGAAGCTTTATGTAAAATAGTACAAACATTGCTACATAGCAGATGCTCTAGACATACTGTTCTCTCTTGCAAATTTAGGGACTGCATGTGTGCCATCATCTTTATAATCCTAAAATATTGATTGCATCCTCAATTTTACTTTATTCTGTATTTAAGATGAGTGGCCTTGTGTTCTCCTGGAGCTTACACTCCAAGACGGAGATGTGAATGTAGATCTGTAGATAAACGGCAGAATGCAAGTACTCCCAAGTAAGCAGAGGGATTTGGGGCCCGTGTTGTGGAGGACAGATAGGGCTGTTCGGCCTGGCCGGGGCAGGCGAGGGGTTGCGGGTCTAATGGCTTGTCGAGCGGGCTACTTAGAAGAAACTTCTCAGGACTAAACTTTTAGATTCAAAGCTGTTTGGCTCTTCTCCTTCCTCCAGAGCCTCATTCAGCCGTGCATTCTTCTCACTTTTGCCAGTATTTCCACACGCTTCAAACTCTGTGTTAGAGCTTCTCCTTTGGATTCAAATGATACTCATTCTGAGTCTAATCTTTGCCAATAATTCGATTTGTGTTTTTAGCCTGGATCCTTTCCTATTGCGACCCAACTTAATTACATGAAAAATGAAGGGCTGAATCTCTTTGAAATGCTATAGTTCTATGATTTTCTTCCCTCTAATCTCACCTGGCAAACCCTCTTCCCTCTACGCATACACGCATACCAGTCTGGTCTAATTGTGCCTCCTGCTGGGTCTCAGAGCCCCAAAATACACGTATCATTTTTCATGTCTGCTAAACTTTGTTTAGTCCTGTCCTACAGTGACCATACTTTTCATGTGACTTGTGGCCCATGAGACATTAGCAAACATAAGGCAAACGGAGGTTTAATGAGTACTTTTGCTGCAGACTTGTCTTTTGGAGCACTTTCTCTTGCAACCCTGAGGTCACCGTGCAGAGCTCACACCAGCCTTATGCAGAAAAACCAGGGAACACAGATAAGAGCCAGAATTCAAACAGACATATGGCTCATCCTATCCAGCCCCAACCATTTAAGCAACCAGACTGAGGCTTCAGAAATTGCGGCACTGCCCCCACGGCATGCAGCCAAATCTCTGACAGGTACGGCAAGCAAATAAAATGGCTGCTGTTTTTAAGCTAAGTTTTGGGGTGGTTTGTTACACATCGATAGATAACTGAAACACTGTGTAGCCTTATAGATGAGCTTTAGCTTAGCCTCCCTGAGCTTGAAGTCCTCATCTGCAAAAGGACATAGTAATGGTACCAGTGTCACTAGTAATGCCTACATTTTATTGCCTATGTATTATCATGTATTATCAATGCCTATATTTTATTGCCTACGTATGCCTAAATTACCTAATCCCAACAACTTATTAAATGAGATAATACTTGAAGAATGATTAAAACAGTGACGGGCACAGGAGATCTCAGTCTATGATAGTGGTTATTATTATAGGGAAATATTGTAATATTGTAAATCTATTTGATAGATTTGGTGAAAGAAAATCTCATTTGAGAAAGATGAAGGGCTGACTGTAAGGAAGTTAATGAAGTAATGGGATTCAACCTGGCACGTGGGAATTCAGGGTAGCTCCAGTGATCCAAACAGGGACCAGTTCAAGCTGTTGTTTAAAACACTCTGGTACTGTTTTTTAGCTGTAGCTTAACCATTGATGAAAATGATTCTGAGTCCTCCAGCTGTCTTGGACTTCCAGAAAAGTCCTGGTTAGTCGACATTTGGTTTTCTGGGTCTATTGGGGGAAACTGAGCCAGGAGATTTCTGGTGGCATGAGGACCCACAGTTTGCTTCCTTGCTGCTGGACAAGGGGTTGCTTGATATTATTTTTCAGCCTGACTTTTCCTTCCTCCCCGTTTTTACTATCCCTGACCTTCTAATTCTTCTGCTCCAATCCTATTCCCAACAACTACAAGAACTTTAGCCTGTCTCCAATTGAAAACTTTGGTTGGGTGAAGGAAAGACAATTGGAAATTGCAGATCACATGTTATGCAAATTTTCAGGTCATGTCATGACAGTGTTTTGCTGTGCTACAATTCTTTGCTAGCATTATCATAATATTATGCTCCCTCTTACACATTTTATGTATTAAAATACATAGGCAATAAAATATAGGCATTACTATTACACACATTGTATGTAATAAAAATTGCATCTCCAATGAAGTTAAGTCATGTGCCCAAAATAGCATTATTAATAAGAACTGAACTGAGACAGATCATTGTCTTTCACTGATGAAATTGTCCCCATATGTGCAATGGGGATAATTGTACATACTTTCTATGGTCAACATGAGGATTATTGGTGATAATGCATGCAAATAGCCTACAATAGTGCTTGATATGGAACTGTGATGGCTTGACCTTATTCTACTCAGGGCAATATCCCTCATCAGAACTCCAGGACCTCTTTAATGGTACTGTGTCTACATGAGATGCTCCCATAATCAAAGACCATGAAAAGACTCCATCTGAAGCCTCACGAACACTTAGCTCTCTACAATGTATATCTAAATTACCTAATCAATGCATATCTAAGTTACCTAATTATATATGATAAAATGAATATTTGCATTTTTATTTTCTGAGCTGGATGTTAAATTGCTGACCTGGGTATCTCTTCTGCTGCAAACACCATGCTCTAGATTTCACCAATTCTCCTGTGCATTGTCACTGCTGTATAGATTATTCCTGAGTTCCTTTTATTACTATAGTGAATTAGATTGAAAGACTGCTAGCACTGTTCAGCACACCCACGAGCCAGTTGTAACTTGATCAGGTCATGCAGCCAATCAGTAATGGAAGGATGCGTAGGTAGGATACCTCAGGGCAGAGTATTATTAGACCATTGATAGGTATTGTCTTGTCCTTGGGAGAAGCAGGATATCGAGCAGGTATTGAGGTGAGTAACATGATGCAGTTTCCTAAATCAAATCATTGAGCATCTCTTGGGAAACCAAGCATCATGAACAATGGTATTATGTAATACTTAAATTGATGCTGCACTGCTGAAGCCAACAGAGATTCTTTCCTTGTTTCTCTCCTTTCTCTGTCTCTTAGTGGCCATTTTTTTGGTGAACTTTTGGTCAGGACTAAAGTCTTGAGATAGGCTAGTAGAGGAGTTTTCCTTCATAATCAGACTCATAAAAACTCTGAGGGTCAGAGTTTAATACCATGTAGTATGGCCAGTTCACAATATTTAAATCCCCTTTGTAATAATTTTGTTGGGAAATATTTATCCTCTACCTGAGCACCTTTCTTGACAGAAAACTCATTACCCCCTGGGGGTATTCACTTCTTTTGATTTTTCTAGCTCAAGATAGCTTACTATCTTTAAATTCTACCCACTTGCTCCTATATTATTATCTTTTGTATCATTAAATATCATCAGATATTTGCAGTCAAATGCTCTGCCACTTGGATCATCAGATATTTGAATCATGGAATCATGACTTTTCCTTATCTTCACCTTTCTCCATGTCTTCTAATTCCTAGAGGACACATATACAGTTCTTCTAATCATTTATTTCCCCTGTATTATGGTTTTGAATTCCCTCATTAGTGTGATTTCAGGAAACAAAAAGAACACACAGCATTTGGAGTCAGACCTGGCTCCACTGACAGCTATAATAGTAGATTTGTGATTTGGGACAAGTTACTTGAATTTCATACCTCTCTTTCCTGTTCTGAAAAATGACATGAAGTATTTTACAGATTGATGCTTCTGACAACTATCCAACTGGTTTGTTTCTTTGTTCAAATCTAGGCACCCATATCACATGGTTGATTGATTAGGAACTTATACCAACCAAATACCCTAGATTTTCTTTCTATTTTTTTGTGCTTTGCTCTGAACTCTTCACCTCATATTTATGTAATTGATGTTCAGACCCAAATGTAGGTCTTCTCACTCTTTCTCAAGTTTCAAACAAGTAGATTCAGCCCATTCTTCCAGAAATACAGAGATTTAGAAGTTCTTTAGATTATTTCTGGCCAGATAGCCGTATGGTATTGGCTTATGTTTTATTAGGGATTATGTGGTAGGTTAGCTTGATACTTGAGCAAGGCCCTGGCAACTCTGTGTAATCCTTGGATGGGTACGTGCTGTACTCAAATACTGGGCACAGTCCCCGGCCAGCCATCTTGCAATGTGTAACAATGGTCCCAGGATAAAATTTGGTGTCTGGATTCATTTATTTAATAGCAAGATACTTGTTTGAGTCCTTGCTACTAAAATGGAAATGTCACTGTTGATCTTTTAATTTTTCATTTATTTGTTGTGGTGTGATCCATGCAACTCCTTAAATTTATAAAGCAACGTTATTGCCACCCCTCCTCCAATATCCACTGTATGGGAGATGTCAGCCCAGCTAGGGAGAGTGAGAGGTGTACATGACTTTGCTATGCTTTGTTATGCTTATTCACCCATATGACCTTTCTCGAGTTCTTTAAGAAATCCGAAGTGGCCACCAAATTCCACAGGTTATGTTTAACTAAGTTTCTGGTTATTCTTCTGATCCATTTTAGGTGCTTTGAGGATAAGCCTGAAGACAGTTTGTCTGATTTTGGCTTCCTGCATCTCCTGTCAGGGTAACAATGAATACAGACATTCTCCCCAGTTCAATAAAATAAGCTTGTGACAGTGCATTTTTTGACGTATTATCTGGTCTCACAATCTCCTAAAACCATATAAGCTGTTTCCCTATGGTATCCTGCTTCTGGTCTGATCATATTTATAGTTTCCATTTACCATCACCACAGTCTTTTAAAAATGCTTTATATGTTATTTGGTCTTTAAAACATTGTTTTCTTTCTATAAGCCTCAACATTTCACTTAATTCCCATATCTGGGAAACTAGCCATCCTATAAATTTTTCTTAGATCAAATTTATGGCATCCAAAAAGTGAGTTGAGTGTTGAATTCTGAATTGACTTTCAATAACTTCAGTCAGTGCATGGACAGGATTGGTTATTAGTCTACGAGTTAACTGTGTGTCCTCCTCAACTCCCCCTCTCCAGTCTCTGCCCTGAAACATTCCTTGCCTCTAGTTTTTCTAGGGTTATGAAGGAGAGTATATTAGTTGATACCAAACTCATCTGTACATGGATAATTATTTTCAGAGTAGCCCAGGGTTTAGAGAGAGAAGCCCATTCTATACAAAAAGGCAGGAGTATTAAGTAACGTTACTTCTAATGGAGCATAAAATGCTAGGTCTCATTATTGCTACAAAAAAACCGTAGGCAATTGCCTTTTAAATCTTGTCATATGAAATCCGTGGCAGGAGCTGGTCAGAGGAGCCATGTCTTCACGGAGACCTTCCCTGATGATCTAGGAGCTGCCATGTGAGGCATGCTTCTGTCATATTTTCTGTGATGATATTTAATACGCTGAAAGATAATTCTCTAGAAAACAACCAAAAAACAACTGCATTTCTGTCTGAAGGAAGTAACGCTTTAAGCAACTCTTTTGTAGAAGTGAAGTCATGATTAGAATGACAAAATCTTTATTCATATACAAGCTCAGTTGGCTTGCATTTACAGTGAAATCTAATATTTTGTAAAAAAAAAATTCTTTAAAAGTATTTTGTAAAAGGTTTTCTTAATATGCAGACCACTTTTTGATGCTTACCATGTATAATTAAACACTTTAGAATGTTAAACACTTGCAAAATAATTTACTATCTTATGTATCTGTAGCTCTCTGCACACTCAAAGTGTTATTCACCTGTATTAACTCACTTGATTAGCATAACAATTCTGCCAAGTGGTTATTATTACCTTCAATTTATAGATGAACAAAAATTAGTCTCCAGGGTGCTCAAGTAACTTGTCTGAGGTCATTCAACTAATAAAGCAACTGAGCTGAGAGTCCAGACTTGGTTTTTGTTTTGTTTTGTTTTGTTTTGTTTTGTTTTCTTTTGTTTTGTTTTGACTCTCAATTCAATATTATTTTAACTCCAGTGGCTATTTAGTGAAAAATCTTATTCTAGGCCCTTACAGCTTCAAGGGGAGAATAGACCAGAGGAAAAAAAGACCTGTATGTAAATAAGACGATGACCAAAATACTTCAAATATAACGTAGAGAGAAAACAAAGCAAAACAAACAAACAAACAACAAGAAAACAGACTAATGAAAGCACTTTGGGAAAAGAAATGCAAAGCAAACTATAAAGAATACACTGTCCTTTCTCTATCTTTCTCCACTTAGGAAGTTATTTAATTTTGTGTTGACAGTTTGTATCTCCTGGAAGACTTTCTAAGTTGACAAATTACTTCTGCCTTCCTCACAGTTGTATTCCTAGTGGCTAGTGCTATGCTTGACATATAGTATAGATCAGTAAATTTTATAGCATGAATGTTGAATGCGCACTATGAAGGTATATGGGAACCTCCTCTTCTCTGAATTTGGGGATGAGGAGAACCTCACAGGTGATAAAATCTGAAGCATCATGGAGAAAATAACGCAGGCTCTATGTTAAGCCCTAGGTACTAATATTGTCATCACCCCCTGTTTCTTAAGCAAACACAGGCAATACACTTACAATCTTAGTAAATCTCGATTTTTTCATCTACGAGGGCCAAACCTAACTCAGAGGATTGCTAATTTAATGGGGGTGATCATTTTGAAAGTCAAAAATGTGTTTTTAAACTTTTAAATACACAAGCTTTGTTCTCCTTAAACCTAGAGATCCATCTAACTGGGGAGAGTTTCAGTTTGTTTTTCTTTTAAATAAGGAATACATTGACAACAACCAACAATATACTCAAGTTGTGACTTGCATTTAAATTTATAATTCAAGAAAATAATCCCACAAATTTTATATTAAGAAAGGATTTTTCAAATTCTTTTTTATCTCTGCATTCTTTCAATACCAAAAGCCAAGTATGAAATGTTCATATTTCAGGTTTAGCTAGAAATTTGAAATCAAGAGAGAGGATTTATATAGGAAACAATAATCCTTTCTAACCAAAAGGATTAATAAAAGGAGGATGGAGAGAAAAAAGAAAGAGGATTAGATGTATTTCTGTTTTTCTTTATACTTAGGTGTAGGCTCAGGGAAGATGGAGATGCTATGGGCAAATAAAGATATTATCATTTGCAGAGGGGTTTTGGCCACTGCAATGAGATTAGGAATCTGAAAACATCATTTTTCTGGCAATTCTGACACCACCCTTGGAGGCAGCCATCTAAATTTGGCAGTCTGAGTTTTTCTCAGTTCCCAGTGTTGTAAAAAGCGAGATGAAAGCCAGAAGGTTCCATGGATTCTGCCATGGTGGGAAGCAGCATCCTTGCCCAGTGACCAGTGGGCCCACAGTTTGGATAGAGAATAAAGAAAATATTCAGGTATCTACAGCCAGCAGAAACTAGGAGAAGGCCTTAAGATGAAGTGTCTGATGAAACCAAATATGGAAGACAATGTTATACCAACCCCAAACTTCAGCATGGAGGTCAACAAAGCTCCCATTGGCCAGAAGAGACTGAATACAATAAAAGAATATCAGAAAAACCCTGAGGATCTTATCCCTCTCAATCAAAAAATAAGCCATGGGATCTCAGAAGTCATATCTTTCCCATTAAGAAGCTCGATAGCATCTTGGGGGAACATATCAGGGGCTCAGAGAAATTCTGGTAATTTTCAACCATGTGATAATACTACCTAGAGGAGCTATTTAAACTACTCAGCAGACTAAGTTCACCAAATGGGACTAAATAAAATGGTTAATTTTCCAATTAACCAGTAAATAACATTCTAAAGAAGATTAATTATGGATAGAATAAAGAAGCTGTTTGTTTTTCTCTATATCCCAACTGCCATCCAATTGAGTTTTTTGAGACTCTAATACAACAATGAGGTGTGTATACATTTTTAAGTTCTGTGTCTTTAGTCTTGGCATTTAGACTGTGAAGTTAGACCCTCTGCATTTGGTATCATTGTCATAAAACTGTTAGGATTTTCCAGTGCTCCCACTCCTTTTCTATTTAATAAAAGATATATATAATAAAATTGTTCAGGATTCAGATGGTAAAAATATTTCAATCAAAAATTTGTAAATGTAGGCTTCTAGTTTCAGATCCAACATGTAAAGAAACATGAAAACACCAGACGAACAGGAAAAGAGTCACTTTTCTCATACTCAACAGAGAACTGATGTCACAGGGCTAACTGCATCTCCCAAAATCTGGAGAAAGAGGTACATGCCAAGAGACATGACTGACATTGACTAATTTAGAGCAAAAATGGCTAGATACCATAAACTGTTAGAAAGAGTGAAGTGGTCATTTTGATGAAGTGTTGAATGTGGAATGCAGGCTAGCCTGAGGATGTGAAATGTTAGGGACCCTCAGTCATAGGAGAATTCCCACATGCTCACATGCTTCGTTCTGGTTGGCCTAACAGACTTCCACTAGGAAAATCAGAGAAGGACTTTCTCCCCATCCTGCCAAAGAAGAAAGGAGGGCCGCCGTGATACCCAGACTCTTCTTCCTAATGAAGACTTAGTCTGTTGGGTAGGAATTTTACACAATACAGTTAACCAGACTCTGGCTGAAAAAGGGAATTCCTCTACCCAAGGGAAATGGCTTCAAGAAAATAGAAAATCTGGGTGCCTGGGTGGCTCCGTTGGTTAAGTTTCCCACTTTTGATTTTGGCTCACATCATGATCTCAGGGTCATGAGATCAAACCCTGAGTCAGGCTTTGAGCTCAGTGAGGAGTCTGCTTGAGATTATCCCTCTTCCTCTGCCTCTCCCACCTCCAACTTGTGTGCGCTCTCTCTCTTTCTCTCTCTCTAATAACTTAACTAACTAAATAAGTAAATAAATAAAACCTTTGAAGAAAATAGAAAATCAATATGAGAACCAGAAAAGGGTGGAGGAAAGCAGAGAACAACAACAACAGAACAAGAGTAACAATTATGACCTTGGTTGAGAGAACAACATACTTGTGAAGATCATACCCCTGAGACACTGGCCCACTAGAAGACTGGGACTTAATCAGAAGACTGTAGAATTTCCCTCTCACCTACACTGTGCCTGACACCAAGAAGCCTCTAGCATAATAATAATGGATGGCAACTGAAAGCATCAAGTTATAGATGGGCTCTGAGGAGCAGTACACAGGAAAGCCCACACCCAAAAGAGGAAGAAAAAAAAAATAGGGGGATTTGAAACCTGCAGTAGGTATAGATACAGAAACATTCAACTTCGCCAAATTCCTAGTCAGATTATAACTAAAGGTTTCAGAACCTATTGCCCACGTTTAAACAAAAAAGTCTCAAGGCATGCCAAATGGCAAGACAGAGCAAAGCAAGGATTACAATCAAACTCAGATACGAAACAAATATTGGAATTTTCAGCGAGGGAATATAAAATAAATGATCAATATATTTAATGTTCTAATGGGAAAAGAATATAATATATAAGACCAGACGGCTGTCAGCAAAGATAATACACAGTAGTAGGATTGAGTGCATTCAACAGGCTTATCAGTATATTCAAAATAGATGAGGAAAGAACCAGACTTTAAAAGATAGGTCAATAAAACTCTCCCGAACTGAAACCCAAAGAGAAATAAAACAACAAAAGAAGGAACAACAAACAGATGAGAAGATCCAAGAACCCTGAGATAATATCAGAAGGTATAATACACGCAAGTAGAATACTGAAAGAGAAGAGAAAAAGAACACAGCAGAAGATTCAGGAAACTTGGAGAAGACCAAACTAGATAAATCTGCTTCCACCCTCCAGGCTCAAACAAGCAAACAAACATCTAGATAAATGATCTTCATACTGAAAAAAATGAAGGCAAAAAACATCTTGAAAGCAGTGGAGCTGGGGGTGAGTTCACAGTTCACCTGTAGAAGAGCAATAGTAAGGCCACCTGGGTGGCTCAGTTGGTTAAGTGTATGACTCTTGATTTTGACTCAAGTTGTAATCTCAGGCTCATCTAATCGAGCCTCACGGCTAGACCCACACGGGGTTCGCACTCAATGGGAAGTCTGCTTGAAAATCTTCCCTCTATTTCTCCCCCGCTCATGTGCATGCCTGCTCTCTCTCTCTCTTAAATAAATAAAATCTTCGAAAAAATTACTCTATTACTCTTGATAAAAACCAAGTAAGCAAAAAGAAAGTAAAATAAAATATTTAATGTGGTTGAAAAGAAAAACTACTAAGCTAAAATTCTACATTCAACAAAATTATCTTTCAAAAATAAAAGAGAGATAAAGACTTTCTCACCCTAACAAAAACTGAGGGAACTCGTTGCCAGCAGATCTGCCCTATAAGAAATATTAAAAAGTTCTTCAAGAATTAAAATTGTATGGGTCAGAAACATATATACGTAAAAAGAAAGACATCAGAAAATAAATAAAAATAAAACAATTATTTTATAATTCCTGGTTGATATAAAAGGCAACTGCTTGATTAAAACAGTAATAAAAAATTGAGTGATTACAGCATATGGATTAGTAAAATGAATAACAATAATATCACAAGGGACAGGAGGGAGGAATTGGGAAATCTCTATTATAAGGTACCTGCACTACATGTGAAGTAGTATAGTATTATCCTAAGGTTGTTTTAGATTATTTTAAAAGATACACCATAAACCACAGGGAAATTACCAAAAAGTTATGCAAATAAGTAAAAAATGAGACTCTAAGACTAGAAATCAAATGGAAATGTAAGATGCTCAGTTAAAACTCGAGAAGCTAGAAAAAGAAAGGGGAAAAGAAAAAAAAAGTTACAAAGATAGTAGATTTTAATCCAAATGTATCAATAATTACTTAAAATGTTAATGGTTAAATATCCCAGTAAAAATACATTAGATGGGGGGCGCCTGGGTGGCTCTGTCAGTTAAGCATCTGCCTTTGGCTCGGGACATGATCCCAGGGTCCTGGGATTGAGTCCTATATTGGGCTCCTTGCTCAGCAGGGAGTCTGCTTCTCCCTCTCCCTCTCCTGCTCCCCCTGCTTGTGCTATCTCTCCCTCTCCCACTCTCTGTCAAATAAATAAATAAAATACTTTAAAAAATATACTAGGTGGGATAAAAGCACACAACCCAAAATATACACTGTCTATAGGAAATGTGTACTGTCTACACTTTCAATGTCAAGGTTCATATGTGTTAAAGATAAAGAAATGGAGAAAGATTTACCATGCTAACACTAATTAATCAGAAGAAAGCTGTAATATCTATATTAATTTCAGACAAAGCAGACTGTCAAACAAGGTTACTATCGGGGATAGAGAGAACATTATATAATGATAAATGGGTCAAATTTCTAAGAAGACCTAACAGTTCTAAATGTGTATGTACCCGTATTTACTTTCTATGGCTGCCATGCAAATTACTACACACTGAGTGGCAGAAAACAACAGAAATGTATTCTTTCACAGATGTCTGAAATCAAGATGTCAGCAGGGCCACATCCCTCTGAAGCTTCTAGGGGAGACTCGTTCCTTGCCTCTGCTGTGGCTCCAGGTGTTCCTTGGCTTGGGGCTTTGTAAGCGCAATCTGTCTCTGTCTTCACCTGGCCTTTTCCTTTTTCCTGTGTATTTCTTTTCCTTATGTCTCTTATATAAAGACACTTATTGTTGGCTTGAGGGTCCACCTGGATAACCGGGATGATTCCATTTTGAGATCTTTAACTTAATTACATCTGAAAGGACTTTTTCACAAATAATGACACAGTCACAGGTTCTAGGATATGGATAAACCTTTTGCGGAGCCACCTTTGAACTCACTATAGCACGGAACAACAGAACATCAAGCCACACGAGGCAAAAACTGATAGGACTGAAATGAAAAATAGACACATTCTATTTGGAAAGTTCAACCTGCTTTTGTCAGTAATGGATGGTCACACAGGCAGAAAAGCAGAAGGATTATAAATGACTTAACAGCCCAATAAATCAACTTTTTCTAATTGGCATTGCTAGAATATTCCATCCAACAACAGGATACACATGTGGAAGACCCACATTACTCTATTCAAGGCTTACTCTAAAGTTACTGTAATCAAGACAGTGTGGTATTTGTAAAATAATAGACACATCAGCCAATAGATCAGAATAAAGAGGTCAGAAATAGACCCAGACAAATATAACCAACTGATCTTTGATAAAGGAACAAAGGCAAGTCAATGGATGGAGAAAGGTTAACCTTTTTTTCAATAAAGGGACTGGAATAATTGGAGACATGTATATTTTTTTAAAGAATGATCCTAAACACAGACCTTACATCTTACATAAAAATTAACTCAAAATGTATCATTCATTTAAATTTAAGCCATAAAACTATAAAATGTCTAGAAGAAAAGTAAGAGAAATTTTGTGATTTTTTTGAAAAAACATAAAAAGAAAAAATTATAACCCATGAGAAAATGATAAACTGGACTTTATTAATATTAAACATGTTTTTTTCTGAAAAAAAACTTTTAAGGGAATGAAAAGACAAGTCATAAAGTAGTAAAAAAAATTTACAAATCATATGTTTGATAAGATTACTTATATCCAGAATAAAGTGAAATTATAAAACTCAATCATAACACACCCCCCATAAAGCTGGGCAAAAACTTTATAAATAGACACCTCAGTAAAGAAGGTATACATGTGGGAAATAAAGCTATCAAAAGATGCTCAACATCTTTTTTCATTAAGAAACTGTAAGTTAAAATAATAAGAATCACTACACATCTGTAAGAATGGCTAACATCCAAAAAACAGACAATATCAATCCCTGGCAAGAATATGGAATATCGGGAGCTCTCATTCAGTACTGGTAGGAATTCAAAATAGTACAGACACTTTGGAAGACAGTTTGGTTGGCAGTTTCTTATAAAACTAAACACATTTTTAAAAATTAGGTATAGTTGACACATGATGTTATGTTAGTTACAGGTGTATAGCACAATGATTTGAGTCTATAGGTTATACTACGCTCACAAGCGCATATACTAAATACCTTCTTATCATACTCATCATATAGGGTATTGGCCCAACCCATTTACTCACTTGATTTAAAAACTTGTGTCCACACACAAACCTGCATAAATATATTTATAACAAATTGATCATAATCATCAAAAACTTGAAGCGATCAAGAGCTTCTTCAGTAGGTAAATGGTTAAACTAACTTTGAGAAATCCATATAGGCGAGTGCTATTCAGAGGTTAAAAAAAAGAAAGAAAACTGTCTGTGCATACAACAAAAATGAATTTCCTTTTTTTGCTGTCTATAAGAGACCCACTTTATTTTCCTCCAGTTTTACTGAGATATAATTGACATATACCATTATGTTAAAGTGTACAACATAATGATTTGATATATGTATCTACTGCAAAATGATTACTGCCTTAAGTTCAGTTAACATCCACCAGCGCACATAGTTACATTTTTTCCCCTTGTGTTGAGAACTTTTAAGGTCTTAAATGCATATAGCTAAGTGAAAGAAGCCATTCTGAAAAGTCTATATACTGTGATTCCAATTACATGACACAATAGAAGAGACAAAATTACAGAGGTGGAAAACAGCCTTGTGCTTGCCAAGGTTTGAGAATGGGAGGTGTTGAATAAGATAAAGCACAGATACCTTTTAGGGCAATGAAATTAGTCTGTGATACTGTAATCGTGGATACATGCTTTTGTCAAAGCCCAGAGTTCTTACAGCACAAAGAGTGAACCTTAATGTTTACATAAATTTTAAAAGAAAATGAGGAGATCTAGGGATCCAGGCTGGAATGCAGACTCTGAGGAAAGAATCCATCCTTATTAAAAATGCATGACATAACCTCATTGAAGCAAGAAGGCTAAAAGGTACTGACCTAAGCAACTTTGAAAATTAGCAGAAATTGTAAAACTAAAGGCAAAGGAAACAATACAGCCCCACTGTTCTCAAATTGGCATCATCGTTTCCCACGGCAATGCAGGTTAAAAATTTTGAAACCACTGTATATGGATACTTGGATTAGACAAGTAAGTCAATGTATGGTCTGCAGTGGGAGCCAAGAGTCTCCCTGTTAGAGTGGGAGTTACGGATAAGCAAGGGAGGGAAGCTAGCATGAATCATGTGGTACTGGACTGGAGTTAGAGACATGAATATTTATTCATGGTTAGCTTACTATAGATTCAGATGGTGGAATATCAAAATTATAGATATGTGTATATGATGTGAACACACCCAGCGCCCAGATCTTGGTTTCTGGTACCATTTTCCAACAAAAGCAACCTGAGCTTTTTGGAGAAGTGGCTGATTCTAAGTCTCGGGCAGGGAATGAATATACAAGATGAGCCTGAGGCAGTTTTAGCACAGAATGTAAGGAAGTACCAAACCAAGCGAAAAATGATGAATGTGTGTCAAAGAGAAACACAAAACATAGCTAAAAGAGCCTCCAGTGACAGAAGCTAGAATAATTTGAACAAGGTAGTAAATAAAACCATATTGGGTTATAACCCAAAGTATAAAATAAATATCCATGAGTCTATAGTAACATAAATAAATAAATGAATAAAGGAGGGAGAATAGACATATCCCATGCGGAGGAATTCCAAATGATTTATATAGGTACTTCTTCCTCAAGGAGGGGAAGCCTAACTCATCACCCCTTAAGATGGGCTCCTTAAGGAGTGAACTCCTTAAGAGTGACTATCTTCCAAAGTGTACAATATGGAAAGTGGAAAAAAAGTTTCTTCACAGTGGAGAAATCTAACAGATACTTTCTCAGCTGGGGATGTAGGATAACATCAACAGTGATCAATCATATTAAGAGTATGTACCCTTGATGTGATAGAAGAATAGTACTTTACATCTGTGTTCTTCCTCACAAAAATCCACAACCCAAGTCTACCATAAAATAACACCAAACTCAAAATGAGTGACATCTCAAAAAATGTAAAGTCATCAAAAACAAGGAAAATCTGAGAAAAGATGTTAGTCTAGAGAGGTCTAAACAGAGATGATGATTACACATATATCCATACAGGATCTGAGAACAGAAAAATGGCACTAGCGAAAGATACAAAAATATGAATAAAGTATTTAGTTAAGTAATAATAAGTGAAATATCTGTTTATTAGTTTTTACAAATGTGCCATATGAATGTAAGATGTTAACAACAGTGTAAACTGGGTTGAGGCTACATAGCAACTCTATTTTCCTTGAAACCTTTCAATAAATCTAAAGCTATTCTAAAAATAATTAAAAATCTCATGTTGCCTTATGATCATCATAATAAGCACCAATTCTCATTAAAAAAAAAAAAAGGAAACCGGGGCACCTGGGTGGGCCAGTCAGTTAAGCGTCCAACTCTTGATTTCAGCTCATGTCATGATCTCATAGGTCCTGGGATGGAGTCCCGCCTCGGGGGTCTGCACTCAGTGGGGAGTCTGCTTCTTTCATTCTCCCTCTCTCTCTGCTCCTCCTTTCTCTCTCTCTCTCAAATAAACAAATAAATCTTAAAAAAATGGGAACCTAGTAGACTTCATTATAACCTATACAGTGGTTCGAAAACTGTAAATTTGAATTTCCGTACCTATACATGAAGTACCCACCTTCCAGTTTACCTAGTCACTAACACTCCTTAATACCTTAAATATAGTCTCCTTCACTTATTTATGTTACATATCTAGGGTCTTTAAGTATGTGAGTTTACATTGCTGATATAAAATATGTAATAGCTTAGAAGTAACTTTGTACTGATTATTGAAATTTTGTCATAAAAAATGTTTTAATTTGAGGGACACCTGAGTGGCTCAGTTGGATGAATGTCTGACTGTTGATTTTGGCTCAGGTCATGATCTCAGGGTCATGAGATGGAGGCCCTCGTGGGGCTCTGTGCTCAGGCATGGAATCTTCTTGAGATTCTCTATCTCCCTTTCCCTCTGCCCCTTCCTCCACTCATATTCTCATTCTCCCTCTCTCAAATAAATAAACAAATCTTTTTTTTTAAAGTTTTAATTTTAACTTGAAGAGTAGACAAGGAGAATTGTGTTAAGTTAGTCCACCAAAGCCATTTCCAACCCGATAACATAATGTACTGATAACTACAAATGACTTAGCAGGTCCTAGCATGTAGTAAGGATTCAACAAATGCTGACTGGGTTAGTTATGATGGTTAGCAAGTCTCTGGGAGGGATTAGAAAATGTAGAATTGGGGAAAGGAAGAACAGAACCTGTGGAAGAAACAACAAAGGAAATTGAAAGTTCAGGGTGTAACTGACAGAAACAGCTCTGCTGGCAAAGATTTGTCAAATATTTGCAATGTGTTACGGTTGTTAAAACTTCTTGAATCACCTTGAAAACACTGAGAACAATGAGAATAACAGCAGAATTTCATAAAACATTTAGCTCAATTAACTTGGGGGCCAGGCCTAACTAGAATATGTTAGGGGTATCACTGGGGGTTCTGGTCTGAGCCAAGACACTGGCAGTTTTCTTACACATTGGCATGGGTACTGATGTCAAATTACATCACTCTTATTGAAATGTATTTCTCTACATATATACACTAGCACAATGCTCTTTTTATGAAAGCGATAGACTTTCTGGAACTACTTACCTTTGTTATCTCTATTTTATTAGAATTTTCAATAATTTGAGACTGTATAAATTAATAACAAAATTTAATGTCTACTAATGAGGATTCAAAAAGTAACTATTTAATTTTTACACAGTACATATTTTTCCTCATAAAATAAATCTTAAAATTGTAACCTATCAGAACGCTCACTTTTGTTCAAATTCTCTTCGTGATCCCTGCATGCTCTTAACTCTTTTCTCTATTGTTGGAATGACACTGATGTTTTGTTTTGTTTTGTTTTACTTTGTTTATGTAATGTAAGTAACAACGGAAGAAAAAAGGACTCTCTTTGCATGCCTGAGTCTGGGATCAAATCTTATTAAGAAATCTCCTTTTAAAAAAAATATTTTCCTTCCTCCAAGTCTTTCAAAGTATTGAAAGAGGAAAATGCAACAGAGATTCTGTTTAGTTATAAGGTGGCCTCCACCAACAAATCCTAAATCTGTTATTTCTCCCTCTTTTTCTTCTTCTCTGGAATTTTGCCAGTCATTTTCATCTTAAAATGGGCTCGATTCCCTCGGGACCTACAGGAAGCAGGGAAGAAAAGAGATTTGCTGACAAAAAAAGACAGTGTTTCTTTAAATGTGACAATTATGCAAACAACTAATTTCAGTTACAGCATGATGGAACAAGTTCTCTCCCATCAGTCTGTGGGTGCCCACAAGAGGAAATGGTTAATGACGTAGGGGAATGCAATATATATTAAGGAAAACTCTACAGGAAAAAAACTATGAGAGTTGGTTTAGAGTAGTAAATAAAAATGGCATATTGGAAGTAAGAGGGATGATATATGCCAAGCTCAGAGAAGAACTTGAGCAAAATACAGAGCTGAAAACATATCTGATTGTGTTTAGGGAACAGAAGTCAGTTCAATATGATTGGAATGTGGTTTATAGTGGAATAATATAATAGGAGTCAAGTCAGGCCAAGAACACAGTTGATTTATAAGGCTGGAGGATTGGCTAAGGAGTTTAGTCTCTACAGGCAAGGACCAACTGCTGAACATGTTGAAGGTAGTGCTTTAGTGTCTCCCATAAGATAAGTAAACAAATAGTTACTTTTACGCTAAGTCAGGCATACGGGGTAGACAGCTGAACAGCACACTGTGCTTGTATTGAGGATCTTACCCTCTAGAGGGTTATACAAAGAAGTAATCGTTTCAATGCAACAGGACAGTTTATGATTGAGTTTTTACCCCCATTCTGCTTTGGAGGCTGAAAGAACAACTTTCAGGAGGCACTTTTCTGAACCGGAAATTTCGGCTTGTGAAATAGTTCTGGTAGTTGACACACAATTGTCATTGACATAGACATACACATATGACATAGACATAGTCTACTGACATAGAATCAAAGGAGTTTGGTTGCATGAAACATGACAAACTGTGCCCTCCTCCCCACCCCTGATCCCCATGCCTCTGCCTCAAGGGACGTTGAGCTCATCCTTGGCCTCCGCTTGCTCTGGATAAATCAGAGAGGGATCCGCATAACTGGCTTTACAAGTGTGACAAGGAAGCAGCTTGGGACCACTGCCCCCCTTTCCTCCCCAATACATGTACCTCACTACTACAATCTGCCTTGGGACCAAGAGAACAAATGCCCTTTTAGCCTAATTGATAGTAATTCTCAGTGGAAGCCATAGATATCAGGTCATGCGTCATCTGGGCCTGTCAACTCTCCCCTGGCACATGTATCTCCTTTTCCTGCTTCATTTTTCTCCAAAGCTTTTTATCACTACCTGATATTTACATATTTTATTTCTTCACTCCCTCAACTACGTTGTGTTCAACAGGGTCAGGAATTTATTTATCTATTTATATTTATTTTGCTTCATTTTGTTTGTTCACTGCTGTAACCCCTAATGGCCAAATAAGAGTGTGCAGCATATATTAGGAAAACAAGTATATTCTGAATGGAAGAACTGATTGAAGACAAAATGGAATATTTAGGGATACTTACAGCTTATATTTCCGAAGAATCGTGGTTCTAAATAATTCATGCAGGACATAGGAAAAGTTTCTAGTTTGGGACCATGTCTGCTATTTAGCTCTCAATGTGCTGATTTGTTGGGGGCATTGAAATTTCTGTGTTTTAGAGTGGGGAAAATGGGTCTGGAATCCTGAGGAAATATCAAAAATAGCCCCAGGAGAAAAATTCTTCATTCAATATTTAAAAACAAAAGAGCGCTCCTTGTGAGAAACCTGGTCTTTAAACTTGAAATCATTTCCCTTCCTAATAGAAATACAAGTGGAATTCTCAGTGACCAACTTATCAACTCATGCTTGCTTTACATACTCCCCAAATTGCTTACATTCAGTTCTCCTAACGTTTTTCAAAAGTGAGATGAGTGAGGCCTTGACAAGGCATTTATGTTAGGGCTTAGGTGTTTGTTAATAGTTTTAAGGAGTGTGAAATGTCCTTCCCCTTCTGTAACAACAACAAAAAAAGGTCTGTTCTCAGTAGACCTCTGCAGTCTGTACATCTGGAAGGAGAAAGCCTCTAACAACGTCTGGGCTTTGTCAACCTGACTTAAAACAACATTTTCAAAGGTAATTGTGATAATGCAAAGAAACGGGGCATTCCTCTGCCTTTACTCTGTCAGCAGGGAGGGTGGGACTCCAGGATTCCCTTTAAGGTATATGACGCTGTTATTCTCTCTGCAAAAGGTAAAGCGAAATGAGGGAAGGTACGCTATTTTTAATGTCAGGTTCAACAATTTTATTTTATTTCCTTTTTTAAAAAGATTTTATTTACTTACTTGACAGAGAGAGAAACAGCAAGAGCAGAAACACAAGCAGGGGGAGAGGGACGGGAAAAGCAGGCTTCCTGCCGAGCGGAGAGCCGGATGTGCGGCTTGATCCCAGAACCCTGGGATCCTGACCTGAGCCGAAGGCAGACGCTTAACAACTGAGCCACCCAGGCGCCCCAGATTCAATACTTTTAACTCCAGGCAATTTCGAACCAATTTTATCCAAATGAATGTTAATGAGCTCAATTCTCTGATCATTACATTAGAAAGTTCAATTAAAAAAAAAAGGAGAGAAATTTTTCAATAAGCCCTAAAGTATATTACAAGGGAATTGTGAATATACATTTATGTTTTCTTAGTAAAAATGTCCAGAGTCAAGTGACAGAAGTAGAGAAGAGTGTAACAAGAGTGGTGGAGAACATGTATTCACAGTGAGAGGGCCATAAATAAGAAACCGAGCTCAGTTCTTTAACCATAGTGAGACGTGAGTCCCTTTGCTGTAGGTTCTTCTTCCATGAAATGGAGATCATCAAAATCATGGAGTTGTCTTGAGGTTTAAGTGACATAATGTGGATAGAGTATCACATTTTCTAGAGTTAGAAAGAACTCTCTATATGGTAACTATTCATGGAGATGGTCAGAGATTTGGGAGTTCTGAGAAATGCAGTATCCTCATTTGATTTTATTTAAACTAAAAGCTATGATTTCTTAGGCCAAGTGAGTAAGTTCAAGGTCAGGCTAGGAAAGAAATATATAAAAAAACACAAGCTCTTATCTTACTTATTTATTCACAAGGAGTTTTTATTAACAAGGAGTTCTTTGGGGACCACATCGGAGATTTCTGCAGCTTACAAATGTCAGGAACATGGAAAGAAACACCAGAGCAACTTATTTCAGGCAATAAAACCATTTCTGGACTGTGGAACAGGAAAGGTAGGCACGATTGTTTTATATAGTCTATAATAATTTCTGGTAGAAAGAAGGAATCCTGTGCATCTCTGCAAGGATTCGACAGTAAGTTTGAAGACACCACTTTTTGAGGTGAACTTCTAAATTAGTCTTACAATGAAATCTAGAACTGTACAATATTATGGACTTAGGAGAGAGAACAACAGTTGCTCCTGGCACAGCACTCTTTGGATCTAGGTGTTCCTGTGTCACCTGAGAATCCTTCCATTGACTCAGCCAATAGGGGGGACTGGACCAGTAGCCGGGGACTAAAGTGTGGTAACAAGGTGATGGAGGTAATGAAACACATGGGTTAACATTGGCTTTGAAGTCAGACTATCTTTGAAGTCAGGCTATGTGAGTTCTAAACCCTCCATCACTTGCTATGTGTGGCATTTGCTCAGGTTACTTAATCTTTCCAAGTCTCATGTTACTCATTTGGATAAAAGGGACGATAATACCTACTTGAGAGGATCCCTGAGAAAATTACATGAGACACTTCACTGAAAGGAGGGCATATTATCCAGCACATAATAGCAAATCATTAAATGTTAGTGGCTATTATTATGTAAATAAATGGCATTTAATACTTCTTTTTACAAAAGAAAAAGAAAACACAGACCTGAACATCAAATGCTCATCTTCAGATTTTCAACTACATTTCAGGAGAGGTTGCTTTAATACAGTACTCAACCCATTTTCTTTTCAACATTCTCTTCTGGTGCAAAGATTTTTCTGAATAAACAAAATTTCAGGGAGAAGAACTTACAGTGGAGATTACATAAAATATTTAGTGAAACCGTTTCAGTTCAGTGTCTTTCAGATGTCTTGCAGTGAGGAGGGGTAGAACTACAACATTTACTAAAACCCCTCACTCATCCCCTGGGCCCTGCCAGCCTAAGTGAACACACGATGGGCCTTGGAAGCATGGCCTCTTGATGGACCTCCCTGGAAGACAACATTTTCCTGAGTCTTTGATTAATTGAATTGAGCATTTCAGGTCACCAGCCTCAAATTTTACAAATGCGAATTTACTTTAATTTCCCAATCCCTTAAAAACACTCTCTGCAGCTCTGTACCTGATTTTAAAATAGTGCTGCCAGCACTGTTATTTATAGATCAAATTTCCATGGGAAATAAGTACATTTTTTTGATATCCCTGAGCTCCTTGCAACTCCTTGTGATTTTTTTCCATCTTTCAATTTATTTGAAAATATGGATCTCTCTCTCCCTCTCTCTCTCTCCCCCTCTCTTTCCATTTATTTATTTGTTTGTTTATAATAGGTTCATTTTGTCACATAAAGGAAATGATATCTCTGGTAACCTACTATTCCTGCTGTGGTTTGTGACACTGTCCAACCTTAACATTTCCTTTATTGAAACAAGTAATAATAGAAAATGTTCTCCATTTTTCCTGGGTTTCTTATTTTTGAAAAAAGAACAAATATCATTGAATATAATAGTAAAATGCATCATTCACGCATCATCTGGACTTCTTTTTAGCAAGGACCAAATGATGCATGAAAAACTTAGTTTTTATTATTGTCTGACAAAGCAAGTGTGACAGTCAAATCCCCCACACCAACTAGAGGAGGAAGAAATAGCAGTAATTTAAAGAAAAACTGAATTTTAGGGTAACTTTCTTACTTAGTCTTATTCTGTTATAGTAAGTCGAAGGTACAGTGTAATACAGGGCCTCAATCAATCTCTGAGACATCGAGTATTCAGAATGGTGAAAATATCTATAGAGCAGTCCGGTAAACATTAAAGTATATACAGTGTTGCAGGATATCATTTACACAATTTTTTTCTCCTTCCCTCCCTCCTGCCTTTTCCTTTTTGACATTTCCACTAGCTCTAATCCCTCACTTGATTTTTTGAATCCAGGAAACATTACTCACATTTGAGCGGTAATTTGCATAGCCCTTTCACATAAGTTTTATTTTTTAGTAAATTTAACCCCTTGGAAGGACACATGAAAGAAATGCTAATCATCTTTATCTCTATCTTGCAAAAGGAGAAACTTGGGGAAACCATCATTTGCCAAAAGGCAACCAAGTAACGAAGAACAGAGCTAACTTTCAGCTCGCGGCTGTTTCCGTATTGGGCCCTGGCTGCAGCATTCATCCCAAGCAGCAACTTGTGGAAGGCCGCCCGGCGAACGTCGGGGGGCACGTGGCAGGAAGTACCAGTCCGGGGTGCACCAACCAAGTCCAAAGGCTGGCCGCTTTCCAGACACCCTGTGTCTCTCCCAGGGGAGCTATCATTTGGCTGAGAATGCTTTTCCCCAGAGCACTTGCCTGACCGAGCCCTGGTCCTTCTGTGCAGTATGGGGAGAGGACCCTTCTCCAGCACGTCTTCCTTTTCCGACCCCTGTATTTCTAGGGGAGACATCTTTTCTCTGGCCCCATGATGTGTTACCGCATTTAACAGACTCAGCAATTATGGTGCCTCAGGCTCCTAGAAATGAGAAGGGAATTCCATTTTGATCACCTTCTTTGCTCGGAACCTTCTCTCCCCTGAAGCCTTTGAGGACCCTCCCTGGGTGGGCATGGCTCTGCCTTCAGAGGGCTATGCAAGCATCTGTGCACACTCCCCCGGAGTTGTTTACACATGTGCACACATAACGTTGCCATCACACTGAAAAGTCAGACTTGCATGTAGTGTGTCTCTGTATCCCCACTGAGCAGAATATCTCTTGGATTTATTGAAGGAATGAGGAAAGGAAGGAAGGAATAGATAAGTGAATGAATGTTCTTAGGGGCTTGACCAAATAAATGCTTAAAAATCTTTCAGGCTGTGTGGGGAGGAAAACTCACATACAACCTGTATCAGTCACAATAATCTCGTTCTCGGAACACCTCTGGAGAGGCGGACTTGCTGGTTAGGGATAACGATATATTGTCTGCATGATATTTGGTTGATTTTTAAGAATTATTTTCAACAAAACCACATTATTTGTGATTAAACATATATATTTAGCATATAAATATATATTAAAATCCATGTCCTGGTAGTTGTCATTTCCCTAAGTTCTGCTGGCTCCAGACAGTCTGGATTTGATTCAATTCTTTGTTCTGTGAAAGAAAAACAAAACATATTTAGAAGAGGGATGATTAAAAATAAACTAATATGATTCCACCTAGAGTTTATTTATAAGAAGTCATCTGTTTATGCTTGGATCAATACTATCAGGAAACTTTTGAAAACCTAAAGCTAATATGATTACTTACTTCCTTTGGTAACTGGTTATTAAAAGAAATAAGGTGGTACTAATTTCAAGGTAGCTACTTTTTTTTTTTAAAGATTTTATTTATTTATTGACACACACAGAGAGATCAGATCACAAGTAGGCAGAGAGGCAGGCAGAGAGAGAGGAGGAAGCAGGCTCCCCGCTGAGCAGAGAGCCTGATGCAGGCCTCGATCCCAGGACCCTGAGATCATGACCTGAGCCGAAGGCAGAGGCTTTAACCCACTGAGCCACCCAGGCGCCCAAGGTAGCTACTTTTAACAGCCATTTGTGCTTCCCTGAATCTTGAAAGTGAAATGTTGATTTATGTGAACAACCTAAGGCCTTAGGCATGATTCAGGTCAGGTATTAGAAAATGTCACCGAAAATGCACTATGCTAGGGAAGGGCCCAAAACATGAAAACGTGGTGTAGATCGTTTTCTTCAATTTCAGAGAAGCCATTTGTCAGAGAAGAAGAAAACTATGTGCAAATATGAGATTATATTTATTAATAAAGATGACGAGGTATTCAGTAAATGTTCATGAAGTGTATGCCACATGTGTCAAGCTCTGTGATGAACAAGGAGAAGTTCTAGCAAAGATGAAACTTTCTCTTCAGGTCACAGTCTAGTGTAGCAAAGTGGGAGAGTGGCACGTAAAAGAAGTATCACGAAACATGGGAAATAGTATAGCTGAGATTTGTTTGAGGTGCGGTGAGGGTGCAGAGGAACACCTCACTGTGAGTGAGGTATGAGTCCACAGAAAGCTTTACAGGGGTGCCTGTCGAGAGTCTTAAAAAAGAAAGGAAGTAGACATGTCCAAATGTAGACAGGAGATTCTAGCAGAAGTTACTACCTATGCTAAGATAAAAAATCAAAGCATGATTAATTTTTTAAAGATTTTATTTATTTATTTATTTATTTATTTATTTATTTATTTATTTATTTTTAATTTTATTTTTATTATTTGCCCAAGGGGTACAGGTCTGTGAATCATCAGGCTTACATCTTTCACAGCATTCACCAAAGCACAAACCCTCCCCAATGTCCATAACCCATCCACCCTATCCCTACCCTCCCACCCCCCAGTAACCCTCAGTTTGTTTTATGAGATTAGAAGTCTCTTATGGTTTGTCTCCTTCCCCATCCCATCTTGTTTCATTATTTTTCCCTCCCTACCCCCCACAACCCCCCACCCTGCCCCTCTAAAGATTTTATTTATTTATTGCAGAGAGAGAGTATGTGTGAGCATCAGCAGGGGTGGGGGAGTGGGGAGGGACAGAGGGGGAGAGGGAGAAGCCAACTCCTGCTGAGCAGGGAGCCTGATGGGGGGCTCGGTCCCAGAACCCTGGGGTTATGACCTGAACTGAAGGCAGACTCTTAACCCACCGAGCCACCCAGGCGACCCAAAGCATGATAATTTTGTAGGGTGGGAAGCAGTTTGATACAGCTGGTGAACCAGTTTTGCATAGGAGGAGTTAAATCTGATCTTAGAGGATGTTCCAATTACCTAAGCTAACGTCTTTGCAGCAATTAACTTCACATACATAAGTAGAAAACCAAAAACACAGAGATGCTTAAATATATGCAAATGAGGGAAACAAACTTTATGTCAGGTACATGGGAATGTTATTTCCTCCTTGTGATATTTATAGGCTAAGTGATTGGAAAGTTGAGGGCATAGCCTTTGGAGGCAGAAAGGCCTATTTTTCATTCTTTGTTACTGATTATCTAAATGATGTAGGAAATGTTACATAACCTGCTCAGCATCAGTTTTTTTAGATAGAAGTTATAAATCGTACACTCAACTTGCAGATCTGAGTCCGGAACTAGAAGATCCTCAGGGAATGATAGTTATTTTTATTTTTACCACTATACTAATGACAATATTATAGATTTGGGCTAGGAGACCTGTCCCTGTAACAGACCCTGTTTCAGTCATTGTGCATGGAGGGTACCATTACAATGTATTCCCTAATCAGGCCACTAGGCGGGGCCTCTTTATCCCATAGGGGTTCTACTGGCCAATGGCTTTTCAGGCCATTTAGACATATGAGAGCAGAACTACTGTAATGCCCATACAACTTGTTGTGGCTCTTTCCCTCCTGGCTGTTATTTCCATCTCTCATTGGAGCTCTGCTGTTTTGTTTTGTTTTCTTTTTTTTTTTTTAAGTTTTATTTATTTATTTGACAGAGAGTAGGAGAGCACAAGCAGGGGGAGCGTCAGGCAGAGGGAAAGGGAGAAGCAGACTCCCTGCTGAGCAGGGAGCCCTATTCCTGGCTCAGTCCCAGGACCCAGGATCATGACCTGAGCCGAAGGCAGACGCTTAACCCACTAAGCCACCCAGGCGCCCCGCTTTGCTGTTTTCTTGGGAGAGAAGAAAGCACTATAAATAGCCTGTGTCCCTGACCATAAAGCCAAATGAATATACTCTTATAGCTGCTCTTCTATTATGTATCAAAGACTTACCATGTATTAGGCACTATGCTAAGTGCTATTTTTTTTTTAAAGATTTTATTTATTTGGCAGAGAGGCAAGCAGAGAGAGGAGGAAGCAGGCTCCCTGAGGAGCAGAGAGCCCTATGCGGGGCTCGATCCCAGGACCCTGAGATCATGACCTGAGCCGAAGGCAGAGGCTTAACCCACTAAGCCACCCAGGCGCCCCTGCTAAGTGCTATTAAGAAAATTGTCTTTTTCATTCTCAGGACAGTTCTGTGAGCTAGTTACTGTTATAGTTCACATTTTAGAAGTAAGAAAAATGAAGCTTATTATGGTAAAGTAACTTGCCCAAAGTCAAACATTCACTAAATGGCTGGATAAAAAACCTGAATCCAGCCCATATTAATTCCAAAGCTCACGAAACTTACTACTTTGTACAAGATACAATTATATTTGTTGCAAATGGATGGAATCAAACTGGGAGGGGCAGAGAAAAAATGCCCTGATTTTGCAACTTCTTTTACTTGGCTTTGTTCTAGTGTGGAGAAGCCTTGAAAGAGCAGACTTGTTTCACTGTTTCTCTACCCGCCTGCGCTGCCTTTATATTTCATATTCTCCCCCCTAATTTATTAAGGAATGTTTATTGAATAGCTACTAAGAACTAGACAGTGGCATTTCTATGATGCTCAGAGTATGTTTGCTGCCCCTGCAGCCTTGCCGAATATATAATAATAACAGAAAAAGAGGGCTAAGCAATAATTATAATATACTGTGACAGGTGTTACGTAGCAATATGGGAAGGTATGAATAACTGCCAGATTCGAATTAACAAGTTTCTTATTTGATAAACTTTATTGTAATGAACCAGTGCTACAGGAACAAACATAATTGATTTTCTAGCTTCGCCATAAAAGAGTGCTTGTAAGGTTAACTAATGGCAACATACATTTCTGACAGAATTACTCCATGAGGCATATTTATGGATTCATTTTTAACTGTAGTATGAAAAAGCAAAATGCCAAGGATGCCTCCTATTTTGAGCCAGTGCCAACAACAATGTAAGTCTCCCTCTTCCATTTCTCTCGAATTCTCTTTGCTATTTCTCTCTTTCCCAAGGTTCAGTGCCTTAGCCTGTTTGGGAGCCAGCCAGAGTTGTAGGATCATGGATCACTAACTTTCTAAGAGGTTTAGAGGAGAGTGTTATATGCCTTAGATTCGGGACAAGCCAGGCTTCCTTTTACCCCAGTAGATGGTGGTGTGACTGTCTTAGGTAGAGCTGGACCTAACTTTTGTGTAACTTACTCAAAAAATGTCATACTTGGTGGTAAGTGTCCAGGCACTACGACAGGATGGAGTATCTTATTCAATATGTGTGATAGCAAAATTTATTAGCGCATTAATTTATGTTTTGTTTATATTGCTATAGAAAAAAATCATGGTCATTTTTAACTGCCTGTCCTTCCGTGCTGAAACCAGTGATGCCTTGAATAAAGCAGTTCTTTTGTTAAAGGATTTCTTTTCCTTCGGTGCCTGCGGTTCTTGGTCATGCCTCTTCGAAGAACGAAGTGGCAGACCAGACAAAGAGTGGTGGGCAGCAAGGCAAAGTTGGTTGACTGATAGTACAAAGCTCCTGAAGAGGGAGGGGGGGACCTGAGAGGGTTGCCAATTTGGTGGTTAAATCTAGGGCCTTTTATGAGCTCTTTGGGGTGGGCTCTTTGAATCTGATTAAGTCTCCAAGCACCTGTCACCCAATCAGGTTTTTGTCCACACACTCATCTACCTATCAGATAGTTGTTCACGTGGGAGAGGGTGGGCAGTTCCTGCCAGGGTGGTATTTCCCAGCCTCAGGAATGAGGAGGATTGCAGACATCACTGCCCTAAGGAACACAGGCCAGCCACAGGCCGACAGATGAAGCTCTTTGCTTAAACATCCCATAGGCTATTGAGCTGCTCCCAGGGCCTGGATTAGAATGGCAAAGGCCATTTCCTTCCTTTCTGGCACATACAAGTTGTAAGTCCTCCCAGTAGGAAGACTTAAAGCTGGGCTACTGAGTAAAGCCTAGAATAACAAGATGGGGTCTTTTCCTTTTAAGGGTAATTTTCCTCTTGGGGGGGGCAGGGTGGGGAGAAGGGAGAGCCTTGTCCCTGCCTTTCTTCTGACTATCCCTCATTACTTTAAAAAGGTAATGTTGGGACGCCTGGGTGGCCCAGTTGGTTAAGCAGCTGCCCTTGGCTTGGGTCATGATCCCAGGGTCCTGCAATCGAGTCCTGCATCGGGCTCCTTGCTCAGCGGGGAGCCCGCTTTTCCCTCTGTGTGCTGTTCCCCCAGCTTGTGCTCTCTCCCTCTCTCTCTGACATATAAATAAAACCTTAAAAAAAAAAAGTGACAGTGTATTTATGTGAAAAAGGATAGAATCGTGTTAATGGACAGCAAGAGCTGGGGGAGAACTGGGGAGGTGATTATTACCTCTGGACTTGGAAAATAAGGAATAATTATCCCAAGCTGGCACTGTCTCAAGACTAAAATGGGTTCATTCATAGAAGTGTGAGTATATCAGAAGGAATTCACTAGGGAGACTGAACTCCATTCACTAGGACTTCATGCCTTGACCAAAGTCTCCAAGACTCAGAGTTAGATTTTCACAGATACAGTTAACTTTTAAGGCCTGGTAACAGCTTCGAGAAATGAATATATAAATGGTCACCAGCGTAGATCCAGGATGGAAGGGATCCCCTAAATGTTTTTTTTTTTTTTAAAGATTTTATTTATTCATTTGACACAGAGAGAGAGATTACAAGTAGGCAGAGAGTCAGGCAGAGAGAGAGGAGAGAGGAGGAAGCAGGCTCCCTGCTGAGCAGAGAGTCCAATGTGGGCCTCGATCCCAGAACCCTGGGATCATGACCTGAGCCGAAGGCAGAGGCTTTAACCCACTGAGCCACCCAGGCGCCCTCCCCTAAATGTTTTAAGCTGTGTAAAATCTCTGGACCTTTTTATAATTCTGTAAAGGGGAGGGTTGGCCCCAGTTTGATGATGTATAATCTCTGCCCAGCCCACTAGACTGGAGGAGATTAAATATTATTTTTTAAAAAAGAATTTAATATTTCTTACATATTTTCTGGTGGCTCCAATTAATATCTGCTATGGACATCAAACCTAAAAGAAATTCACAAGCTAGGGATAGGATTTAAAAAAAAAGTGAGTAATCTGTGGCATTAGTAGCCCTACTGATTAACTCTGTTGCTTGGATTCATTTGGCTAAGTGGGCACCTTTATGCTTTCTCCCTTACTACTTCATGTTCATCTTTTCTAGAGCTGCTCACTCTTCTAGACAGAGAATAAAATTCTATTTTATATTGGAAGATTTTTAGAATCTTAGATAATTTTAACTCAAATTCTTTTGTTACTCACACATCAGATTCTGAGGCATAATTTTCTCTACACATGAGAATCACCATATGCAAGCATCAAATTTTAGTTAACTTCACTGATTGTACTGAGGATGGTGACAGCAAGATTAAAATGAACATCAGATAACTTTTAAAGCATTTCTATTTAAGCATAGAATACATTATGTAATTTTCTTAGGAAATGCTCACTCTTAACTTCTTTTGATAGACATACATTTAAAAATGGAATGCCCATTCATATTTGAAATCCCAGAATTCATCTGTGGTCAGCAGCCTCCAAAATGGTTCTCAATAACTGCTGCCTCCTGGTACCCACAGCCTTGTGTAATCCTCCCCTCGAGTGTGGGCTAGTGCCTCTCTTTTGACAAATAGAACGGGGCAAACATTATGGAATGTCTCTTCTGACACTGTGTTGCAAAAAGATTCTGCTTCTTTTATCTTTTTGTTTTTTATCTCTCTCCCTTTTATCTTTCAATCTCTCTCTCTCACCCCCACATTCTGGAGAGACAAACGGTGATATTGTGAGTCAATATGGAGAAGTCCATGTAGCAAGGAACTGAATTCTCTGTCCAGCAACCAGTGAAGACCTGAAGACTACCAACAACCACCTTAGTGAACCAGAAACAGATCCTTCCCCCAGCTGAGCCATGGGATGACTTCAACCCTGGCTGACACAGCCTTGTGAAAGAGCCTGAGTCAGAGGCATCCAGCCAACCCAGTTCCCTGACCCAAGGAAAATGTGAGATCGTGTTAGTTGTTTCGGACTCCTAAGTTTCAGGATAATTGTTACACCAGAGAAGTTGTGAAAAAAAAAAAAGTGAGTGTATGGGCTAATGGATGAACAGTAGAGAAGCCCATGGGCCCAGGTAAGTTTGAAAGGGTTATCTGATCCAAGCTGAGTAATCCTACCTGACATTTATATTTTCTATATAATTATAAAAAAGGCATGCTCTAACTGTTGCGTCTAGGAAGATAAAAATAAAGGATCATACTTTTTCCAAAGCATATCACATGGGTACCAGACTCAGCTGATAAAAACATCCTGATGAATGGGCGCCTGGGTGGCTCAGTGGGTTAAAGCCTCTGTCTTCAGCTCAGGTCATGATCTCAGGGTCCTGGGATCAAGGCCCACATCAGGTTCTCTGCTCAGCAGGGAGCCTGCTTCCTCCTCTCTCTACCTGCCTCTCTGCCTACTTGTGATCTCTCTCTCTGTGTCAAATAAATAAATAAAATCTTTAAAAAACAAACAAACAAACAAAAACATCCTGATGAATATAGATAGATATTTCCATTTGCAGCTTCTCTCAGTTAATCTTGTATTGGTGCCAGATTGGCCACTACAGTGAAAATGCATGTCGTGGTATTTTCTTGATAGGTCAGCAATCATGTTCCTAAAACTCCTATCTGTTGGATATTGGAATTATACATTGCTTTGGCAGTTCTGAGAATCAATTCTTAACTGCTCTTTGCAAAGTTGAGGGTGATTCCAGAATAGATAATTCATTTGTTTGAAAATTAAATATGTTTATATGACATCTTCTTATGAGATCCTCAACATGGCTCTAAATGTAACAGTGTGTGTGTGTGTGTGTGTGTGTGTGTGCGCGCACACCTGTGTGTGTGGAGTGGGGACAAAGATTAAGTAATATAAACAGGATTCAAAGGTTCTGGTAGTACTACAAAAGAGAGATATATTGATTAGGATTCTTTTGCTCAAAAAAGGCAAGGGAATGTTAGAAATAAGTGACATGCTGATTTCTTGCTGCTAGATAAGGGGTTACCATAGTGATAATTGCATAACATCTATATTTCTATGAAGCCATCTGGGAAGGAGTAGAACATTCTTTTTAAAAAGACATTATACTGTTGGCATATTATTTGTAGTTGTAGTTAAAAATAGCCCAAGCATGTGGGTGTTTCATGTTCTTGTCATATTCTTAGGCTTAAAAGAAATGCACACCAAATACCCCATCCCCCCAACTCTCACTCAAGGAACCACACATTACCCACTATCCAGTAATTCTCCAGGGCCTTCCTATGCTATAAGGAAGTCCTAAGACCACATTGAAGAGTCAGCTTATCACAACCTGCTGTGTGAAATTTCTCTCCCTTAAGACAGGTGTCTTCCATTGCTTAATAGGTAAAAACTCTCCACCATCCTCTTTCAGTTTAGACTTAGCTTTTCAGAACTACTCTAAAATTATGAAAAGAAGTGTAAGAAGGTTGTGAGCAGATGTGCTCTGAGTGATGAGGGAGCCACAGGCAGTTTTAGAAGAAAGTGTCCTGTTAGAAGGTGAATTTCCTAAGGATGGAAGTTAGGTCACATTCTTCTCTAACCAAAATACATAGCAAGATGAGGCACTCAGAAAAAGATCTGTTGCAAGAATTTTGGCTGGATATCGACCATCAGAATTTTGGTTACTAGAGCTTTATCCACACCTTCTTCTTTTTCCTAAGTTCATTTGTGCATTATAAATTCATTAATTCTTTCAACACGTATTGAGTTATACACTAAAACTTTTCTTCTTAGGGATCTTACCAATAAAGACAAGAAAAATTTATCTGAAGCAAAGGAATACACCTTAAAATATATACTTACACTCATGGATTCAGTTTGCTCAGGATTTTCTGGCCTAATGACATCTCTCTGCTGTTTAGGGTACATTGCTTTAAGAGTATGTGCACATGCTTTTTGCTCAATGCAAATTAATACTTATAAGATTCCTTTGCATAACATATAACTACACTGAATTTTGTATATATTTATTAGATTATTATTTTCATTTTATTAAATTCTTAGAGTTCTTAACAGAGGAATTACAAAAAAGGGATTCAGGAATCAGAGACTCCCTTTCTCCTTTCTATCTGCCTACAACTGTCTTCAAGAAGGACTTCTACCTTAAGGTCTAACTTTCATTATAGATAAAGTAAGAAACTACCTACAGAATACAGATGTGATTTGGGAAACATGAGCAAAACTCCTTGATCTATCTCCTTTTATTCCCTCTGACTTGCACCTTTAAATTTCAGTTTCCTAAAACATCAGACCCTATTTAAAGGACAAACATTGGGCGCCTGTGTGGCCCAGCGGGTTAAAGCCTCTGCCTTCAGCTCAGGTCATGATCTCAGGGTCCTGGGATCGAGGCCTGCATCGGGGTCCCTGCTCAGTGGGGAGTCTGCTTCCTCCTCTCTGCTTGCCTCTCTGCCTACTTGTGATCTCTCTCTGTCAAATAAATAAATAAAAAATCTTTAAAAAAAAAAAAAAGGACAAACATTACCTGGACTGGACAGAGTATTTGTGTAATGTCTATTATTATAAACTCTCACTTGAATTACATAGTTGGTCAAGCTCTGAATCTGTGAGCAGGGCATTGGGATGATAGTCTAAGGTACAGGTGAATTTGGAATGGAGCATTAACTTTTTCTGGAACACTCTGTGAAATATGAGGGCGGTGGGATGGGACACTGAAAAGGAAAAGAAGAAGTAGGTGTAATTACTAATGATGTTGCAATTTTACTTAGGCTGTTCTGAGTTGCTAGGCAAAATTACTCGATTTTTTTCTCTCCTATCAATAAATCATTCACATGCGTAAGAGAAAATGAAATAGGAAATTGGACAGACGATAGTTATCAAATATATGCATTCAAAAACATGAGAGCTAGAAATGACTATAGTTAATCCTGCTTTTCATCTCTTGATTCTCTTTTAACTTTTTGGGTTTATATTGTGTCATTTATCCAACAATCACTTATTTAATCGAAGGAATTTATTGTGGAAGGAAGTGACTGTGCCTTACTATCCAGCACAATGGCTACATTCTTATAGAAATCCGAAATGAGAAGTCAATTACCATTGCTGGGTTGAGTGCCTACTCTGCCCAGAGGACCTGACTAGAGACAGGCAAGAGTATGCTTGAGTTACAGTGTTTGATCAACATTTGTCCCCCTAGAAGCCCTGCAGCAGGAAGATCAGATTTCTCATTCTTTCCCCCTTTAGTTAAAAAAGGGCATGGTTCCTAGAGCTTTCTAATACTCCACCATCAAGTAGAAAACCTGGTCATCTCTACCTCTAACACACCGGCGAAGAGCAACAACAGAATATATAGCAATGAGTTTTAGAAGAAAAACTTCTGGTTTCACAAGAACCCGAGGCTGCTCCTGCTCTCTCTTATTCACTGTGTTTTGCTAACTTCTGTGTTAAATTTGGGAAGAATAACAGAGCAGGTTCTGCTTTGTTCCCTCCATGTTCTTCTTTCCACTGAACTCTGCAGGAAGCTTGCATTTTCCTTCACTTCCTGTTGAACGTCTTCTGTAGGAAGGCTTTCCCTAATCTGGCAGTGCCAAGGCTGGGAAGGAGTAAAACTTGCCTTCTTTCTGGAGCTCATTACTAGTACATCTATTTGCACCAAGCCTCACCTGGGCTATACCAAGAATCAAAATACTCTTTATGACTCAGTATTTACTTAAATTAAATATATATATAAACATGGGAAAGGAAGATGATGCTATATATTCTGAGACCCCTAGTAAGCCACAACAAAAACCATATTTGAGCATCAAATAATAACAACTAATATTTATTGCATGCTTAATGAATTCCAAACACTGTTCTGTATGCCCTACAAATATCTACTCATTTAATCCTCATACAAAATTTGAAATATAGATCTGTCTATGGAAGGGCTATTATATGGAGGAGACAACTGTTCTCTTAAATATCTCAATATTATTGTCTCCCTACAAAAACTGAAACAGGGCGCCTGGGTGGCTCAGTGGGTTAAAGCCGCTGCCTTCGGCTCAGGTCATGATCCCAGGGTCCTGGGATCGAGGCCCGCATCGGGCTCTCTGCTCAGCAGGGAGCCTGCTTCCTCCTCTCTCCTCTCTCTCTGCCTGCCTCTCTGCCTACTTGTAATCTCTCTCTGTGTGTCAAATGAATAAATAAAATCTTTAAAAAAAACAAAACAAAACAAAAACTGAAGCAGACTGGCTTACATTCCCACTAGAAATGCATAAGAATATCCATCACTTTAACTTCTTGTCAAGAGGTGTTATGGTAAGACTAAAATTCTTGCCAATCTAACGATAAAATTGATTTCAATTGGTTTTAATTTGCATTCTATGATGATTAAGGTTGAGTAACCTTGTTGATTCTGTTTGGATTTCCTGCTTTATCATATGTCTGTCTTTCTTACAAACAATCTGTTTTATTCTTACTATTTTTATATCTTTTGTACAGTAGTCTTTTGTGGCTTACATGCGATGTAAATATTATCCAGTGTGACTCCCAGTTTTGCTGCCTAGAAAGTTTTCTTTTATAAAGAAGAGAAGTTACTAACTGAAATATTGTCGATATTTTACTTTTTTATAACAGCTTTATTGAAGTACAATTCACGTACCATAGAATTTACCCATTTAAAATGTATTAATTCAGTGATGTTTACTATATTCACAGAATTGCATAATCATCATTATAATCTGAACTTAAAATATGTTTATCACCCCCAAAAGAAAACCCATACCCACTAATAGCCACTTCTCATTTGGTCCAACACCTAGCCCTAGGCAAACACTAATCTCCCGTCTCCTCTTGGTAAAATCACTTTTTTTTTCTTCCTTCATGACATAGTCTTCTTTCTCTTTTAACAGAAATTCTTTTCTTTTGTCTGATAGTAACATAATTATATCAGCTTTCATTTGGTTAGTATTTGTCTAATATGTCATTTTTCATGACTTGACCTTTACTACTTTGTTTTCTCATGTTGACATGGGCCTTGTATAAACAGTATACAGTTGCATTTGTAATAATCCAATCTGTTAATGTTTTTAAATGGAGCCTATGCTCCACTTGAATTTATTATAGTTGTGACATTTGGGTTTAATTCAAATATCTTATTTTTTGCTTTTTTATTGTTCTTGTGTATTCTCTCTGTTTCTCTTTCCATCTTTTATCTCCCACCCATTTTGGTTGAGTGAATTTTTGCAAAATTTTTCCATTTGCCCTCTACTAGTTTTGATATGGTACACTGTATTTCTATTAATTCAACAATTCTCCTACCAATGATAATTTATATATTTAAGTGATCTAAGTCTATATTTAATCCAAACCTTTACCCTTCTCCAAGATAATAATTGCACAAAGCACTGTTATTATTGTTTATGCAATTAATATTTGTTTAGTCCCATCTACATAGTTACTTCTTTATTCTTTTTTTAAAGATTTGTTTATTTATTTTAGAAAGAGAGAGAAAGCACACGCTTGTGCATGTGAGCAGGGGAGGGGCAGAAGAAGAGGGAAAGAGAATCTTAAGCAGACTCCCCACTGAGTGTGAAACCTGATGCAGAGCTTGATCCCAGGACCCTGAGACCATGACCCAAGCTGAAATCAAGAGCTGGCCTCTTGGACATCTGGGTGGCTCAGTGGGTTAAAGCCTTTGCTTTCAGCTCAGGTCATGATCTCAGGGTCCTGGGATCGAGGCCTGCATCTGGCTCCCTGCTAGGCAGAGCCGGCTTCCTCCTCTCTGCCTGCCTCTCAGCCTACTTGTGATCTCTCTCTCTCTCTCTCTCTGCCAAATAAAAAAAAAAAAAANGAGCCACCCAGGGGGCCCCATCACCTCTTCATTCTTTCTTATATCTCAGACATTACCTTTGGAAATTCAATCTAGTCAACATGCATTCAGTATCACACCAAGGAAGGCTATGCTATGGCCCAACTTGGCCTATTGTTGGGTGTGCTGCTCCCTCCATATAGACATACTGGATGTCAAAATATAGCACATCAGCACTAGTGATCTCAAGTAACTCTAAGTTTTATTACTTATTCAAGCCTAGGCAAAAAATGGAAGAAACAAAAGGAAGAAAACAAAAGAGGGCTCTCTAATGTTGGGGCAGAAATAGAGGAGAGAGTTTGGTTTTAGGAGATTATATGTATATGTGTATATATATATGTGTGTGTGTGTGTATACACATATACACACATACAATAAAGATTATATGTATATATTATATATATATGCATATATAATATATTATAATATAATATAATATATATTAATGCCAGGAAGATTACTTTGGGCTGCATATTCAAGCATACTTGTGTATATGGAGAGAGGGAATCAAAGGGCAGAGTGTATTGCCTTTGACCTTCATGTGACTTATTAGGCATACCAGGAGCAGGGATGTGGCATTTGATGGGGTTTTGCTCTAGCAGGTGTTAATGATTTGACCAAATTCCATTCAGGTGGGAGTTACTGATCATGCCTATCTATTTCTCCTCAGGGAATCAGAATCAGTCTATGACGCACGTAGGCTATACTGGGGAACACTATAAACGGTTAAAGACAAATAAAAATCTGACCTAAGATCTACTTTTCATTCTTACCGTGTGCCAGCAATCCTAAACAGTGTCAGTGACAAAAAACCTTCTCCCTTCCATGGCGATTCCTCCCATTAACATCCTCTTCCTTGGTAGAATATTGAGAGAAATGCTTATTACTTCTATTAATGAGGGGCTGCTGGTAGCGCACTCAGTTTGTATTTGTTAAAAAATGTTGTTTTTCATCCTCCTTTTCAAAAATAACTTGTGGGATAGAGGTAAGTAGCTTAAGTCATTTTCTCTTAGGTGATTCACTGTATTATTCTACCATTTTCACTTTTTAAGATGTTTTCCTGTTTTATTGAGAAATAATTGAGAGGCATCCCTGTATAAGTTTAAGGCATATAACTGGATGTTTTTATTTCCACGTATTTTTTTTTAAAGATAATCTATTTATTTGAGAGAGAGTGAGAGAGAAAGAGAGCATGATTTGGGGGCGGGGACTGCAGAGGGACAGGGAGAGACAGACTCCCTGCCACGCAGGGAGTCCAAATGGGGCTCGATCCCAGGACCCTGAGATCATGACCTGAGTTGAAGGCAGATGTTCAACCAACTGAGCCACCCAGGCGCCCCTTTATTTCCATGTATTATGAAGTGATTACCACAATAGTTTCAGCAAACAGCCATTTTCTCATATAGATAACACAAAAAGAATAAAGGAAAAAATTCTTCTTGTGATGAAAACTCGTAAAATCTACTCTCTTAACAACTTTCCCATATACCCTACAGCAGTGTTAGCTGTAGTCATCATATTGTACATTGTACATCCCTAGTACTTCTTTATCTCATCACTGGAAGTTTGTACCTATGACAGTCTTCCTCCAATTCCTCTTCCCTCTAACCCCTGCCTCGGGCACCCACAGTCTGACCTCTTTCCTATTAATTGTTTTCTGGTTGTTTTGTAAATCCATTATTCCTTGGGGGCTCTGTCTCAGCCCTTTGCCCAGAGGGGTTGGGAGGGGCCTCTCCAGGCTACTCTCAAATTTCCAAAGAGGCTCTCTGGTTGGGAGGGGCCAGAAGCTACCCACAGCCTGTTCCCCTACCCACCCACGGTTTGGAACACCTGATACTGGTTTTGCCCTGCAGGTGGTCAGCTCTGCCTGTCTGCCTCTCGGCTGGAGCTCTGCAGCGCCACTCAGCTTCCAGAAGTGATCATTATCAGCCCCAGCTGCAGCTGTGACTCAGCCCTTTGCCTGTTAGTGGGCAAACCAGACTCTAGGCCTAGCAAAACTCCTCTTTTGCTGACCCCCATCAGGCACATCTCTACCCCACCAAGTGCTCTGGTCAGCGTGCATCCTGACTTGGTCCTGAAGATGAGCAAGACTAAGGATGAGTACTTGGGCACAGCAGGTACGAACTCTTTGCCAACATCCGTGGGCTGGCTTTTCCACGATCCTTCTGCCTTTATTGCAGTCAGATTTCTAGTGGCTGTTTCCCACAGATTCCCCTGCAGTCCCTATGGTGTGAAATCATAGTAGGGGCTCCCACAAAGTGTCCCATTAATGCTGGGGGTGCTGGTTTTATCCCAGATTCTCTTTTGCACTGGAAGAACCAAAGACTCAGGAGACCTTTCAGGGCCAGGGAGGCCATGGTGCTGTGCTAGCCAGGGAGAAGGGCACTATGTAGACTCGGAGCTACTTCTCTTTATCTACAATGTAGTCTGTCTCAGTCCCTGAGGTACAGGGCGTGCTTCAGCCTCACCTCCGTGTGCTAGGATTCCCTCAGTGTCGTCTTGTTCTTGAATAGTTGTTAGTTGTCCTGATGCGGAGAGAAGTCAGGAATGCTCGATTTTGCCATCTTGGTGATGTCGCTCCTAACATTTTCTGGCTCTCGTTGTTTCTGTTGATAAATTAGATGTAAACCCTAAATCTTGCTCTTTGAAAATAATCAGCTTTTCTGATTTCTTTTCAGAATTTTTGCCTTTTGATTTTTGCTACTCTGTTGTTTTTATTATGATTATATTTATATATTTACTTTTATTTATCACTGGTTTTAGCTTCTTAAGTCAGGGAGTGTATTGCATCAATTGTAAGAAATTCCAATTGTTTGATGCTCTCAAATATTTGATACTCTTCTATTCTCTATTTTCTTTATTTCTCAAATTCATATTAGGTATCTGTTATACTTTTTACATCTTCTAGTCTGTGCTGCACTCTGGATGCAATTTTTTCTTTTTTTCCTCAAACAATTCATTATTTTCTCAACTATATTTAAGCCCCTGTTAAATCTGTGGGGTTTTTTGTTTTGTTTTGTTTTGTTTTTTGATCTAAGAAACAGCATGAGAAGGGGGCAGGGGCGGAGGGAGAGGGTGAAGCAGACTCTCCACTGAGTGGGGAGCCCAGACACTGGGCTTGATCCCAGGAGGAACCTGAGATCATGACCTGAGCTGAAGTCAATCCCTAACCAACTGAGCCACCTAGTCACCCCTAAATCTGTGTGTTGAGTTAAATCTCAATTATTACTTTTTTTCCCCCTGCAAATTGCACTTGGGACTTAAAAATAATGCTTTTTCACTTCGTATTTATAAGGCATTTTCAAATTTACGATTTATTTCTTTAAATATAGGAAGCATCATTATACTGTATCCTCTGCCTGGTCACTCTGGTGTCTGAGGTCTTTGTATGTTGATTTCTCCTTTTTGTTCTTTCTATTGGTTCTTGTTAAGAGTCCTTTGTTACTTCCCATGTTAATAGTTTTGAGAACAGCTTCTCATTTTCCTTAGAAAAACAAATTTTAAATGTTTTGTGGCCTAGAATGAAAACTCATTCCTCTAGAGTTAATCAGCTGTGCTTCTGTCAAATGCTTGGGGAACAACATTATTAGAACAATTTAAATTAAAGCCTGAGGTATTTTTGATTTGTTTGTTTGTATTCACCAGGATGCAGAGTCACATTTGATCCAATTTGAGATTACAACATTTTTTTTTTCCTTTCTCTGCAAAGTGCCAAAGAAATGTTTCTTGCAGTTCTGTTTGGGTAGGTGATTTCTAGTTTATCCTTTTACCAAATTTAGAGAACCTTTGGGATCACAGCTTTAGGGGATAGTATCTCTACCCTGTGAGATTCTGCCCCTTCATTAGGCCCTAGACTTTATTTTCTGCTCCCAACGACCCTCTAAAATTTGTCGAGGATAATTTCAATTCTCAAGGTTCAGCAAATTACCTATGACAAAATAGTTTCCCTCTTCTTATTTCTTTCTAGAGTTCTACCTTCACTTAGATTTGTTTTGGTAATTCTTTACTAACCTCAAAGCTTTGAGATTTTCCTGATTTTTCTGGTATCTTCATGTTTGGCAAGAGACTCAGTTAAATATGTAGGCAGCCATTTTACCAGAAATACAGAAATCTGTATAGATGTATTTTTACAGAAGAAATCTTGGATTGCAGTGTTAGCGCCTGACTTCCAAGTTTTTACATAGAGCCTCGTTGGCACTCCAACCAACCATTTGACAAATAGCATGTCTATGTTTTTTCTAAAATAATTTTTTTTCATTCTCCATATACATATATCACCCCCATCTGTCCTTGCATCTCTTTTGAGAACAGATGAAAAACAAAGGAAGAGCAGACAGGAGAGATTGGTCTCCATTTCAACCAGCTCCCCAAGTACAATTTAAGATAAAGCAGTGGAGTGTGGCCCGAGTTCAGTAAAGGAAATATTTATAAAAACTTAAATATATGTAAAATGAGAGGTCTGTCGTAAGTAACCTTCCAACTAAAACCCTGACTCTAGAATTGTACATTCTAGATTCTTCCAACACACTGGGTCAGTAATCCCCATGCTATCTGGAAATACGAGCAGCCATTCCATAATGCCCTCCCAGAGTTTAATTAGGTAGTGCTTATTACTTGCTTTGAAGATGAAAAGCTTTATATGCATGCACGGAACTTATAAAGCAGGGGATTTCCTCTAGTGTTTGGATTGCCTAATTTGTATCTACATGAATAAATTAAACAAATCAATGGAGAATTATCACTTTTGCTGATATGTGGCTAAAACTCAAGCAAAGCAGTCCCTTGAAGAAACTAGACAGAGATAAGAGAGAGGGAGAGTGTATCTTTGTGATGGAATTGTTTAGGATATATGTGGAAGTCTGTCCCTCACAGAATATTCTCACCCTGCATTACATAACTTTTCTCAAGATCTACCTCTCAAGAACAGTAAAATTTTGCAAGGAACTATGTCTAACTCAGATGTGTTATAGGGAAGTATAATAATTAGGATTCTTCAAGGGAGGTTCCTAATTGTTATCTTTCTTTTTACCCATGCTCCTTTTGATTAACATAAAAGTCTCCCAGTTTGGTGCATATAAGATTTTGATCCTTCTTTAATGTTATTTGAATTGATTGTGTCTGAAATCAAATAGAAACAATACGAATTTGGGGTATACTTTTTAAACTATGCATGCCCCCCTTGAATTTCTAATACAACCCTTTTGGTGTCATATTTCACTCCCACTATGACGCTGTTCATCTATAACCTTCAGCTGATGCAACTCCTTGTGGCTATGAGCTAAAATGGTGACTTTGTTCAAAATATTCATAATTTTGGCTTCAAAATTATTCTATTAGGACGTGGAGAAATCTCAGGCTTAAGAATACACTGAGATTCTGTCCACCCATGTGTAGTCTAGTATCTGCCTTCCCACAGATGTCTATTACAAACCAAATATGATGACAAAGGACAGAAGAATAGAAAATAGATAACAAATTTAAGAATCTTAGAAGTGCTAGAAAAACTTAGACTGTAGATTTGGAATAATTGATTAAAGTATTTTTCACTTGATAATACTTTTTTACTTTAACAACTAACAAGCATTTCACTGTCTCCATATGAATGATGGGATTTGTCATAAATTAAACTTGAACAGAAAACAATTCTATACATAAGCTGTGACAATAGGAGTATGGTATATATTGCTGTATAATTTTCTGCCCCCATGTTTCCAACTGGAGAAAAGTCCAAGTTGTCAAATTTTCTAAGTAACATCATTCTCAATTTCATCAATATTTTCATCTGGCATATAAGAAATGCAAGAGAGGGACTCAGAAGAAAAGTAACAGTGTTGCTATTTCTAGAGGTCTGTACAGAAATTGGAATATAAAAATGGGAGTTCTTAAGTGGAAAAAAATCCTATCTTTGAAACTCGGGGAACAGATTGCTTACACAAGAAATAGAAATTGGAGGCCAAGGATAAGATATATCGGTGCTATGATAATCACGAATACCTAAATATCTGTACAATAAATAGATTTGTGCTTTTAGCATAGTGCTAGAATGACAATATCATATGTCGGTCTACCTGCTTTTAGACACATCCCATCTCGGAGAGTCTCATCGCTGGTTACAGCCCATATCGGATATTAGGGTATTCTTTTGTGAGCTTTTTAATTTCTGCAAGTTGGCATTATTACCATTATTATACTCAACTACACCACTGGGAAAAGATCCTATAACCCTTGACTACAGAAGTCATTGCCTGGAGGCCTGACTTTGCTTTTGTGTGGCCTAGGGTGCATCTCAAGAGAGGACACCTATATTATAAGGTGGCAACATAGGCTACACATGGGCTTTCCAAGTATGCAAGGTCTGTGTAGTGCTGAAGTGATTTCTGCAGAAGATGGACCCAGCACTAACTTTAAAGTGATGTAGCATAAACTGCACAAGGGCAAGATCAAAACTTCAACCAACCAGAAAAGTAAGAGAACAATGAAGAAGTGCAACTTTATGAGAAACCAACTCTGCCTCCCATTAGCCATTAGAATAAAATCCAAATGCTTTTCTATATATTTCAGTGCCCTATACGATCTGGCCCTTGCTGACTTATGAGAACCTTTTATTTAGCCATCCCACACTTGACGACAGCATTCCAGGGAACAGATCTGTTTTTCTAACATCCTGAGCTCTAACCACGTCAAAGCTTTTGCTGCTCTCTCTCTCTGACGGTGATGCGAACTGAATGCTTGTACCCCCTGCAAATTCAGAGATCGAATCCTAACACCTAAAGTGATGGTATTTGGAGTTGGGACTTTGGAAGGGAATTAGGTCATGAGAGTGGAGCTCCCATGGATGGGAATAGTGCCTTTAAAAGAGAGACTTCAGAAAGCTTTCTCTCCCTGTTCACTATGGTAGGACGCAGAGAGAAGACAGCTGAACCAGGAAGCCAACTCTTAACAGGCAACAAATCTACTGGCACCTTGACGTTGGACTTCCCAGTTTCCAGAACTGTGAGAAACACATTTCTGTTGTTTAAAAGCCACCCACTCTATGATATTCTGTTATAGCAGCCTGACCAGACTAAGACAACCTGCTGTATGCTTCCTTTAGATTTCCATCTCACTAAATTCCTTGTCATTCACACCTCTGCTTAAATAGCCTTTCCTGACAATAATTTTCCTTTAACAGTCTTCTGCACATTAGCTCCACTGTCTTTATCAGATTTTCAACTAATGAAATAGTTTACAAATCCCTTTTCCATTAAGAAACAAATCTAAAGAAAGAATCGCAAAGTGATAATCTTTATAAAAAGTTTGCTGTTTGTGTTTTTTTGCTTATTTTTTTTAAAGATTTTATTTATTTATTTGACACAGAGATCAGATCACAAGTAGCCTGAGAGGCAGGCAGAGAGAGAAAGAGGAAGAAGCAGGCTCCCTGCCGAGCAGAGAGCCCGATGCGGGCCTCGATCCCAGGACCCCGAGATCATGACCTGAGCCGAAGGCGGGGGCTTTAACCCACTGAGCCACCCAGGCGCCCGCTTATTTGTTTTAATTAAAGTATGTGAGCAAGGGCACATGAGCAAATGTTATACAAAATATTTCCACAAAATAAACCATAGTTTTGGATTAATTTATTATATAGCTTTTATAGTATGATGAATACAGGTATATTATACTGTATAAACACAGTTATAAGAAAATTTTTTTTTACAAATTTAAAGCATATCTACTCATTTACAGTAATACACTAGAGAAGATATTAATAAAATTCTGCCACTACAAAACACATATAAAATAGAATTTAAAATGAATAACAGGGCGCCTGGGTGGCTCAGTGGGTTAAAGCCTCTGCTTTCGGCTCAGGTCATGATCTCGGGGTCCTGGGATCGAGGCCCGCATCGGGCTCCCTGCTCGGCGGGGAGCCTGCTTCCCCCTCTCTCTCTGCCTGCCTCTCTGCCTCCTTGTGATCTCTCTCCCTCTGTGAAATAAATAAATAAAATCTTTAAAAAATAAAAAAAAAATGAATAACAGTGCATGGAAGAGTGGATAAGACAAAAATACAAGAGGGAGTCAAAAATACAAGAAAAGCATAAATTCAAGAAACAAGCAAGACCCAAAACAGATGCCTGCCTAAAGGGATCTGATAATCTTCAATGTTCTCCAACTTTGGTTTTAAAAAGAGAGGATTTAGGGGCACCTGAGTGCTTCAGTCGGTTAAGCATCTGCCTTCTGCTCGGGTCATATTCCCAGGGTCTTGGGATCCAGTCCAGCTTTGGCTCATTGCTCAGGGGGGAGCCTGCTTCTCCCTCTGCTTTCTGCTCCCCCTGCTTGTGCTCTCTCTCTCTTTGACAAATAAATAAATAAAATGTTTAAAAAAATAAAAATAATGGGATTCTTGCATGGCTCAGTCGGTTAAGCATCTGCCTTCGGCTCAGGTCATGATCCCACAGTCCTGGGATCAAGCCCCACATTGGACTCTCTGCTCAGGGGAACCCTGCTTCTCCCTCTGTCTGCCTTCTTCTCCACCTGCTTGTACTGTCTCTTCCTCTTAAATAAATAAATAAAATCTTTAAAAAAATAAAAATGAAAAGACAGGATTCACTCTATATGAAGTCAGTTTGGCCAATACTGCATAAAATTAAGACCTTGAAAGGAAACAACTTCAAATAAAATTTTGGACTAGAAAAATAAACAGCAAGAAATGAGAGCTAGAAAGAGAATATATCTGTCTCCAACATTAAAAAAATCTTATAGAAAGGAAAACTCTTAACAAAAATTTGGAACATAGATTCAAACTACCTACATAGCTAGGGGCAAAAAAGCATCAGCATTTAATTAAAAATTTAATTTAAATTAATTTAATTTTAAATTAAACATTAAATTAAGCATTTAATTTAAATTAATTACCAGAGGATACAGGCCCAAGGACCTCATAGAAACTAAGGTAAATTTCTGAGAAATTACCCTACAACCACGACCTCAAAGAAATCACATTAACAAAATCTCAGTAAATATGATTTCAAAATTAAAAAAAAAAACTCAAACACATGGTCAAACAGGTAAAATCAATGGAAATGACAAAATATAAAATATAAAATTAGGATCCATACATAAATTAATATTGGAATTATTGTATGAAAATATAGCAAGAATATCTTAATATCTTATGTTTAGAGAAATAAAAAATGAAATAAAATTATGAGTAACTCATTCCAAGCATATCACCAGAGTGATTTGAAAAGAACTAAATAGGATATTTCAATGGATACTTCCTAATTAAAATAAAAAACTCCATGGCAGGGTTCAAAGGAAGGTTAGACATAGATTAAGAATTACTGAATTAGAGGCTGAGCTTTAAAAAAAATCATCACGAATGCAGCTTTGAATTAATAAAAAGGTTAGAAGAGAAATAATGAACAATGTACAGAAGCTAAGAGAATATAAATTGCTCAAAATTTATTGTATTATTTGGGAGGACAATATGCTGATTAATTACAGATATTAATTTAAATATTCATGATATAATTTCTAGGAAAATCATTCAAAGTGTAGAAACGGGTATAACTTCATTTTTGGAAAGTGTATATTTGTGTCGTGAGGGTGAATTAGGGTAAAAGACATTCACAGATAAACTCAAAAATCTCAATCTCTCCAAAAGGAGGCAAGAAAAACTTTCTAAATGCATAAATTCAAATTAAAAAGAAACCAATTTTATCGAAATGCCCTTTTGTATTCAGATTTCTAATGTGCCTGTAGATTTCTAGTTAATAATTCCTTTAAGTCTCTGCCAGTGAAGTAAAGCAAGAGAAATAAAGAATAAAATGATTAGAAAAGAAGATACAATGTTATCTACAAGTAATAACTAAGAGTACACAGTGGAAATTTATTTGAATTAATAGGATTTAGCAAGGATGTTAGATACAAAGTTAATATGCAAATTGTTTGTATTTCTGCACTATAGCTGCAAACAGTCATTCATTACAAAAAGATATCATAACAGGAACAAAAATATTTTGTACAGAAGAATTAATGTTAATAAAAGACATGTAAGACTTTTATGGAAAAGTTTATAAAAGTTTTAAAATACATTAAGGAAAATCTAAATAGATATATGCTCTTCTTAGATAAGAAGCCTTAATTTATAAAGATATAAAATCTCCTGAAATTGATTCGCAGACTCAATTCATTTCCAGTCAAATCCCAACAGGTCTTTTTTTCCTGGATATTGATTCTAAAATATGCATAAAATAAGAAAGAGACATATAAAAGCCAAGATAGTCCTAAAGAACATGATTGTAGAGTACCAGTGTATGTGTGTGTGTGTGTGTGTTTGTGTGTTTGTGTGTGTGTGAGAGAGAGAGAGAGAGAGAGAGAGAGAGAGAGAGAGAGGATCCTTCTTTCATAATTCAAGACATATTAAAAAGTTATGCTAATTGATTCAATGTTTTACAGCTGTAGGGCAAGATACAAAATTAGACCAGAATTATACACACAAGGTTTTCAAACACCAATTCATGGGTATAAGGTGACTGACCTGACATTGGCACAGCAGATCAATAGGGAAGAATGGAATTATTTAATGAACAAATGTTAGCACAATCAATCCAGTTAATTGTCTAGATGGAGAAGAATGAAAAAATATCTACATTACACTATATTAAAAAATAAATTCTAGCTAGAATCAAGAGAAATGTCAGAGACAAAACTTTATTTTTTTTTTAAAAAAAGAAAATATAGGAATAATACTTTAGACTAGGGTTTAGACCAGGATTTCTCTAGTAAGAAACATAATCTCTTAAGTATTGAAAAAGTGCTGTACCTTGAAATTCAGAATTTCTATTTATTGAAAGACAATATTAAAAGAGAAAAATGAGCCCCAAATTAGAAGATATTCAATTGACAAAAATAATACTCAAAATATATTAAAAATAGGCTATAAGTCAATATGTTAAAAAAGAAATATAAAAAACTGGAAAAATATTTGAATAGACTTTTACATGAGATGAAAGATAAGTAAACAATATATAGATGTGCCTCACCTAATTAGTAATGAGTGAATTGATTTTTAAAATTACAGTGAGATTATACATCCTGCAGGATTAGGAAACAAAACAAAAACAAAACTGGAAATCTCAAGTACAAATGTCAAGTGTCAGGAATGTTCATAGGCCACACTAGAAATAGCTTCCCTGCTATTGTTGACACACTAGTGACCAGGGCTGGGGATAGGTCTTTGAATAAGTTCAGAAAAGATTCATTTAAAAATGTTTTTAGCATTCTTTTTTGCTATAAACAATATAGAAATCAATGCAAATGTTCAATGGGCAAAAATGATAAATAGTGGTATATTCATGTAATGAAATACTATATAGCAGAGAATATTAACAAACTGTGGATTCGCACTTGAACATGAATGAAGTTTTCTAAAATTTTTGAGTGTGGAAAATCATTTCACAAAAGAATCCATGCTATATAATTCTGTTTATATAAAGTTCAAAATCAGACATAAACATTTCTATATATTTATGTACTCATCCCCTATATTCACAAAGATACAAACAGATACATAGACATACAAAACTGCAAAAAAAACAAGGAAATAGTCAACATGATATTTAGGATAATGGTTACCTTTGTTAAAGAGGGAGTGAATAGGGTGCCTGGGTGGCTCAGTGGGTTAAAGCCTCTGCCTTCAGCTCAGGTCATGATCTCAGGGTCCTGGGATCAAGGCCCGCATTGGGCTCTCTGCTCAGCAGGGAGCCTGCTTCCTCTTCCCCTCTCTCTGCCTGCCTGTCTGCCTACTTGTAATCTCTTTCTCTATCAAAATAAATAAATAAAATCTTAAAAATAAAAGGGAGTAAATAAATAAGAAACACGGGGATTTCAAATACTGATATTTTATTACTGAAGAAGGGTTATTATAGCTAATAGTCATGTGCTGTATTATTCCTTAAACCTTTTGTATATCTTACTTATACTTTTTTTATATATATGAAATAAGACTGAAAAAAAAACACATACAGAAGAAGGTTGCAGCCTTGCAAGTCTAGTATTAGAAATATGACTATGGTGGATAGTATGAAAGTCCTGAAGATGTGGTATTTTCCATATACGTTATAACTCCATTGTCTGTCAACTTATTTAATTAATTATCTAAAATGATGGAAATGTCACTTTAAGAAATTTTAGGACTACTTTTAGTTTGCTTCCTAAATTTCCTTCACCTACTTCCATGTCAGAATCAATGCTAATGATTACGTTAATACTGTTCTCAAAAAAGTTAAGGAACAAAAATGTGGTCTGATTTCCCACCCTTTCATTTTATAGCTCCTCTGGATGCAATTAGCTATGTTACTGAAGCACTATCAGGTTCTGAGCAAAGCATTCATTTATTCATTTATTTTTATTCACCTGATCATTTAAAAAACCCTTGTTGATGTCTGCTCTGTGGCAGTCTCTGTGGGTGCAAAGATGGGTAAAGCATAGAGTTGCTGGATGTAGCTCACAGCTGACCAGAACAGGAGGACCTTGATTTCATCAACAAGTAGGGTCTAAAATTGTACTTGCTTCCTTAGCCTTGATTTATTTTTCGATTTTACTAGTATGTCTGAAATCCAGCCTATGTCCTTAAATTACTGACATCCTGAAAACCTGATTTCCAAGAGATGTTTGTTACTGCCCCATCAGGAAGAGAAAGAGATCACGGGAAGGTCTTGACAAGGATCCCATTCCAAGCATACTCCCAGAATCACATGAGTGTTTCTGTGCCCAGAACTTCCTGCTGTCTCCTCCCCACTTCCCTTCAAGGATCCATGGGATATCCCGAGAGAAAGTGTATTTTGGCCCAATGGCAACCTCGCTAAAGCCAGGCTGTTTTCATCTGTACAGTTCTTTCTGTTTTTCACTTCCTGTCATTTCCTGAAATCCCAGCATGCTTCAGGCTTTAACCCTCAGGATTTCGAACACTGTCTTCCTTTTAACTACTGCAGAAAAAGAAAAAAAAAAATGTCTGTGAGAAAAACAGCCTGTGGGTAAGTCACTGTGTTGGCTTAGGTTTGGGACACTCTCTAGTCCTATGTGAAGTCTTTTACAGAGAACACCTATGGGAAATCTTTCTCAGAATGTGGTTACTTAACGTTTCACTTTAGAAGCAAATGCTTTTTGCTTTGGCCAAGCAAGCAAAACAGAAAGCATACCATCTTACCTAGCTGAGGCTAAGGTAACTGACTTTTACCATTTGAGCTTTGTTCTTTAGGATCCCACAAATGCCTACTTACCATATTATGTGGCTGGAGACTTCTAAGGTCTGTGATCAAACTGCTAACCTCGCGTTATCGAGATTTGAAGGATGGTACTTTATCAAAGCATCAGGAATGTGTTTCCTTCCCTTAACTGCTGTATTCAAGAAAAAAAATTATCTGGAGAGAAACAGACAGATCCTGTATGAATGATAGTCAAAGGATGCCATACACATATGTCCAAAATTCCCTTGGGAGAATTAATGACTAGATTTAATAAAATAGTAAAAAGGAAACAAAAATTAAGGCAGTCATCACATTATTTAATAATACTATTTTTTAGTAAAACATAAACAACTTTTTAAAGTAAAACAGTGATATTTCAAATTGGGAAATTTGAAACTATAGGTATAAAGTTTATTTTCATACATATTTATAAGCTCCCTGTGTCTTTGAGGCCTTAAGATAGATGCTATGGAGGATAAAATGATAAATCAGAAATATCCTTTGCCCTCAAAAGGATAGGATTTAAGGAGTGTAGATAATACTTGTACAAAAATATCTAAAGCAAAATATAGAATTAGGATAATACTCTAATAGAGGTATGAACAAAATTCTATGAGCTATGAATAAAGTTTTCACTCCTGGCTATCTAAGTAAGGAAAGAAAAAAAAAGGATGAGAAAAGAATTAGAGAATATAGGGTTCTAGAAATAATAAGTAGTCCAGGTTTGTTAGGATAATAGTAATTATCATTTAAGGACTTAAATATTAGGATATTATGACTGTATTTTATGTGACAAGTAATAGAATTGAAGGTTTTTGATAGAGTGTGTTTTATTTGATGACATATATCATAATTATAACCTCATTTCTTTAAAAGTAATCTAGCTGTAGAGAACTGATTAGAAATGGACAGAAAAATGAGGCTGGAGACCATGGAAGAAGTTATTGAACTGAGGTGTGAGGAAGTCTGGAAATATGGGAATACCTATAGAATGGAACAATAATGATAATTTTAAATGATATTTCAGTCACAGAATGTATGTTTTTTTTTAGAATGTTTAAAGTTTGACAAAATAATGGATGTGGGAGTATTAAAAGTGTAGAATCAAGAATTCAATTCAGCAAACACTTTTTAGTGTTTGTTATTTCAGAGAATATGTTGCTTTCTGGGTTCTTTGAATAGAGAATTTTAATCTATATAACTAAGCTGGCAAAACATCACTAATAGCAATAGACAAAATTGTCTCAGGGATATTCTGATAAGTTTGATTTAAGCACAAGTTGAGTTTGACCTGGCAGAAACATTAAAGAAGTAGATGTAAAAGTATTTGTAGATTTGGATGGGTAAATGGAGAACACAAGAGGTAAGACAGATACTGTGGGTGTTGATTCATATTAGAGAAGTGATGTTTGAAGCTGTAGAGATTATATGTAGAGACTATATATAGGAAAAGAGAAAAAAAGTCTTCTGTACATTGTCTCCTACACTTAAAGTTTTAGAAATTGAAAAAGGTGCTAATAAAAGAGATTGGAAAATTACCAGATAGCTGTTCAGAGATGTGAAGTATTTTGGTGTCTCGGAAGCTAAGAAAAGGCAGAATTTCAAGAGGTAGATGTGATAATCTAGAGCCAAAATAGAAAATATTTTATACAAATTGGCCTACTGGAGATGACAAGAATGAACTTATTAATGACACTTGATACTATCAGTTTAAGTTGAAGAATAAAGAAATCAGAATGAACACACCTAAAATGTGACACACCAGTGATAAAAAAAAGCAGAGACAATAACACAACATTTGCAAAAAGTTTTAAGGAGAAAGAAAGGATTATGTCACAAAGGTAGGTCAAAGAGAGAGTCTAATGACTTTTTTCCCTAATGCAATTCTGTATAAGAGAAATAGGAATGTATGGAGAAAGGAAGAAATTGACAGAACCAAGTTTCTTAGTTAATTATTGTCCTTTGGCAATCGAGTGTTGTTTTACCCATTCCTTACTCAATTTCAGGTTAAAAATCTACTCTCCATTCTAGGTCTTTGTGGTTCAGGTACAGTTGACTTCAGACCCTCATCATCCCTTGCCTTCTCTAATTCCAGGTGTCATGGGTCCAGATCTGATCATCCAAGAACTTCTTGGATGATCTGGTGAGAGACTAATTGAGAAATGGCATATTATCCAAAACTATCATGTAAGAGATATCAAGACCCTATTCCTGTGTTTCTGTGGGAACATGGGAAGTGGACTCATACTTCTCCTATACTGGTGATTGATTGAAGGGACTCTGGAATTTCTTGGGTCTTCTCTCCAGGGACAGCAGAATGCACAGTGGGGAAATGAGGAGAAACAGAGTCATCAAGGCAACATTTAATCCCCGTATCAGTCCCTTCCAAAAGCTAGTTATACCTGTTAGATTTTTATTGAAATGAATCTATGCATTCTTATTACTGTCTTAATTTTAAATTGGGTTTTAATCACTTGGTACTGAGTGAGCGGTAGCTAATACATAGGTCTCATAGAGTAAGGGAAAGGAATTAAAGTGAAATATGGGTTTTGAGACAGTGGGCAAAAAAAGAAAGAAATAGATAAATATTTACATTTAAGACAGTAACATTAGAAGACCCTCTCTAATAGATGAGACAAAAATAGCTTCTGAAGATGAAGGAGGTGCAAATTAGACTGGCATTTCAAAGAGTGTGGAAAATTTATGAGCCAGTTACTATGCAGAGTATACAAGAGAGCCAACAAGAAGTAATTGAATAATGGCAACTTTACAGGGGACTCCAGATGAGCTGGCTGCCTTTATTTGATTTGGCCCAAATTAGGTCAATATAATCTGAAAATGTAGAGCAACTCAAAGTAAGGATTAAAAGGCAGGCAATGAGGCTTGCAGTGCATCTAAGATAGAAGATTCTGGGATTTTGAGGTGCTTGGATGAATAACGTGCCTGATCGTGATGTTCAGGTGGATAAGGAGAAATATGTAGTTAAAATAGAGACATAGTATTTGGTATAGGGAAAAGTAAGAGAATGAAGGACAAGTTCTTTATAGAGGAAGTTCTCCCTAGCAGTGAAAAGAATCAATGAACCTAGAAGTTGTTATCAGAATAGAGGATTTTAAGTTCCCAGAGTTTGGAAGCTGAATGAAGCTCTGTGAAGTGTTGGGTTGAAGCTCTTTCACTGGGTGGCTAAAAAGGATGACATTTCTAAAAATGAGAACTTAAAAAAAAAAAATGGACACCAGACTTGAAGGATTATCAAGTAGGAGAGGAACTCCCTAAGAAAATAGGCAGAAGCTCTGTGTACAAGATGTCTGTAAGCCAAGGACAGAGGTTATTGAAGCTAGGACAGGGCTCTCAAGGTCAGCAGCTATCTATCGGGTCTGTCTCAGGTGGAGAAGGGGCTACGAAAAAAGATGGAATGGATTTCAAAGTAGGGGAAGTGGTGGAATGCTTCTCTGAAGGAGACCCTGCTGAGTAAGTTTATTTTCCTACCTTAAAATGTACCTGGGTTTTGTTTCAATCAGATATAGTAAGACATGCAGACATGGAAATGATTATTATGAGGAAAGAAATTTACTTACAGGTTTCTAGAAAAAGGGAGGACAGCATGCCACCCAGGGCCACATGGGGGAAGGAGCGGGATTGTTCAGGAGGCAGAGGGTTCAAAGGGAAGATGGTGGCCCAGAGCCTTCAGTGGAGCTGAAGGCCTCACAGAAAGAAATGGGTAGTTATGCAAAGTAAAGTTTAAGATTGGATAGTTTGAATCATTTTGACTGGCTCTTGACTGAAGGGTGGTCTCCAGTAGTCTGGTACCTAGCCCTCGGGTGATTTAGGGCAGGAGAAATATTGGCCTGGTGTGTGAGTTTAATAAAAGAGATGGTTGAGGGTGTGGACTCTGTGTTGGTTGGTTTGCACTTCAAAGGCACACTCCCAAAGGAGTCATTTTGCTGTCTTTAGCAATTAGCTAATCCTGGGAGGGGCAGTGTCTCCAGGATCAAGACTGAAATGTGGGAACTTGGAGAATATAGACAAAACAAATTCTGTAACTGTGTATGGTGATGGATGCTAATTAGACTTACTGTGGTGATAATTTTACAATATATACAAATATCAAAGCATTATGTTGTACATCTGAAACTAATGTATACCTCAACAAAAAAAAAGAATATAGGCAATAGGAAAATATTATTAAGGGTACCTCAGTGGCTCACTGGGTTAAAGCCTCTGCCTTCAGCTCAGGTCATGATCTCAAGGTCCTGGGATAGAGGCCCGCATTGGGCTCCATGCTCAGCGGGGAACCTGCTTCCTCCTCTCTCTCTGCCTGCCTCTCTGCCTACTTGTAATCTCTTTCTGTCAAATAAATAAATAAAATCTCTTTAAAAAAAAAAAGAAAATATAATTAATACCTCTTTCATTCAGTTAGCTATAAAGAATGGAAGAAACAGTTAATTGTATTTTCCCTTTCATTGGGTAGTTTAACTCTGAATGGAAATTTATAAAAATTTAAGATTCAGTTAATTTTCTTGATGCAGATCTTAGAATGGTGAAGAAATTTTCAGTTTAATAATACAAATATTGTTCATTATTTTGAGTGCTTGCCAGTTACTATGCTAAGAGCTTTATGTACATTATAATATTTAATCCTCATAACAACCATACTGGGGTAAATGCCCCTATTTACACCTAAGGAAACTGAAGCCTAGATGATTTAAGTAATTTACCCAAGTTCACTGGCATATAAATCCAAGTCTGTCTTGATTCAAAACCCAAGCTTTTCACTGAGATAGTTGCATATTTCCAATGGGATGTTTCACTTACTGAGGAAATCACCCCGTTCCATGTCATTTAATAAAGGCACAGTTTTGATAAAATAGAGTATAGAAGTTGATATCACCTCACTGATTTGCTTAGAATAAAACCAAATTTGCATTGATTTTTCACTCTTAATAAAAGCAGTCCTTACAGTGATACATAACATGCAGTCCATCTTAAGCTTTTATTTTGAACATGACAGTGGCATGTAATTTAAAGGAAAAAAATCAGCCTAACACTAAGTGTACAAGGCAATAAATCTCAGGTCCCCAGAGCAACATTTTTCTGCCACCCCCTTCCTTCAGACATAAAGAGATGTGGGACTCCTGCCAGAGAAATATAATAAAATGTAAGAACGGTTATAAATGAAATACAATCAGAGCCCTACAATCTGCTTCTTTGCTAGCTTGCTTTATACCTTCCTTGAGGATTCTATTTCTTCCTCCTTCGCCATGGCATTCCATTTCCCTTGCTTTCATTTTCCTAGTTTTGCCGCTATTTATAACATTTGCCCTTTCCCTTTTAGTCTCTTTTATATGTTTTCTTTCTTGTTGAAGGGGGTAAAAACTGTGATTTTATTCCTATGTGTATTCAGACTTAGGGTTTGCTTTTTCTGTTGCCTTTCACTACTTTTTTTTTCTGGATTTTTTTCTTTCCTTCTCTGTTTTTTGCCTGTATTCACTTTGTATCATTGCTTTGATCTTACTCCCAGGTTGGAAGGGGCAGTTTCCTATGGACTATCATGTTTAGAGAATTTTTTTTCCTCTTACTAAAACAAGTCTTAACCTTGCTCTTGATATCAAACTTTAGAATCCCCAAGACTAAGTACAGTGCCAAAGTATATTGAAGGAGTGCACTCACTCACTTATGCAGGCAAGAATACATTTGTTCATTTACTCTCTTTGCTGTCTGTCCATCCATCCTTCTGTCCTTTCATCAAGTATTTATTATCTTATATTCATTTACTTGATCAGTCAATAAACATTTACAGAGCACGTCTGATGTGCCAGGAACCAGTGGCAAATGGAGGGAGAAGTGACTATGAGCAGTAAGGGAAGAGTTGCCAGTAGAGATATTTTTATTCTTTTTTTTTTTTAAAGATTTTATTTATGTGTTTGACAGAGAGAGACACAGCGAGAGAGGGAACACCAGCTGGGGGAGTGGGAGAGGGAGAAGCAGTCTCTCCTGCAGAGCAGGGAGCCTGATGCGGAGCTAGATCCCAGGACTCTGGGATCATGACCTGGGCCGAAGGCAGACACTTAACGACTGATCCACCCAGGGGCCCCTTATTTTTATTCTTTTAAAAGATTTTATATATGTATTGGTCAGAGAGAGAGAGAGAGCACAAGCAGAGGTGGGTGGCAGTCAGAGGGAGAAGCAGGCTCCTCGCAGAGCAAGGAGCCTGATGCAACAGGATTTACTAATCCCAGGACTCTGGGGTCATGACCTGAGCCAAAGGCAGACGCTTAACCCAGTGAGCCACCCAGGCATCCCCAGTAGAGATTTTTAAAACAATAATAAAATCAACTAAAAATCTGTTTTTTTATCATCGTTATGTGTTGGGAATTCTAAACAATGCTAGCGCTGAAAGCATCCTCCCCCTGGAGGTTGTCCATCCAGTCCCATGACTTACCCTCTCCCCCTTAGGTGTGGCACTGTCTATCATTGAACAAAAGAGATAAAAGTCCCTGACCTTTTGAAGTTTATATTCTAGTATAGGAGAGATTGTGTGTGAGTGTGTGTGTGTGTGTGTGTGTGTGTGTGTGTGTAAATATGTAATTATTTATATGTAGGTATAATTGTATAAATATATGTGTGTATAATTATATCAATTTAATTAGAAATACAAATTAATCGTACATGCAAAGACTAGGACAAATAGGAGATTGCATATGCGAAGCTACATCTTAAGAGAACAGGAATTGATAAATCCATCAACATATTACCTGTTTCCAGTCATGACTGGGATTAACTGGATTACATATATATATTCTTTTGGTGTCCTTAGATCTAACTGGGCATCAGAATCACTCAGAGGAGTTTTAAAAATATAGGTGCCTTGGCCCCATCCAGAAAAATTCTAATTCCTTTGCTTCTAGAGTATGTCCTAGGTATGAATGTATTTGTTGCAAATGCAGCAAAATCAGGCTTTTGTTGTTCTTCCAGAGAAACTGTTATCAATGTACCTTGGCAGGGTGGCAGGGCATGGTAATCCATGCGGGGAAGATGATGGGCTTCCTTGGGGACACGAGAAAACATATAGTTTTGGGTTATAGGGAAGCAGGAAATGTAAACATCTGCTCTCCAGACACATAACAAGATATTACCACGTATCTGCTCAATGAAGGGCGAATATGGGTTCCAGTTCTGACTAAGATATGGAACTGGCAGTATCGCTGACTTCATTGCCCAAGTTTGGCTTCAGAAGAATCTGAGCAGGGAAAATGGAAGAAACTCTGGTGACCCCTCGGAGACAGGAAGTTTGAAACTATGTGGAAGGTAGTGACTTGGGATAGACAGCAGCCAAGCACTGCTGGGGTTAAAACAAGGTGGGAGTTGTTGGGAATTTTTTTTTTTTTAAGAAGGAGGGGTGTGGTAGGGGCAGAAAGAGAGGGAGAGCCTGACATGGGGCTCAATCTCACAGCCCTGAGATCATGACCTGAGCTGAAATTGAGTAGGCGGCCTACCAGACTGAGCCATCCAGACACCCCATGGAGTTGTTAGAATTTTTTATCTTGCTTCTGGACCATAAAGACCAATAATGCTTGCCCCCACATGTGGGTACAGATGTGCTAGGAATAAGCAGAATAGCTGATGAGGTAGCCCTGTATTTACGAGGAACTGAGATTAACTGGCATTCATCAAATGCTTCCTCATCTTCTTTTTTCAAAGTCCAGGGTTTGGAAATGAGTATCTCTTTTTCCTGGGCTGTGAAGAGTAAATGGCTGATAAGACGGTTTGTTTTACAGGATGTGGAGAGACTGAATCTAGTTTTCTTCGATGCCTTGACCCTTGGATTTTTTCTACTCCACTCCTCAGGATTTATCAGACTGACAGACACTGGGCTCTAGCCCTCCTTTAATTCACACTGCTTGAAAAAAATAGCTGATGCCTCTGAGGAAAATGAACTCACAGGTCAAAATAATAAGACACGTGGAAGAAACCATTTTAAATTGTTCCAATGTGAGGGCATGATTAAAAAAACCCAACATAGTAAACACACTGTATCAGAAGGATTCTAAGTGAGAAACTCATTAAATCTTTATGTGTAGTACTTAAATCAAAAGAGGAAGTAAGGGAGACCAAAAAGTGTGAAAAAATACTAATTTCAAATCTTATCAAAAGAGAGTTCATCAATTTTAAAAAGAAAGTATTAAATAGAAATATAAAAATAAGGTGAAAAAATAAGGTGAGAGTATGAGGTCTAAATATATCAATAATTATATAGAGGGCAAACTTTAATTGGTGCAAAGACAAATTCTGACACATATGAGTAATAACCAAAATCTTTTCATATGCTAACTACAAGAGAAACCTAAAATATAGGGACAAGCAAAAAAATGGAGGAGAAAGCAGAAATAAAGATATTACACATGAATACTAACAAAAAGGCTATATTAATATTAGATAAAATATTTCAAGGCACAAAATTATTGGGGTAGAGAGTCAGTACCTAATGACCCAATTTCAATTTGCCAAGAATATGTAGCTATTATATGAATATATATATATATATGGATATATACATATGTTTAATAACTTCAAAATAAATGAAGTATAACTTGAGGGAATTACAGGGAGAAATTGATAAATCTATAATTTTAGTAGTAGTTTCAATACACAGCTCTGATTTATTGATAGTTAAGAAATCTAAATAAGCAGAGAATATATAGCTATCCACAATATAATGAACAAATTTGCCCCAGTGGACACAGAGTTCTACATACAGCAATAAAGACATACTTTTTCAAGCCACATGCAAAATCATTAAAAGATCACACGCAGTATCTGGGTTGCTCAGTTGGTTAAGCATTGTACTCTTGGTTTACGCTCAGGTCATGAGTCCTGGGAGGCAACTTGCCTCAGGCTCTGTGCAGAGCTCAGAGTGTACTTGAGATTCTTTCCCTCTCCATCTGCCCCTCCCCCCACTCAGGTGCCTGCGCTCTCTCTCTCTCTCTCTCTCTCTCAAATAAATAAATAAATAAATAAAATCTTTAAAATAAATTTGATCACGCACTAGGTCACAGAAAAATCTCAGAAAACTTCAACAAAAGATCATAATCTTTTTTTTAAAGATTTTATTTATTTATTTGACACCCAGAGAGAGATTACAAGTAGGCAGAGAGGCAGGCAGAGAGAGGAGGAAACAGGCTCCCTGCTGAGCAGAGAGCCTGATGTGGGGCTTGATCTCAGGACCCTGAGATCATGACCTGAGCCAAAGGCAGAGGCTTTAACCCACTGAGCCACCCAGGCGCCCCAAAGATCATAATCTTTGATCATAGTGTGATTCACTTTGGAGTTAATGACAAAAACATAAATGAATATGCCCCACATATTTAAAAATTGTAAAAACATATTGTTAAACAACACATGATATAAAAATAATTGTAATAAAAAATACCTGCACCTAAATTATAATGAAAACACCATATATCAAAATTTGTAGGATTCAGCAAAACAAATGTTTTAAATAAATATATACCCCAATCATTTTTATTAGGAAATAAGACTTCCAAATTTGAGCTAAGGGCTCATCCTCATAAATTAGAAAAGGAAAAATAGACTAAAGTTACCATAAAGATCAACAAAATCAAATTATTTTTTGGAAAAAATTTTATTTTATTTATTTATTTATTTATTTATTTATTTCAAAGATCTTATTTATTCATTTGACACAGAGAGAGAGATTACAAGTAGGCAGAGAGGCAGGGAGAGAGAGGAGAGAGGAGAGAGGAGAGAGGAGGAAGCAGGCTCCCCGCTGAGCAGAGAGCCCAATGCAGGGCTCGATCCCAGGACCCTGGGATAATGACCTGAGCCGAAGGCAGCGGCTTTAACCCACTGGGCCACCCAGGCGCCCTGGAAAAAATTTTAGAAAGGGAGACGAACTTCTGTCAAAACTGAACAAGAGAAAAACAAAAGTAAATAAATAATGCTAGTAATAAAAGGTGTTTCACTGTGGGTGATATGCCAAGAGTTTTGCCAACAATTTTGAAAACCCTTGATTAAATTAAAATTCTTATGAAAATACATCTTGTTATAAGTGAATCAAGGAGGGAAAAGCAACATAAATAATACCATAGGCATTAAAGTAACTGAAACATTAGTTGTAAAATAGTCCCAGAAGAAAAACCCTAATCTCAGAAGGTTTTAGAGAGTTTTTGCAAATTTTCCAAAACATCTTTCCAAGTTTATTCAGTCCCTTATAGCAAAGAGGCAATGAGGAATGCCCTCTAATGGCTTCTGTGATTCCATTATACACCTGGCATGAAAACCAGACAAAACTATACAAAAAGAATGATCTAAGTCTATTTCACTCATCACCATAGATGCAAAAAAAAAAAATTCCTAAAGAAGATATTAAGAAATCAAATCCCCAGATATATAAAAAAAAATACATGACTATCATACCACTTTATCCATGGATGCAAGGGTGTTTTCATAATAGACAATTCAGAAATTTAATCCACCAAAGGCAAAAATCATTTGATCGACCACTCGATCGATCGCTCGATCGATCTATCTATACATATATATACAAAATTCATTTTTTGAAATTAATACCCATTTATGGTGATGATCACCAATAAATTAGGGATAAAGAACCTTTCTTCTTCAGATACAGTCTAATAGGAAACTTGAGCAAAAATCATCCTTAATGAAAAACATGAGATTGTTTTCTCTAAAAGAAAGCTGTCCATGGTATCAGGTGCCTATGCCATGCCTTTCAATCTCTTAACTCACCTTCTACACTGGCCCTCCTAGCAGTCAGCCTCACATGGGTATAAACACTGCCTCAGCTAGCCCACACATTTTCACTGTCTGCCCTGGGATTTTCCTCACACCATGACTAGAGAGACCTGTGGAGGTATCAGTGGCAGGCATGCATGTGCAGCCAGCAAGGGTGAATGGGTTAATATCTCATGAACAATTCTTGAGAAGTGGAGGACTGGAGACAGTAAATGCTCCTCTTTTTCTCCTCTCAAGTGAACAATCATGATGTGTAGTATTCAGAATATCTCCCATAATCTCAATGGTACCAAGTCCCACTTGTCCCAGAGGTGATCCATCAATTATTCACCTTTGTACTGGTTTTCCCTCCCAATGTCTTTCACTCTCATCGGTCTTCTGCTTCTTTTCCTTGGGATTTCTCTACAAATGGATTACTTGTTTTCCTGGGTTAACCCTGGGTAAGACAAGTTCTGTCACCATTATAGCCAACATTATGCTAGGGGGCTTAAACTATGATTGAAAGTGTACAGATTGGAAAAGGAAATGCGCACTAATGATACTTGCAGATGTTATGAGCATTTAATTAGAGAACTAAAAATAATCCAAAGATATATTATTGAATGTAATAAGAGCATTTCGCAAGCTGGCTGGATATAAGATTAAAATTAAAAATATCATATTTCTATACACCAACAGCCAATGGCTATTTAAAAAAACAGTATATAATCAGTAGTAACAGGATATCTAAGTACATTAATAAAACATATTAAAATTTTTAAATTGTATTAAGGGATAATAAATAAGATTTAAATAAGTAGGGACATGTATCATCATGGGTAACAGGGCATTCATATTTTAAATAAATCATTCATTCCAAAATCAATCTATAAGCTCAACAAAATTCTAATTAGAGTCCAACAGTGTTATTTTGGAACTTGATGATCTGAATCTTAAATTTTATAAAAGATTAAAGGGTCAAGAATATTTAAGGCATTTCTCAGAATGGATGAAAGACCCAAATGGAAGGCAGGAATCCATCAAAATCCTAGAGGTGAACACAGGCAACCAGAGAAATTCTGTGACCTTGGCTGCAACAACTACTTGCTAGACATGTCTCTGAAGGCAAAGGAAACAAGAGCAAAAATGAACTATTGGGACTTCATCAGGATAAAAAGCTTTTGCACAGCAAAAGAAGCAGTTAAAAAAACTAAAAGGCAACCAATGGAATGAGAGAAGATATTTGCAAATGACTTATCAGATAAAGGGCTGGTATCCAAAATTTATAAAGAACACATCAAACTTAAGACCCCAAAAACAAAAAATCCAATCAAGAAATGGGCAGAAGACATGAACAGACATTTCTCCAAAGAAGACATCCAAATGGCCAACAGACACATTTTTGAAAAAATGCTCTACATTACTCGGCATCAGGGAAATACAAATCAAAACCACAATGAGATACCACCTGACACTGGTCAGAATGGCTAAAATTAACGTTTTAGGAAATGACAGATGTTGGTGAGGATGCAGAGAAAGGGGAACTGTCTCATACTATTGATGGGAATGCAAGCTGGTACAGCCACTCTGGAGAACAGTAGGGAGGTTCCTCAAAAAGTTAAAAATAGAACTACCCTACAACCCAGCAATTGTACCGCTAGGAATTTATTCAAAGGGTAAAAATAATGATTGGAAGGCATCCATGCACCCAACATTTATAGCAGCTCTGTGCACAAAAGCCAAACTATGGAAAGAGTCCAGATATCCACTGACAGATGAATGGATAAAGAAGAAGTGATATATATATATATATATATAGACAATAGAATATTACTCAGCCATCAAAATAATTAAATCTTGCCATTTGAAATGATAAGGATGGAACTAGAGGGTATTATGCTAAGTAAAATAAGTTAGAGAAAGACAAATACCATATGGTTTTACTCATGTGGAATTTAAGAAACAAAACAGATGACCATAGGGGAAAGGAAGGGAAAATAAAATAAGATGAAAACAGAGAGGGGGCAAACCATAAGAGACTCTTAACTATAGAGAACAAGCTGAGGGTTGCTGGAGGGGAGATGGGAGGGGGCATGGGGTAATTGGGTGACGGGCATTAAGGAGGGCACTTGATGTAATGAGCACTGGGTGTTATATGTAACTGATGAATCACTAAATTCTACATCTGAAACTAATACAGTATATGCTAACTAAATTAAATTTAAATTAGAAATAGAATAAGGCATTTCTGAGGTGCAAGTCAGGATGAGGGCATTAAAAATTCAAACTTAGTTTGAAGCTAGAGGATTACTTGGCGGAAAAATGGGAAAAAAGAGTGTGCAAAGGCCCAGTTTTGTTTGGTCCATCTGTTTGAAGGGGTGAAAGTGGTGATAAGTCTGGAATTTATATATAGGTCCTATTATGAAAAATAATGGCTGTCCTAAGATAAAACATTTATATTTAAGGTAGAGGAAAAAAATTGGAAAATGTTTAATGTGATTAAATTTTTGAGGACATTTCACAGGATACATTGAGGAGGAAGAAGATTTGAAAGACCAGATTGGGAGGCTTTTAAATTGCAGGAAGTGAATAAGTAATTATTATAAGTAGAGTAATAATGGATAGAGGAAACACATTTAGTAAAACCAACATATCGGGGCACCTGGGTGGCTCAGTCGGTTAAACGTCTGCCTTTGGCTCAGGTCGTGAACCGGGGTCCTGTGATCAAAATTCACATCTGGCTCCCTGCTCAGCAGGGAGTCTGCTTCACCTACTCCCCTCTCCTTCCCCACTGTTCATGCTGTCTCTTTCTCTCTCAAAGAATAAATAAAATATTTTTAAAAATTAAACTAACATATCACTTTAAGAAGTGCTAATGGATTAAGGTTTCTAGTCTAAAATAAAGACAATTTATTGAGCAGCTTCAGTGGGCCAGGCACCTGGCATATATTATTCCTTATCTAAACAATTCATACTGGGCAGGTTTTATCATTTTAAAATAACACCAAGAAAACAAAGAGTTAGAGAGTTTAAATTATTTTCCAGAAACACAGAAATAAGTAAATAAATGAGTCATAATTTATGTCTTAGCTATTGGGAGACACCTCTGCTAACAAACGTGTATATATATATATATCTGTCTCACATATATTATGTGAAACCGTTAATTCCTTAGCTATTCTATAAGGAAAACTAAATTTTTTTCTTTTTAAGATTAAGAAAAAGGTTAATAACAATAATAGTGGTATATGGATATGGTGGCAATGTTGAGGGTGGCAGTGAAGTGATATTAGCTTGAGAAATACAGAAATATATTTTAGAGCCTCTTGATGCCATGTATACGCTGAAGAATTTCTAGAAGAGTTTAACCGATTAGCTGAAACTCAAGTAATCCAGACGGGAGAATTAGGCCCAGAGGGAACAATTTAAATTTATCTTTATATTCATAACTTAGAATTAGATATTACTTTGAAAGACTACCCTCAGGGGTTCCAAGTTCTCTCTGTCCCATCACTGATTTGCTGGGTGATCTTTAGGAAATCAAGTCTGCTTTTTGCCCCTCTTCTCTTTTTTGTTAGTCAAATGACGATTACAATGCCAACTTTGACTATCTCCCAGGATTACTTTGGTAATAGGTGAGGTCATGAATGGATGAGAAGGCTCTTCTACATGAATGGAATGCAAAAAATATATCATTCATTCTAAATATTAAAATGTGCATGTGTGCAATGAATAAATTAAAAAAAACAAATTACTGTCCAAGAGCTAATAAAATGGGGAAAAATATCCCATGAATAAGACAAGTATTTGAAAAAAAGATTTTGTTCCTGATGTCTTCAAATAAAAATGTGACCTTAATTGAGTCTGGAATAAGAATGGTTAGTAAGGAGCCCCCTAAGAAGTCTTGCCTCCAATCCATAGTGTATAAATTTATTGTACAAAGCAATCAGGAATGGGATATTTTTTTAAATGCATAGAGTAAAATTCAGAAGTCATCCAAAACATACCATCTACATCCAGTTCGAATGCCTCATATTAATTTTCAAAAATTCCTCCTACCCCTCTATTTAAGACATTATATAGTCTTGTATATAGATAAATTCTTTAAGTAGATACAATTGTCTGCATCCATCTGTAACTTCTACCACTCAATTTCATTTAAACAAGTTATCATTATTTTATTTATTTTTTTAATTTTGCTGAAGATGAATATATGCATATAGAGGATAGATTTCAATGACATAACAAAAGAAGTCAAAACTTAAGAATATATTTATAAAATTTCCTAAAGCTACATCCTCCGTAAACATTATTGAGGAGAGTTTTTAAGCTATGTTTGCAGAGATATGATACTGTTGAACAATAATTTTAACCAAATAGTATCTGATATTCAAGCAGAAATGTCATAAAGGAAGTAGAGAAACTTGTGAACTTTGAAATTTTTCTATTGACCAACAAACGGATCTGATATATAACTTCCAGAAAAAATATAATTAATTTGAATATCTATGTTCTCAAAGGCCTTGCTTTTTGTTTCTTTTATTATCCCAGCTAATTGCCTTAGGAAACCATTATATTTTGGGGTTCTAAGAGAGGAATCCATCAACAGTTTTTTATGGTAAACACATGCACACACATGTATGTTTGTGTGTGTGTGTGTGTGTAATTTTGAACTGAGAATGAAGTGTGTCTGGAAGAGGATGGCTTCTAGTTTGCCCATCATCCCGTCTATAGATCCATCATCTTTTTTTTTTTTAAGATTTTATTTATTTATTTGACAGAGAGAGACACAGCGAGAGAGGGGACACAAGCAGGGGGAGTGGGAGTGGGAGAAGCAGGCTCCCTGCTGAGCAGGGAGCCTGATGCGGGGCTCAATCCCAGGCCCCTGGGATCATGACCTGAGCTGAAGGCAGATGCTTAGCGCTTAACGACTGATCCACCCAGGTGCCCCCATCATCTTTAATAGCATTACTTGCATATAAAATCAGATTCTTCTTCCCTATGGTTGGCTGACTATCTCCTTTGGGATATTCTCATGGAATCTCCCATTTAAAATATATAATTTGAATTCTAACATCCCTATCGGTTATATGATATATAGGTATGCCACTCTAATTATTAGCTCTGTGTGATTTCCATTTAAATACTCTAGCCAGTAATCTAAAGCATTCAACAATAATATGAGGCCCATATTTGCAAACATATAATGATTGCAAAAAAATAATGATTTGCAGTTATTATGTACATTAACATATTTGAAATTAATGTTAGTATTTCTAAACCTTATGCTATTATATAACTGTGATATCCTAAACTTGATATTGGGGCATAAAAGCGTTTATGAGAATAGTTGAATTTTTTAGTCTGTGATGGGAAAATGCTTTTACCAGAATCTTATACTTTCCACAGCTATTAATATATGTGAGTTTTTCGAGAGTTTGATCTTTGGACTCATTAGTATTATGCCTGAAAGAGCAAAATTGTTATATAAATATGTAACAAAATATATGAATGATGAATTATTAAGTAAAATGTAATTAATATTTTATTAATAACCATGAAGATCTGCTACCACAGCATATTTTAAACTTGGGATAGCTATTCTAAATTGGTTGTTGTTGCTGTTATTATTATTGTTATTATCATGAGTGTATGTAGGTTGGGGACTAAGTAGAATCACTAAAGAGAAGGTAAATCTCTCTCCCTCTGCAGATTTTTCCTGAGATTATTTCATTTGAGAGAGGGACAGTTTCCATGCTCCAATATTCATCACTGCATCCTTCAGTTGTGCTGCATGAGGCATAAAAAATAGACTCAAATGAACTTTTTCATATTCACATTTAGGAAACATGAAAAGTACTGTATTTTTAAAAGTTTCCTTTTTAAAACTAGAAGTGACCGTGACACTCAATTCTGTGTGACTAATAACAATTTATTCGTTGTTTTTGTTAGAAGTTTTTGAGGGTTAGGGTATATATTTTTGTTTTTTTTCTCTTGTTTTATTTTGTGAAGTTTTGGTTGAATTGGAGTAGCAAATGAACCAATGGGGTGAATAGTTATAAGTCCTTTATTTTATATTCAAGTATTTATCACATATGTGAAGTGGGATTATGTATTTTAAGACTGACTGATTGGCCAGAATAGTGAACAAAAATAGAAAGCTTTTCTCTGGTTTTATGTAATAAACTTGCTGAGGATTCAGATAAATTTGTCAAACAAATGTAGATATATTTTATATATAAGTAATATATATAAACAATATATAAACTATTTAAATAAACAATATATACAGAAACAATATATATAAACAAATTTATGTGTATATAAATTTTAAGAATTATTTATTTATTTGTTTAGAGGGAGAGAGGGAAAGAGTGGACATGAACCAGGGGAGAGACAGAGAGAAAGGGAGAGAGAATCTCAACCAGACTCTGTGCCGAGCACAGAGACCGATGAGGTGGTCAGTCTCACGACCCCAAGATAATGACCTGAACCAAAATTAGGATTCAGACGCTTAACTGATTGAGCCACCTAGCCACCCCAAATCTTTCAAACGACAGTTATTCAAGCGGCTACTCAGTGTGAAGCATATTATAGATGCTAAGATGAGAGATGACATCCACTTTCAAGCATTATCTTTGTAAACAAGTTGTAAAAGCATTAAACGAGAGAAATAGTCAAGACATATTACGGCTAAGACCTATGGTCATAATCCAGGCAAGGATTACTATTGTTTCCCGTGAGAAGAGATGATTTTTAGCTGGTATGATTGAAGAAGCCATCAGGGAAGAAAGAGATTTGAGTGTTTTCAAGATTAGAGACTTTTAAATAGATGGAGATGAAGGACAGATAGGCTGTTGGGGAGGGGGTAACTAATTACAGATAACTTATGAGAAATTTAAATGGAAATGTAACTTGGAGTGGTATAGTGTAGGGTTTGAATGTCAAACCAAATATTTTGGACTTTATTCTCTAGGCAATAGGGAGCAAAGGGGCAGTTAGGTTACCCAAGTGGTATTTTAGGAAAATAAATATGGCATAAATATATCATAGTGGTTTTTTAAAAATATATTTGTGCAAGAAAGTTATTGTAAGAAGAAATACTGAGAGTAGGGAAACACACTGGAAATCAGTGTTGGTATAGTAAAGTTATATTTTGCTATAATTATCAGCTTGTGTTTCTCCTGTTAATTAGTGCTCTCCTCCTCTTATTCAGGTAACAGCTAAGACATTTTTATGTTTATTGTTCCAAGAAAGGAATAACGCAGATGGGAATGAATACTTAGAATATTGTGATTTTATTTTTAAGGGTAGCAAATTGAAATTAAGTTACGAATTTCAAAGCTTGTGCTTTTAAATACTCTATGCCTTGAAGAAATTTGGCAGATTATGTTATGAAAAAGGACATTTTGTGTGCATAGTCTATGGATCTTAAAACCCAGACACATGTCTCTTGTTCAAGGCAAAGAAACCAGAAATGTAGCAAGGTTTATTAAGTTCGTCTCTGTCATTATAAATGGCATTTTTGTGTTTCTAGTTATGAAGGACCTGATACAATGTTGGAAATCCCTTGCTTATAGAGTGGTTCAGGAGAGCGCCACGTTCACTTCTCCCCCTCCTGTATCTGCCACCAACAACTCCCTCCAAACACACACAATGAATAACTCACGTACTGTCATACACACAGATGCACACATTCTTATACATAGTTGACATAGAAGTAGGTCTGTTTGGGTCGAGGAGACTGCAGTGGTCTGCAGGTATTCGCAGCAGGAGATAAAATGATCTGAAAAAATTTTAAGTATTCTGGGTAGATTGGATATAAACGAGGGCCAAAACCCCTTCAACAACTCCTTCTATTATCCCAAATACTCTACCTGGCAAATAAAAAAAAAAAGAGTTGCAGACCTTACAAAAAAAAAATTAAGTTGAAAATTTAATTTCAATTTTTAAGTTGAAAATTTAAGTTGAAAATTTAAGATAAATTATTTAGAAATAGATTTTCACCTTTTACATTTGTATTATAGTCTTAATCCTGCTCTTCATAACGTCATAGGCATATTCCTTATCTTCTCTCAGTTTTGATACACTATGAAAAGTAGTTAAAGCCAAAGTAGTAGATGCAGATTTAAGTTGTAAGATACCTTCCCTTCTCTACTGCGGCAAAATTGATAATCCTTTTCACATGGGACCGAGGGGGCGGGCGGGGGGAATAAGTAGGATAGATGCTGGCTACTGTTATTAAAAAACAACAAAAAAGGTAACTTTTAAAAAATATTTTCTCACTCTAAAAATATACATTGTAAGAAAACATGTTCATTCTAAAAACAAGAAGACATGACCTTAAAGAGTCAAAACAGTGTGAGTCGATGTGCAATTGAATGGAAAAGTGAAACAGAAATGTCACTTTGTTGCGAAAGCAATTATGGACTGAAAATATGGGATAAAGTTGAGACCAAGAAGTTTTAATACCATTAAGTGTTTTCACAGCAAAGGGACAGTTCTGACAGAGGATTTGTTTAATTGCCGAATCCAGTTCTGGACAAGGAAAAGGGACTTACAAGAATGCACTACTGTGCTTCACCTGGATTTGTCCCTTTAAATTAGTATGATTTATTGCCAGCGTACAGAAAATAAATAACTTCAGTTAAACAATCCTATCTAGGCCATGTCCCAGGAAGAGCAGTGCTAAATTGTCAACACTGGACGGAGAAACAGAAAAAGAGAAGTAGGTCAGACAGAGTCATGGAAAGTTAGCTTGAAGAATAAGAGAAAGCAGCAGCAAATTTGGGATAAAGTCAGGGTATGATTATCAAGAAAGCAAAGGACAGATCCAATTGTGAGAGAACAAAGTGAGAGGGAGGATAGTTATCGTTGACAATGTCAGAAATAAATGAACCACCAACCTAGAGAGACTGGGTTTTTGATTTGGACTATCTAGGGGCTGGGGTGCTTTCAGAGGCAAATAATCAAAACTCTAAATTCAACTGACTTAAAAAATAAGGAAGCATACTGGAAAGTGACCTAGAGATATGGTGGTCTCCAAGCATTGGTGTGGTCCGAATAGGGACTCCACTTCTCTGAAGTCGCCATGGACTGCCTATCTCTCTATGTTGATTAATCAGACTGACTTCCCCTCTGATTTGCAGAATGGCTAGTAGCTGCAAATGGAACCATGTTTAATTCCTTGACCATATTCAACTGCTGTGAAAATTCCTCCTCCCATCAAACACTAGTCTGTCCTTGAGTGTGATATCCAGTTTAGTAAAAGGGTCCCCCAAAATAGTAGCGGTCCCCAGAGAAATGTGTTTCATTGACTGAATGAAATGTGGGTCCCTCAGTCAATCTCACTAACGGGAGATGAGATCATCATGGTTAACTTAGAATAATCAGCCTCCCCTGAGTTACAGGTCTGCATGATTGAAGTTTCTGAAACAAAATGAGGGTCCTGTTAAGAAGTGAAAGTAAGATATCCACTAGAATATTTTTTGAAGAATTTTATAAAATGCAGTGTTTCCTTGATTTCAGGAGAGACATTTTTCTCATATTTTATTATCTCTAAAGTTAGGATCATCTTACACTCAATGGCATATTAAGGTTGATTTGACAGTGATGTTTTTTCTCTCTTTTGAGTGATACAGAATAAAATGTTGCTTATTAGAAACAACATACCATTATAGATATCAGGTAACATGGCATTTTCCTTATATTAAAAAAGACTAGGTCTTCATTTCTAGAGTATGGCTAGGACTTGTATTTCTGGAATTACTAAATAAATTAATTTAGTAATGCATATGAAGAAATGATCTTGTTAATCACAGTTAGTAAACATACTTGAACTTTGTCCACTTAGAATCTTTTTTACACCACTTTAGTCTGAGATGTCTCCCACAGATTAATTCAGCAGTCTCCTAACATCTTTCTATGTTCCTTACTGGTTCCCTTCAAACCACTTACCACATGGCAGTCATATGAGTCTTTGGAAAGTTTAAATCTGCAGTTCTGCCTCTGATTATGATAGAATAGCTTCTGTCAGACTGACATGCAGATAAAAATAACAAAAATGATAAACATAATATTGAAAACAACCTTTGAAATTAGAGAGCTACCAAAAGCAGGAAGAAGTTGGAAAGATATCGATTTTGAAAGAAGTGACTGCACCAGATAAGATTTGAGTTTCTGTGACATTTTACCTGGGCACTCTCTCTCAAACAACTTGTTTACTAGAACGCAGGTGGTAAAACAAATCAGGGTTCCAGGACAAATGGGTGTGCTGTGGCTCCCGGAGTCTGATGACAGGCTTCAGGGCTGCCAAAGCAGCTGGAGAGTGAAGAGGGAAATGCCAAAAAGGAAGAATCCATAGGTGAGGAGCCTTCAGATCTATGTAGATGCTCCAACTAAATACTTGGATAACCCTAGGCTGTGTCTTTGTGGAAGAACTCAGGGAACCTGGTGGAAAGCAGCCTGTAGGGCAGACTGTGTGGAAAATCCAGACAACTTAGCTGCCTGATAATGAAGACAGCAGCCAAAAGAACAACAAAAATAACATTCTTTGGAGGAAAATAAAAGATTTTAGAGTCTCCACAATATATTATCCACATGGTCCAGAGTAAAATAATAGACTAGTAGTCATGTAATTAGAAAACATGTAGCTCAGAGGTAAAAGAAAAAGCAGTCAGTAGAAACCAAAGTTGTGATGCCACAGATGTTAGAAAGATAGAATTCTAGAACAGGAAAGTACAACCTATGAAATAAAAGGGTCAGTAGCTGGGCTTAACAGAAAATTTGATATGACAGAAGAAAAGATTAATTTGAAGACAGTTCAATAGAAATTATTCAATCTGAAAAGGACATATATTTATTGGGGGAAAAAAACAGTCTCAGGGAGTAGGAGAAAATAACCAACAATATAAGTAATCATAGGAGAAGAGAAGGATTTAGATCATAGTATTTGAAGAGATAATGGAAAATGTTTTCCAAATTTCATCTATACTCACACACACACAAGTTTAAGAGTTCAAGAGTCTCGGGCACTAGGTGGCTCAGTCGGTTAAGCATCTGCCTTCGGCTCAGGTCATGATCTTGGGGTCCTGGGATTGGGTCCCATATCAGGCTCCTTGCTCAGTAAGGTGTCTGCTTCTCTCCCTCCCTATGCCCCTGCCCTCTGCTCATGCTTTCTCTCTCTCTCTCCCTCACCCTCTCAAAAAAAATAAAAAAATAAAAAAAAATAAAAAGAGATCAAGAGTCTCAGTAGATCTCAGGCAAGATAAATACAACAAAAACCACACTTAGGTATATCATAGTCAAACTAATAAAATCAGATACAGAGAAATATCTGGAAAATGGCAAGAGAAAAGGAATATAATACATATGGGAGAAAAAAAACTGATGAAACTGAGAGCTAACTTAGAAACAATGGAAGTCAATGAATAAGGTAAGAACATTTATAAAAGGTGAAAAGAAAAAACAAAACAAAAAACCTGTCAAACCAGAATTTTATATACAATGGTAATGTCCTTCATAAACATAGGCAAGGAAAAGATGCTTTCAGAAGGAAAACTCAGGGAATTAGTTCCCCAGTAGAGATGTGCTATAAGAAGATCATCGGGAAGTTCCTCAGAATGGAAAGATAGATCTACAGAAAAGAGTAAAAATAACAAATACATTATAAATATAAAAGCCCCTATATAGGCGTGCCTGAATGGCTCACTTGGTTGAGTGACTGACCCTTGGTTTCTGCTCGGGTCATGATCTCAGGGTCCTGGGATTGAGCCCTGCACCAGGTTCAGAGCTCAGCATAGAGTCTGCTTGAGATTCTCTCTCTGCCCCTCCCCACCCCACAAATAAATATGTAAATCTTTTTTAAATGACCACATATGATTTTTCTCTTATTTTAGTTATATAGTTATTTTTCCCTTCTCATGCTACACAGAACAGGCAGCATCATTACTGTGGCATTCCTGCCAAAAATGTATTACCTGAGTCTAAGCATGAGCGAGACTCAGATAAACTCATGTAGAGGGGCATTCTATAGAATAACTAGTCTGTGCTTTTCAAAAACATCAAGGTAAAAACATAAGAACCCACGGAAATTATGAAGAGCTTTTCCAAATTGAAGGGGAATGAAAAGATGCTGCAACCGAACACAATATGTGAGCCTTGATTGGATCATGGACAGAAAAAAATCTGTAAGGAATGTTATTAGAACTGAATATAAATGGTTGAGAAGATAATAGTATTTCACAAATACTAAATTTCTTCTTTTTTATTTTTTTAGAAGGAATAAATCCATTCATGTCTTCCCTTCATGTGAAATTCTCTTAAGGCTATAGTTGATTTACATGATCTAAATGGCTCTGTGTGTTCTGTCTTCTGACTACCTAGTCCCTTTCTTATCGGGATCTTGTATGCAGTTCGAAGCACACATATTTTGCCTCAGGCACACTCTCTCTCCCATTATTACCTGTCTTTTCTTTCTCAATGATCCTGATGTCTCATTTGTTTTTTCTTGCGTAGGGCCTTTGTGTCTATCTGGGCCCACTTGAAAATTTCACTACCTAACCCCAACTACCCTTAAGAACCCACCTTAAAAACCACTTCCACAGAAAAGTCTTTCCTTTTCCTTTCATACACTATCCTGACATACCTTCTTTGTAAAATGTAACATATTGTAAGCAAGTTATCTACTGTGTTATTAGGTGTATATTCTTTCCACTAGACTGTGAGTTTCATGAAGGTCACACAGAAACGTGCCTAATAAACTTTTTTAAATGAGTATAAGAAACGATGTTAAGTACAGAAAGGAACAAGTATACGTGAATGTTGTTAGTGTACAGAGAGAAGTTGAAGAGGCTCCTAAATGTCTGTTGCACTCCTAATTTCCTTCTGATGGAAGTGGTTGCAAGGTTTGACACTTAAGAAAAATTACTCTCATTTTGCATCATGTGATTATTCTTCACTAGCCTCAGCTTATTGACCAATGGATCACTCTAACAAAGGGCACAGACCTAGAGGTTAGAAAAAAAAGGAAAGTTACTAATTTTTGAGATGACCCTGAATGTGAATGCTGTATATTACTTTTATACAGCGTTCTCTATTGAATGGTGATTGATTGAGCTAATAAGTTTCTTACTTGAGTAGGAGTTCAAATTTCAGACAGAGATATAGAAATCATTTTTAAAGAATGGTAGTCATTGTAGAAGATGATACAAAAAAGAGAAGAAAATTAAAGTAGATAGACTAGCAGAGCACTGAGAACATCAGTCCTGAGAATGACAGTCTCTAGAATAAAGGAAGCAGGTGTCTTTTCTGATGGGTTACAGGATGACATTGGCTTGGGATTCCTGGACCTTCCTATTGTTTATCAAAAGGCAAGGATGCATCCTACTGTTCTCCTAAGACCTAGCTGCGTGGGTGCTGACATGGTTTCTTTTGTTCCTTTATTTCATGTCTATTCTAATAACCAACTCTTGCTACCTCAGGTAATTTGATTGTGTGCCTCTGACTTCTGACACATCTTTTCTGTCCTTCTGACAGATCTTTTCAGAGAGAAACACAAAGATTGTAAACTGTAGTCTAAGCCACAGCCTAAATTCAGGCAGAGAGTGCAAAGATAACAACTTAAATCAGGGTACTTGGCTATATTCTTATTATAAGGTTTTATTATTTACCTTGGGGTAAGATTTTTTTTTTTTTTTATTCTTTGCCCAAGGGGTACAGGTCTGTGAATCATCAGGCTTACATCTTTCACAGCACTCACCAAAGCACAAACCCTCCCCAATGTCCATAACCCATCCACCCTATCCCTACCCTCCCACCCCCCAGTAACCCTGTTTGTTTTGTGAGATCAGGAGTCTCTTATGGTTTGTGTCCTTCCCCATCCCATCTTGTTTCATTATTTTTCCCTCCCTACCCCTCACGAACCCCCACCCTGCCCCTCAAGTTCCTCATATTAGAGAGATCATATGATAATTGTCTTTCTCTGATTGACTTATTTCGCTCAGCATAATACCCTCCAGTTCCATCCATGTCGTTGCAAATGGCAAGATTTCGTTTCTTTTGATAGCTGCATAGTATTCCATTGTATATATATACCACATCTTCTTTATCCATTCATCTGTTGATGGACATCTAGGTTCTTTCCATAGTTTGGCTATTGTGGACATTGCTGCTATAAACATTCGGGTGCACGTGCCCCTGAGGATCACTACCTTTGTGTCTTTAGGATAAATGGGGTAAGATTTTCTTACATGAAAATGATTTTTGCTCATAAATAGTAAAAAACATGTATTACTTGCCATGTGTATCATTAGTATTTTCTGTATTGCTAAATTTACTAAGTGTCCAGACTTACATAAAATATGAATATAACCTGAAACAATAATTCACCTGCATAATCTTATAAATAGAATTGTATACACTAAATAGATTATTGAGGACATTAAATAACTTGCCTACCTAGTTGCCCTATAATCAAATCCATTTTATAGTAAGTTAAATAGAATATTCAATCATGAAAATTCACACAGATATGCATACAAACATACATTCTCACACAGTACATGTTATGTTAGACTGAGAGATTGAGTGAAATTCACTCAGGAAATAGAACCTAATTATCACATCTCAGAATAATGTCAAGCAAGCAAATAGTTAACAGAACATATTAGTAAATTTCTGTTTGTGGGAACAATGGATTCTAAAAGTCTCATGGTTTCAAAGAATCAGACTGAAAGGTGTATACGGGAAGTATCATGGTGAACTTTGGTAAGAGATTTATTTGGAACATCAATTTATTTGCCCTACTCCCCACTGTGTTGTCAAATAGTGACATGTAGTCATGAAGTGCTTTAATTTCTTACTAAGACAAAATGAATTCTTTGGTAGAACAAATTGAGTATTTTTCTCCAGAGCAAGTACAAAATAATGCTTTCCATTATGAAATTGATTAGTAAGGTAGTTGGAACCACACAACTACGTAGCCTCATTCGAATTTATAATCTCAAAAACAGAGCAGAAGGAGCTTTTAGCTTTTGGCAAAATTACCTTATCAAATGACACTTTAAGATATCCTAAAAGATCAAATCAAACTGCATGGAAAAACAAAACTACCAAGTCTGCATCCTGGGTGATTTTTTTGTTAAAAGCAAGTAGGAAGTGCATAACCAGATAGCTTTCTTTTCTTCTTAAAATATCTTGTGAAGGTTACAGATTTTTAGGAATAGTTTGAATGACAAAAGGGGAGTGTAAGATAGCCATTGGTGGGATAATGGACTGAAGGCAGTAGTTAAGTATGGTTTGGAAGAGCGTGGAGTAAGCTGGCACATAGGGAAAATTAGAAAACTATTGTGTCTGAGGACTCCGTTTTAATAATAAGATAATGATGGTAATAATGATAATTCACACTATTTTCTATTTTATTTTTAAGTGCCCTGCACACTCTGTAGTAAAAAAAAAAAATTGTTTCTGGAAACAAAACAAGTAAGAGAGTGTTTTTTGAAATTATTGTAAGAATAATAACATCTACATTTTACTGAACACTCACTAAATGAATTCACATTGAATCTTTTGTTTTCACAACAAACTACAAGTTAGTACTAATGTTCAAATACCCCACAAAGTCCAATAGCTAGAAATATCAATAGTTGGCATTAAAACTAAATAGTGCAATTTAGAAACGCTTGTATTTTCCATTACTCTGTATTGTCACTAAACAGAGTTAGTTCTTTGTCTCAATTAGTAGAAGAATGGGAAGAGTAAAAAAAAAAAAGGAAAAAGAGAAAAGTACATTTTTCAGCCATGGGAGAAGTGTGATTTGGAGATATTTTTCAAAACATGGAAATCATGAAATAGATTTTTATAACTATTTTTAAAGGGTTTATTATATAACTTTAGTCAGTATATTAACTTGAGAATATAAACATGAATCATGTAAATTTATTTTTTACATCATTAGCATGTTTAAAATAATGCATTTCTTTATAGCTTCTTTAATCTGTAAAGGCAAGTGTACTAGTTGATTTTACCTTAAATATGTTATTCCTGACAAATGTAGCTACAGGTTGTTGAATTTTGAGGATTCATCTAGATTTTGCTTTTTCAACATAATTAAGACTATAAATGAATAACTATAAAGTTTACATAAAAATAAAATATGACATTTACTTTTTATATTTTTAGTTTCAATTTTTATATCAAACAGATATGGAAAGTAGTTTTCTTCAGAAAAGCTGCTGAGCACAAACAGGAATGGCCACCCGTCCTCCTCACTCAGTGTACACCTATGTCAAATGGGTATTTCTGAAGCTCCTTCAAACAAAGGTGTGTTTTTTGTTTGCTTTTATGGAAAGGAAGAAAGAGAATGAGATCTATTCGTGCCAGATAAAATATTAGGTGATTTATGCATATAAAAGAATGAGTACCTATATATTTCTGAGGATTAAATGTGGTAATACACACAATGCCTACTTAATTCAGGGCACACAGTAAGCACTTAATATCTGAGTAGTCAGATCAGCTCACAAATATATATTGTTTGGCAGGGGCATCTGGGTGGCTCAGTCAGTTAAGCAACTGCCTTTGGCTCAGGTCATGATCCCGGGGTCCTGGGGTCGAGCCCTGCGTTGACACCACCTCTCCTTAACTCAGGCTCCCTGCTCAGTGGAGAGTCAGCTTCTCTCTCTGCCCCTACCCCCCTCATTCTTTCTCTCAAATAAATAAAAATCATTTAGAAAAACATATTGGTTGGCTAATATGTGTTAAAGATTCAGAGCACAGCAAATGTATGCTATTAATATTATTATTATCTGATCCAATCTTCCTCACAGCAGCCATACTGAAGTTTTATAAATAAAAATCATGTTAAACAATCATGAGAGACACTAAAGAAGATCTAAATAAATGGAAAATTATAACATCACATTGACTTGAAAAGATTCAATATTGGTTATGCATTTGATCTTGCTTCTCAGAGAGCATAACCTTGAGTATTTCCTCAGTCACCCTTGGGTTAAAGTGGTTTTGGTAGTCTTTTGGGTTTTTTTTGTTTTGTTTTGTTTTTTATTTCCCTAACCACACACAGCTGTTCAACTCCACTAATTGCAAGGTGGTTGTTCTATGGTTTTCAGCAATGTTCTGGGGCACCAATTGCTTTGGAGGGTAATGGCAATGAAGTTCATCTCCTTTAAAGAAAAGTTCCTGGGGTCAGTGTTTGAGGTTTATTCCAACCCCAGGAGGGCTCTCACTAGCTCTCTCTTCCTCTCTCCCCATTTTCCTCTGGAAAATTAGCTGGCCTCTGGTTTAGCCTCTACTCTAATGAATCTATCAATGTCTTGTCGGCTGCTTTTCATCACAAACTCCACTGTTCCAGGAGGTGCCCTTATTCTTGAACTTCTCTTCACTCTATTGGAAGTGGAGTCAGTTCTCTGGAAGGGATTTAGAGCTCTTTGTTCTACAGCCTGCTTCTCTCCTTGAGGAAATCTCTGAGCCATAGTTCTGGAGGTGAGGGTAGGGGTAATAGCATTCTCTTCCCTGTGTGATATCTTCTTTTCAGGAGCTGAGCGCTGGATGGTTGTGGGGGAACACCTCCAGGTTCTTCAGCTTGCCTCTCTCTCTTCGTTTTGAAATGCCCTCCCCATGAAATGGGGCATGGATGATTGGACCTCATGTCCTCAGCAGAGTCATGACTGAGGCAGAACAGCAGAACAGTCTAACAAGTGGAGACTGGATGGAAGGAAATACTCTCTGCCTCTCAGCCACACTCAGCCAGAACACACCCTCAGTAACAGGCAGCCACAAGCAGGTCATTCTGTCCCTCCTGGGAAGATCACCTTCTGAATGGGATCCCAGGAAAGAGGAATCCAACCCTGTGTTCTTGGCTTTCCCAGTCCAAGCAGAACTTATGTCTTGCTAGCTGGGAAGCGGGAGGAAGGCTTTGGGTCTTGGTTCAAATGTCACAGTTTTTGGCTGTTCTTACCAACTTTTAGTAGATTTTCTTGAACAAATTGTTCTTCACTTGCTATAAAAACAGTACTGGCATTTCCAAAGACTTTAAAAACGATTATTTAAACAGTTTTCACTGGTAGAGCTGGGAGCGGGTCTGTGGAATCCCTCGTGCTGCCAAGGCAGAATTGGACCCCCCGAGTTCTTGTTGCTGGTTTGTCAGCCATAAAAGCAAACTCTCATTCTCTGTTGCCGAGCCTCTCACATATGCTCGTAGTGAATATATTTTGCGGTATGCCTGCTCTCTTTTTCACTGCCTCTGTGAAAATGTGGTTGAGGTGTTACTGTGAACTTTGCTTCCTCCTCCACACACATATGCTCATCCATCTGTAAGGACGGCAAAGAACTACTACCTCGGGTCTTCGTACACAGATGCCATTAACCGCTCCTTTCCGACTCTGAAGATACTGGTTCAAAGTGGCTTCTGAGCAAATTATAGCTGGGTCATAGTTCATTTTCTTTCAGCTTGCATTTTAGGTTATAATAAATGGTATGGCTTTAAGGAAAAATATACTGTTACTAAAAAAAAACAAAAAAACAGTAAGAACGAAAGAAAACCTAAAACTGGTCCTCTCTGTCTACCATCCCCTAATCAGTGAAAGAAGAGAAAAAGGAAGGAGGGAAAAATACCCGTGCCTTTAGGAGCCATGGATGAGCACTTGAAGGTAATGTTTAGTGACACGGCAGGGTTGTCTGTGATATATACCTACTGATGCTCATCATGACAATTTTGATAAAGACAAAGTCTAGAAGTAGCCAGTAGTAATCGCCTGGCATAATCTGGAACAATGTGACTTAAAAGAGATATGGGACCCCTACTCAGGACTATCTAAAATCTTGACTTAGAATAAGTGAACTGTCTAAGCCTCCCAGTGCTCTGTTTATATGCTCTGTATTTCTATTAACTTGGAGTTCTTTCCCTAGGATGGGGTCTTTTGGGGTATGATTACCAAAGTAGTGTCTATAGCCTGTCACACCTACTGTCTTTCAGAGGATAAGGTGAGGCTACTACAGAAGAAAGTGGAGTGGGTAGAAAAACCTTTTTAAATTAACAATTAGAGGTACATATGTATAAATGTATATGTATGTGTGTGTATACTTTCCTATTTTACATGGGTTTCCATAGATCATAATTATTGATAAAAATGTAAAGAAAAGGTATATAAAGTACTTGCTATTATCTTTTTAAAGATTCTAGCACTAATTATGCTCTGGCTGTTAACTAGCCCAAAGGTTTTGTCTCCTTTTCTCTGTACTCTTCCTTCCCCTCCCCCTTCTACATTCTCCAGCAGCTGCATCCCTCTCAATTTCCTCCACTTTTGCTGTAATAAGGTCTTATGAAGACAAATGGTCTGGACTAATACAGACTTTAGCACTACATGCCACATCTAATTTGAGACATGCATTGTGGTTATTGGTGTGGGAACACGGAAGAGAGTTGGACTGAATGAATCACCAAAGCATACTAGACAATAAACCAAATGAAGCAGTATTTTCCTCTTATGACTTAAAAAGTATATTGAATTCAATGAAATAGGAATCTTTCCGTAAATGTTGTATTTATTGAGAGGAAATGAGTGTGACTAGTGGCTGTGCTTCTCAGCTCTGGTGACCAGTTCCTTAAATTCAAATTCCAGCTTTGCTATTTATAAGCTATTTAACCTAGGGGAATTATTTTCTGCATTCGTATCTACTTTCTCAATGGTTACAATGAGATAAATAACATCTACTCAAAGGATTATTATATGGATTAAATAAATTAATTCATGTGAAAGTGCCTAGAACAATGCCTGAGACATAGTGAGTACTCAGTAAGCATTAGCCATTAATAGAGTTATTCAATCTGTTGAAGCTGGTATAAATTATCATTGCCTCTCATTCATAAATCTCTTTTCCATTTCATTAACTGAATTTGTCCACAGAGCATTTTCCAGTGTTTTTTTTTTATTTTTTAAGTGCACAGATCCTATTTAGATATAGTCTTTGCATCTAAATTAAGCAGAGAAATTACTTTCAGTCTCTATATCAAAAATCTGTTTCTACAGATTGTTTTTTTTTAATTGTGCTCACTGCCTTTGCAAAGTGTAGGCATTCAAATTTTTGTTGAATGGGTAAATGACTCCATGATGTGATTAATCATTAAACTGCAAAACAAATTTCCCATTTTCTTTTTTTGAATTTTGGCTTTACTTTTCCTAAATATGTCTCTTATTTAACTAGGTTATAACTCCTTAAAAGGGGGGGGAGCTCTGTTTTATATCTCCTCATATTACCTGCAAAATCTATTGATAATGGAAATAGAATCTATATATGCAACAGTATTTCTGAAGTTCTACAAAACTTATCAATGACTAAACCAATCCTCATGACATCAATAGAATTGGTGTCCCTTGGGAACTTCATTTAGATTACTTCTGCTTTTCTTTCCTTTATTTTTTTTTTAAAGAGAGGGGGTTGGGTAGTCGGAGAGGTAGAGAGATAATCTTAAGCAGGCTTCATGCTCAGTGCAGAGCCCAACATAGGGCTCAACACAGGGCTTGACAAGGGCTTGATCTCACAACCTTGAGATCATAACCTGAGCTGAAATCAAGAGTCAGATGCTTAACTGACTGAGCCACCCAGGCTCCCCTCTTTCCTGTTTCTTAAGTTGCATGTAAAAAAACTTGCAGTCCTCTGGTTTGGCCTTGATGCAAAATGGCATTCTTGGGAGGGTTCTGCTGAAACAGAAGACTCAGGCTGTATTTCTGTGACAGTGAAAGAGATTTGTTCATATCAGATTTTGCTTTTGAGTCATGGATGAATGGGAGTGTTCTTCATTATTTAGTTTAGGGCCTCAGTTAATAGAGCCAAGGCAAGAACTCTGTATTTAAACATTTTAGATTAATTATTGGTGGTCTGAGAAAAATGTGGACTTTCAGCCAGAAGTAGAGCAAAGAACAAACACAGTCCAAAGAATCAATAAATAAATATTAAAATGATTAAGTATGATAGCTATAGCATTACCTCCAGGAGCTAGGTTTGGATAGACTTCATTGATTTTTCTTGTAATCTTCTCCAAATTGCCTTTACTCTCTGTACTTTCTTGCAATGACTTGCTAATATTTTGAATTCCTCTTTGCAGAGATCATTATTTGCCTTAGTTTGAGATCCCTATGTAGCAAAACATTTTGCAAATGAAAGGAAAGACTGCTTAAAATTTTATTAGCTGGAGCTGAATTCACTGGATCATAGCTATGATAATATGTTCTTCCCAACAAAACAATAGTTTTTTGGTTTTTGGTTTTTTTGTTAATCCAAGAGGATTGAGATGTTTATTTGGACAATCTCATTTGGTTGACATATAATGTCGATTAATAATAAAAGTTGTGGATATCCTGTCTTATGGAGACAGGCTCCTGGACTTCATATAGGAAGGGATAATTCCAAAGAAATTCAAGTAAATTAAGTATCTGAGAACCTTCTATATGCCAAACATTCTATATTTCACATATACTCTCTTATTCAATTCTAACAATACTCTGTGGTAGGAAGTATTCTGCTCCCGATTTTAAAAATACTGGTTCAGAGTAAATAACTAGTCCACAGTAATGAAGCTAATAAGTAGCAACAAGATATTAATTCAGACATTTTGACTTTTTCTAGTTCACTACCTTGCTTCTACACTTAGCGCTCTATGTAGTAAAATGTCATATTTATTTTTGCAGACTAATTCAGTTTGCCCCCATACAGAATATAATTAGTTACAATGATTTAAGATTATAATTGCATTTTTCAAATCCACACTGTACTTGAGCAATCCTAATAAAAAGTTCATGATATATTTGATCAATAAGATATTTTATGAAAGGTGATATGGATGTGAAATCAAATGCCTTATGTATAATTTGCATATTCTGAGTGATTGTTTGACCCTGAAATCCTCAGCAGCACCAGGTTGACCCAAATAGCACCAAATAAATAATTTGATGTTTGGAATTTGGAATTTGACTTGTGATAATGCCTGGGATTTGAGGTTCGACCCATCGTCATTAGATATTAACTGTCTGCACCCAAGTAATAGTAAAGTTTATGTTAGCTTTTATTGGGATTTTGTTTATAATGATGGACAATCACTAAACCTCATTAGGTTCACAAAGAGAATGGCTGAAATGAATTGCTTTAAAGATATTAAGTTGAATTCATATTATGTAGTGAATGAGAATGAACTGCATGGATTTTCTGTTATTTTCTTTTTCACACAATCTTTTTTCTTCAGTCTTCTACTTGGGTATCAGAATTTGTCTAAGGCTTGTGAGTAGATATCCATATATTAAAAGGGCACTATATAAAATATAAACCAGGTTATCTAAAGATAAACCAGTCTTGTATGTGACGCTTGGGTATACACTGGAGAGACCGAACAGATTCACACAAAAATTCATGCAAAAGCCTTTTCTAAAATAAGAATACCCATCATCACTACTAATTTATTCCATTAGGATTTAAGCCATATGGTCCATGTTTATGAGTCAACACTGAATATTCCTCCCGTTTCTCTGTTCACAATACGATGCAGGTGAAAGTATCTGTATGCAACACTGAACAGTTTTAAAACGCAGTGGTCATGCTTAAAATGCACTATAAAGGTCACTGCTTGAAAAGGAATAAATGTTGTATCCCAAGGTATCCCTTCTTTGTTATCTCCTGAAAAGCTCTTGGATGCAATATCACTGTAAGATTTATAGAATACGTAACACCATCTTCCACAGGGCAAAATTCATTCTGTTCAAGTACTCAATGTTTAATGACTTTCCTTTGGAAATTTTGGTTGCAGAGAGAGAGCCTATGAGTAATTTGAAATGATCTAGAGAGAATTCAAAAATTCCACTGTGCATTCTATGAAACACAAACACTTTATATAGAAATAATTTAATCAAGTACATCTAATTAGGCATTATATATTGAAGCTATGCATCAGTGATTGGAGGTGTATCAGTGGACCAGTCCTTTTACTGAGTTCATAGTCTAAGTTCTTAACTAAAGATAAATGCTTTCCTTGCAGCCAAATGATACTTCACCTTGCAAATTTCCTCTCCTTTTAAATGTTAATTCCATCATGAAGGCAGGGACTGTTGTTCATAAATATTATAAACATCTACCCTTTGCTTTGTTCAATCTCAATGGTTATTCTCGTGCAATTAGCATCTCTTCTTGTGTCTGTAATTACTGGCAATGACAACATAAAATTTTAAATATACAGTTTAGAGAAACAAACACTGAAATGGCTTAGTGACTTGTTTGCATAGTCCACCCTCCAGAGTGTTTCTGAGATGACACAAGTCGTAGTTCAATAAACGAACAAGTTTATTGAAATTAACATTTTCAAAAAATAATTACTGAGATGCCTTTATGTGCCATGTACTTTGTTGGGTGCTTTTACTGATGATTCAGCTCAGCTCCATTAAATCAAGATGTGTTTCTCTCTTTCAGTCTGTCTCCCTTGCCTCTCTCTTGACAGACATGTAATATGTAGCTTAAGAATTCCAGAAATATGTTTTGGAAGTTTTAAAGGAGAGCCTTATTAAAAAAAAATCTCGATTATTGGAAAAGGAAGAATACAATATGCTATTTTCCTAACATTATGGATATTATATATTTTAACCTACAAAGCTCCTTTGGGTAATAAACAATGAAATAGCAACATTGTAGAGAACAGAAAGTCTGATCCAGAGGCAAACCAATCAAAGTAGAGTTTGCTAAGTAGAAGAACGAACAGGAAATCACTGTTCACACTGAGCAGGTGCAGGGTAGAAGCTGAGATAGAGAAGAATGAAAAAAAGAAGAAAAGAGGATTCATGCTCCACTATTCCTGGCGTGAACGCTGCAGCTGCCTATTGACCTAAAACAACAATGCCCACCCCGCAGGGCATGGCCTCTCAGGCCCAGGGCTGAAGTCACAAATACAGTACTGACTAAGTACTGACTAAGACAGTTCTCTGTCTGGGAGCTCTAAAACCTAAGAAGGTCATGGTAAAATCAGCCTATTCTTTTTCCTGACAGCCAGTGCAGAGAGCAGGGTACAAACTTAATTTGTTCACAGCTGTGGAATCCACTGAATATTCCTACGCAGAACAGTTGCCCATGATGGAGATGATCGGCTGGAAGCTCTCAAAGCAGGAATTACAGACCTCAGGCTGGTTAGTTCATGAACACAAGAGCTCCTACGACTGTGACCAAATAGACCCCACAAAGTACATGTTTCTCTAATAGGGTTGGGAGAGATACCGAATTCATGTTATTCCAACTATGTAAATGGCCAGTGAGACTGGGTCACTGCCAAGAAGTAGTTCACATTTGTAAGATTGGTGTGCTGTCCTACTATAAATCATCCAGCAAGAGAGGCATTAGTCTTCACTTGTCTTTTCTCCAATGGCGAAGTGTCTGGATTTTTGGAGGAGGTAAATGGGAGGTAGAAAAATCAGAAAAGTGTTTCTTAGGATTCCAACTTTGACTGTTAAAAGTTTTTTCACAATAGCAGCACTAATGAATTATAATAGCAGACATATACATAGAGGGTCCTATGTGCCAGACACTCTTCTAAGAACCTGACGAATAGTAACTACTTTCATTCTCGTAACAACCCTATGAGGTAGATACGAATAAGGAAACCAGTAATCAGCGGAGATAAGATTTGAACCCATGGAGTTTTCCTCCAAATTTGGTCTTAAACCTCTGTACTGACATTCTAGGAATAGGAATAGATGAGTGACAGTAATAGAGGTACATTAGTTAGGAATCTTGGTGGCAAGCAAGATAAAGAGACTGGCTAAGAGAAAGTCTAGGTTCTGAAAGGGTGAACACAACGACCAGAAGGCTGGGGTGCAGAAGAACTCTGGAGGAACAAAAATGAGGAATCAAGGAGCACAATAACTATTTCAGAGCCATTGCCTCTGAGACGATTAACCAACTTTTAATGCTGAACTTGCAGCCCCACAAAAGATTCGAAATCTCAAAATTGGCAGAATTCAGTCAGTGTGTACTGCTTAACATGTCTGGGCTCCCCTTTTCTCCCATACTCAGAAGGTGATTCTGGAATGATGTCTCTCCTAACACTGATGAGACAAAGGGCTTTCTCAAGAAGAAATAAAGATTGTTATTGGCAAGGAGGGTGGATATTGGGCAGCCAATATAACCCTAAAGTTCTTCACAATGGACAAGTCCACATGCATGTAAGTGCTAGACACAAAGCTGGGTGGTGTGAAAGAGCAGCCCAGCATGGTGTAATTGTGGAAAAAGAACAAGTTTCCAGTCAGATATGCTCAATGGATGAGCTGTTTAACCTCTCTGACCTTGGTTTTCTCAGTTATAAAATAGTGTTAGTAATTATAGCTATTGCATGGAGTTGTTGGGGATTAAATAAAATAACATGCAAAGTGTCTCTGTTAGTATGCTCTCAGTAATTGTTCAATTTCTGAGTCCTTGTATGCTAGTAGAATTTAATAAAAATAGCTACCTTTTACTGGATGCTGTTTATGCACTCTACTAAGCTTTTAAAGTACTGTTTCTTCCTTTAACCTTACAAACACCCTGTGAAGATGGGTTCCATCATACTCATTTATAGATGGAAAAACTAAAGCTGAAAGAAGTCAGCTGATTTCTCCAGTGCCATGTTGCTTGTAAGCAGTAGTGCTAAAACTCAAACCTAGATCTACTTCTAAGACCATTCTTCTTAAACCCCCAACAACACCATCTTTTATAAAAAAAGAGAGAGAGAGAGAGACTGTAATATTATAGCACAAAGATGATATCCATATTTTAGCATTCATTTTTCAGTAACTAATAGAAGGAGTCTTTGGCAACTTCAAATCTAGAAGTAAGTTAATGAAATGGTTTTCCTTCACTAGGAATGACTGTGGCTGTTATTGGCTCTGTATTCTGGATCTTTGCATTTTTGAAGAGAACAGTGGAGTCATATCTTATTTATGTTAGAATAGACTAACATTCAATCACCTAAGGCAAAAGTTCAACTCCTGTAAGTGATTGAAAGTGTTGATGTCAGCCAAGATCTTTATAAACAAATGCCAAACTTCTGCTTACTTGGTACAGCTTGTCACCCCTATAAGTCAAGAGCAACTAGAAAAAGTTGACAACCATTTTAATAACTGTTTTGATGTTGCTCTATGGAAAGCATCATTGACCCTATAGTGATAGACCAGGAAGAGGGGACACATGGCATGGGCTATAGAAAAACCATGCTGTCTAGTAAGAATTTCTCAACACCCTGACATTGGTTTGCCAAATTCGTATGGGCCCCAGAAATGCAGAACTCTCTGTATTATCCATAAGCCTGTAAGATAATAAGGCCATAGGAAGTTGAATGGCTGCTTTATTTTCTTCAGAAAATGTTTGCCACAATAGTTTTGTTTAGGTACACAAAATGGAAGGCTCACTAACTACAAGAACATATTATTATCATAAGCAAAATATCTTAATTCCTATTTGAAACATTAAAATCCCCCGACAATTACTAGTTGAAAACAAATGAACACATGCACCTTTGCTTCTTTCCAGTTTAGAATCACATCTGCTGTAAGAAGCAGTCTCACCTCCATCGATTCAAAATTGAGGCATTAAACTAAAAAATCCCAGAAATATAAGATGAATCGATGGAAGATTTATCAGATAACTCCTTTCTATCTTAGGTAATTACATAATCCTTGTGAAAACTTGAATTTATCAGCATTTTTACCAAAATATCAGCATGAAGTTTGAAATGCATGTACTTTCACTCCTAATGGTGAAGCTTTGGCAAGATAAACTTGTTAAGGTTCGCATACATTTTCAGGATGGCTTATAACTTCGAGGGTATGAAAATTTTTTCAGTTATTTAGTCAGAAGATAAATCATGCCAGTGGAGTCATAAATGCATACTTAGTTGTTGCATCATGAGCTTTGAAGTCAAGACATCAACCTATTTGGTGCATGTGTGACTAAGCAGATCGACTCCATCAGTGTGCTTATGTGTGCACTAAAATATTCTGATTAGGGGTGCCTGGGTGACTCAGTTAAGTATCTGCCTTCAGCTCAGGTCATGATCCCAGGATCCTGGGATCATGCCCTGCATCGGGCTCCCTGCTCAGCAGGGAGCCTGCTTCTCTCTCTCCCTCCGCCTACAGCTGCTCCTGCTTGTGCTCTCTCTCTCTCTCTCTCTCTCTCTCTCTCTCTGTCAAATAAATAAATAAAAATCTAAACAAACAAACAAACAAATAAATAAAATATTCAGATTAGATTTTATACAGTAAATGATTACCTGGAAGACAGTCAGACATAGAATGAAGAATGCATTTCTTAGGAATTGAAAACCTGTAAGTTACCCTCAATTCTTTTTTTTTTTAAGATTTATTTATTTGTGAGAAAGAGAGATAGAGCAAGCCAGGTGGCAGGGGTGTGTGAGGGGGAGGGCATAGAGGGAGAGAGAGAATCCTGAAGCAGACTACCTGCTGAGCACGGACCCATACTTGGGGCTCAACGTCAGGACCCTGAGATCACAACCTGAACTGAAACCAAGATTTGGCCACTTAATTGACAGCGACCCAGGTGCCCCCTACCCTCAATTCTGACATTGATCTTCTAATGTGGTCTTAGATAAGACATCTAGCAGACTTTCAGGATCTTAATTTCTTATTTTCCTTATCCATAAAATGTAGGTAATGATATTTGCTTTCAGGGATGTTGTGAAAGTCAAAGGAGATAATATATGTAAAACTTCTTTTAATCGTGTATCAATATTATTATATAGGTTTTAAAGATTTAACTAAAAATCTTTTCTCTTTTAAGTCATTTTGAAGGCAGTTTTTCTGATGTATACTCACCTACAGGCATGGATCAGTAAATAGAGCACTGTCAACATAAATTTCAGTAGAAGATTGGCAATTGCTGTTTACTTTATAGGTGATATGGCAACATAATCATCTTAGGTCTGGGTTCCTTGGAATCAAAGCCTGAGAAAAGTATTTATGTTCCAGTGATTTACTGGGGGAGCGTAGAAAACAGGATCGGCAAAGTAGTGGTTTCAGTTGAGGTTTAGCCTCTAACTGGAGCGTAAATGGCACAGAGTGATGTCACTTTGAGGCAAAAGGACTCACCTTTGCTACCTCCACCTCAGCTAGTCATTGTCTGCAGATTACCCCTAGGGTAGGGGATAACTTCAGCGGCATTCCTCCACTGCCTCAATGATTATCCATGCTAAGGAGACTTCTATCAAGTGACTGAAATTTTCAGGAGGAGGGTCCATCTGCCAGCTGTTAGTGGCCAACCCTCGCAGTACTTGGACATGAGGGCACCTGACTGCTAACTGGGTTTTGGGTGGACCATTAACAACTTTTATTCCACTGACCCAGACACTTTGACTACTCCTTGTATACGGAACAGCTCATGTTTACCCTCCAGGTATGTTAGTTTTACTCAAACATTTAGATTCTACTTTTTCCTTTCTGGAATGCATGATAAACCTGTGTAATTCTAGACAATCGTGTTTGCTGAATGGTGAAGTGGTCAAGATCTCTGTAAATAAAACTATGGCAAAGAGTCAAAGAAGGACTGTGTGCTCTGTCAAGGGAACCTATTTATATATTCTTTGTTTTGTGGTGGGAAAAAATGCCCTGCAGAAGAGTTGTGTTTAGCACATATAGAGATTACATTCTTTGTCTCAGGAAAGAGGCGGTATCTGGTACGGCTGACATGATCGTAAATACCACTATAATAAGTTTTACTCACTGCTTGCCATCCTCCATGTTTCATCCATCTTCTGCCCGGATTATAAGGTAGTATTTATATGAATCCTTATGCCTGAATCTTTGATGAAAATAATTTCCTGTAATCCTTTCAAAAATCAGACACTGCTTTGCTTTACTCTTTCATCAGGGCCTTGCACATTACTCTTTCCACGGGGTGGAATGGAGTAAAGTTAATCCTTCTACCAGAACACCCTAAGCCCCATTCCAATTTTTACCTTTCCCTAAGGAATTTATCATGACCCAATATATTTTTATTTTGAGTCTGCTTATTGTTGGTGTCTGCCCACAACATTCTAAGCTCTGTTAGGGCAGAGATGATTTTTTTTTTTTTTTGGTTCTATGCAGTTTGGCCAGCCCCTAGAAGAGTGCTGGCCACAGAGTAATCATTTAATAAATCTACGTTGAATGGGTTTCGTACTCTAAATTTTATAAAGAGACTTCTAGCACTCAAATTTAGCTTGCACAGACTAATTTGGAGACAAGCTTCACGCAACCAACCAAGGAATAAACTGAAATCTGCCCAGCTTCTCAAGCTCTCATACCAACTTGTTAACTGCATACATATTAATAATTTTAGCACAGTCTAAATTTACATTATTTCCTTATTGGTTTAAAACAGTGAAAGTTGGGGCATCTGGGTGACTCAGTTGGTTAAGTGCATCCATCTCATGATTTTGGCTCAGGCCATGATCTCAGTATCCTGAGATGGAGCCTCACCTCAGGCTCCTGGATAGGTGTAGAGTCTGCTTAGGATTCTTCCTCTCTTTCCCACCCCCTGCTCTCCATCTCTCTCTCTAAGAAAATAAAAATAAAAAATAAAAAAATAAAATAAAGTCATTTCCCATATAGAATCTCCAGAGTTTAACAGATGGCAAATAAAGTCTTAATTGTTGTGGTGGTGTGTAAATCTTCATATTCCAAGTTTTATTTTATAACTGGTCTCTAGGATTTATTAGAATTCCGTGCTAGCTGTGTGTGTTCAATGAATGGGCTTGAATATTGATCTTTTTACAGTCTTTGGTTTAAAGTCTAGTTTGTCTGATAAAAGTATTGCTACTTTGGCTTTCTTCTGATGTCCATTTACATGATAACTGTTTTTCCATCACCTCTTTTTTTTCTTTTTTTTAGGTTTTATTTATTTATTTGAGAGAGAGCATGAGTGCGTGAGAGAGGCAGAGGGAGAAGCAGACTTCTCACTGTGTAGGAAGCCAGATGTGGGGCTCAATCCAAGGACCCATGGGATCATGCCCTGAGGCGAAGGCACCCAGGTGCCCTTCCATCCTTCACTTTCAATCTTCAGGTGTCATTAGGTCTGAAATGAGTCTCTTGTAGGCAGTGTATAGATGGATCTTTTTTTTCCCCCTCAATCTATTCTAACATCTTATGTCTTTTGATTGGAGCATTTAGTACATTTACGTTCAGAATAATTGTTGATAGACATATTTAGTGCTGTTTTATTACTTGTTTTGTCATTGTTTCTGGAGATTTTCTCTGTTCCTTCTAGTCTTTGTCATCTTTGGTCTTTCCTTCCCACTCAAAGAATCCCCTCTAATATTTCTTGTAGGGCTGGTTTAGTGGTCACAAACTCTTTTAGTTTTTGTTTGTCTTGGAAACTCTTTATCTCACCTTTTATTCTGAATGATATCCTTCCTGGACAGAGTATTCTTGCCTGCAGATTTTTCCCTTTAAGCACATTAAATATGTCATGCCACTTTCTCTGGCTTGCCAAGTTTCTGTGGAGAGATCTGCTGCTAAACTTATTGGTCTTACCTTGTAAATTAGGGACTTCTTTTGTCCTCCTGCCTTTAGGGTTTTTTCTTTATCACTATATTTCACAAATTTAACTACAATATGTCTTTGTGTTGACCTAGTTTTGTTGATTTTGATGGGAGTTCTCTGTGCCTCCTGGATTTGGATGTCTATTTCCTTTCCCAGATTAGGGAAGTTTTTAGCTATAATTTCCTCAAATAAACCTTATGATCCCTTTTCTCTCTTCTTCTTCTTCTGGGACCTCTATCATACAAATATTACTAGATTTGATGGAATCACTCAGTTGTCTACCTCTACTTTCATGATCCAAAATTTCTCTCTCTTTTTTTTTGCATGGAATTTCATTATTTTTCATAATTGTCTCTTCTATATCACTTATTTGTCCCTCTGCTTCTTCTTCCATTGTTATGGTCATTATATCCATTCAGTTTCCAATCTTGGTTATTATATTTTTAATTTTGGCCCAAATGTTTCTTAGTTCTTTCTCTCTCTGTGGTAAGGATCTTCCAGCCCAGCTAGTATCTTTATGATTATTACTTTAAATTCTGGACCAGACATATTATTGATATCTGTTTTGATTAGATTCCTGGCCATGATCTTTTCTTATTATTTTTGAATGAATTCCTTTATCTTGGTATTTTGTCTTTACATAGTAAATCTCTCTGAAAGAGGACTATAGAGTTTTCAAAATGGCCAAAATAACCTTATCAGACAGAAGGCAGAATGGTTGAGCTGGAATGGGAGTTTCAGGTGATGGGGTGCTAAAGGCTTTGGTAATACTTAGAATCTTTCAAATTCCTTCTAATCTTTTCATTCCAATTCTTGAAAAAGATGTTTCATTTTTCCCTCATAAATGCCTTGTGAATTTAACTGAAACTTAAGTTCTCTACATGCAAAGTCAAACTTTGCATTTGGCTTTCAGCTCTCTTAACCATGTCTCTGGGGATATAAGTGATGTGTTAGTACAGCGATCAAGAGTCCATAAGCTTCAATTTTCATGTGCTGTGCATTTAAGAATATGAGTTTGACATTCTTTCTAATCTGTCTAAAAGCACTGGAAGTAGATCACCCCCACCCCCACCACCACCACAGCCTTTATTTTCCTCATGTCCTTGAAGGACTAATCTCTAAAGCTTTGACTTCATTGGATACTTCATTCTGGTGTACACCCTGATTATTTTTTTATTTTTTAAATTTTTAAAACAGATTTTATTTATTTATTTGACAGAGAGAGAGAGAAAGAGACAGAGAGAGAGAGAACATGCACAACCAGGGGGAACAGCAGAGGGAGAGAGAGAAGCAGATCCTTCACTGAGCAAGGAGCCTGATGCGGGGCTTAATGCCAGGACCCTGAGATCATGACCTGAGCCAAAGGCAGATGCTTAACCTGACTGAGCAACTTGGGCATCCCCACAACTGATAATTTTGTTAGATGTTTTGCCATTGCATACTAAGAGCTAACTAATGTAGAAATAGTTGAATTTTTTCTACATTCATCCTGAGTGGACCAGCTAACAAATCCCAGATTTAACCATTTTCCTGAAATTTGGTACTGACACCAGTTTTATTAGTCACAATTTTTGGTACTTTATAATGCAAAGTATCTCTCTTTAACTTAAAGAAAAATAATTGTGTGAACTAGTATCAAGACACATATGGAATTAATTAGAAAGCAGAAGGGGCACTTGACTGGCTCAGTCAGTGAAGCATCTGACTCTTGGTTTCAGATCAGGTCATGATCTCAGGATCATGAGATTGAGCCCCACATCAGGCTACACACTTGAGATTCTTCATGCTTCACTGGACTCTGCTTGAGATTCTCTCCCTCTCCCTTTGCCCCTTCCCCAGCTTGTGCACATTCCCTCTCTCTCCAATAAATAAATAAAATCTTAAAGAAATTAGAAAGCAGAATTGGGGCTCCTGGGTGGCTCCATGGGTTAAAGCCTCTGCCTTTGGCTCAGGTCATGATCTCAGAGTCCTAGGATCGAGTCCCACATCAGGCTCCCTGCTCAGTGGGGAGCCTGCTTCCTCCTCTCTCTCTGCCTGCGTCTCTGCTTACTTGTGATCTGATCTCTCTGTGTCAAATAAATAAATACAATCTTAAAAAAAAAAAAAAGAAAGAAAGCAGAATTGGTTCAGGCAGAAACTAAAGGGGATCCCGGCTTTGCCATATGAACTTTTACTTTAGTATGCCACTATAGCCATTGCTTTTAACCCTAGGAACTTGGTGCAGTGTTTCTGGACCCTGTTAAATCTGAGCACAGACCACCATGTCACTGAATGATCAACTGAGCAATTGATGTCATTAAAAATAATCTCTTGTGGGTGTGCCTGGGTGGCTCAGTCATGTTTGAGGTCATGATCAGCTCAGGTCATGATCTCAAGGTAGTGGGATTAAGCCCTATTAAAAAATATCTCTTGGGCGCCTGGGTGGCTCAGTGGGTTAATGCCTCTGCTTTCGGCTCAGGTCATGATCTCAGGGTCCTGGGATCGAGGCCCGCATCAGGCTCCCTGCTCAGCGGGGAGCCTGCTTCCCCCTCTCTCTCTCTGCCTGCCTCTCTGCCTCCTTGTGATCTCTCTCCCTCTGTGAAATAAATAAACAAAATCTTTAAAAAAAAATATCTCTTATAGAATCCTATGTCTTTGTGTGAAGTTCTTAAGCTTTAAAATCTTGGAAGAAACATACAACCCTATATTTTAACGTTTGGGGAAAGGTGTTATCTTCCTCGATTGAGTTCCGTAGAAGGAGATAAAGCTTTTTCTTCTGCCTGTCTTGGAATTCCTCCACAAATAGTGAGGAACTCAGTGTGAAAAAAATCTAATATAACCAACATGGTAAATCCTAGTTGAGTTTCAAAAAGGTCAAAAAACCTAATCACAGTAAATCAGGAAATGTGTGATACAGGTGAAAGCTAGTGGTCGGATATCCTAATTCCTAGTCCAGTGATTATTTTACTAAATTAGATCATCTTTAAGGCTTGGTGGAGATAACCAAGAGCTGCTTAACAGACTTCCTCACAGTGCAAATACAGGAAGGCTCCTCCCTACTGCAGTCATGCATTATAATTCAAAGTATTAAAAAATCGTTACCTCAAACAAATAGTTTCACTTCTCTGAGTTTCTCTAGTTCTAAAGTGGGGATCACTGGCCTATTTGTCACCTTAGGAAGTTGTTATAAAATATACAATATAAAACTGTGTATTAATATATGGAATGTTTTAACCTGATTTGTGATCATAGGAACAGGAATGGTTTGTAGTATAGGTCTACACATTCAGCCAACACTCAGTTTGGCAGTACTTGTTTTTGAAATACTGAAATCTTTCCATACTGTTGCTCCCAAGTCACTTACTGGTGCATCTGCTTCTTCCACAACCTTCCCAAGAAGGACCCATCATTTAAGAGTAACAATAAATAGGAATCCTCCATAATCCTTCTCCAATGCAATGAGCAGTGTCCATTCTAATTACTATATATCTACATGACTACTTGTTAAATATTTTGAGTATTACCCCTATTTATTCTGCATTATATATATGTACATATAATATATCATGACACATATACATATACACACACATATAAAATACACTACCTGATTCATATCAAGTATATGTATGTATGTATGTATATGTATATATAAAATCCATTATGACATCTCATTTTCAGCTCATAATGTAGATATTAAAAAAATAATGCACTTGAGGAGCAATTGACATAGTGGTTCTATTTTTCCTTTTTTCTTTCGATGAATTGTACAATGTTGACTACTTAGATATAATTCATTTTCTAATTGTTCTTCTCAGCTCCATTCAATCAAGATAAAAATCACCATTGAACTGTGAGCCTTGTTGGGAAATATGAAGATTGTAACTCTTACAAGTAGTTGTGGTTCCTGAACAGCATCCTTTCAATATAGAGTTATATCCTCTATTCTCAGATTGATTTTCTCAAGTGAGTCACTGCAAGTTAATGGACATCTGCCATTAGTGACCGCAGCTTTCTCTTATGGGCAGTAAAGGGCATCATTGAGTACACACATGACATCATGTTCTCTGATACTGGGAGAGTGGGGAAAGAAGAAAATGTCCTTACCTGTCCTTTCATCTGCATTTATAATTCAGATGAATTTCTGCATCTAGTTCTCTCTAGCTTCCATGAACAGTTTCATCCAGAAGTGAAATATGCAGCTGCCTATATTGGTATTATTGGGGGGAGGGGGCTGAAAATGCCTACACACCTCTCCAATTGGCCACAAAACTTGCATTTCCTGCTAGACACCCAAGGCCGTGTCTGTTAAAACATTCAATGTATCTTCTCTGATGACTCCAGCCCTTGGAAACTTTATGGAAGATGTCATCAATAATAACCATTTATCACCATTTGAATAGTATTCCTGATAAAATCATCATAACTTGTATTAAACAAGACTTCATTATGGAACTTGGACAATATAGCTACATACTGGGAAGCAAATATCCAATGGATCAGGTACTCTATTCCTATTACGACACTAACTACAATTGCTAACTCCTTCACCCTTTGTCTGACAATCATTTGTAATCTCTTTTCTATGGCCTGGGACATTGTGGATGCAGATAGTAAAAACACTGAAAGGAGAACCTGAAGCAAGATGACAAACTGGGAATCCCCAGCCTCTCCTTCCCATGTGGGAATATCAAATACACAGCTGAAGACTGGCTAATGTAACTTTGCTGAAACTCAGGAAATCTGTCCGGAATCTGCAGCAGACAAGTGAAGACTCAATCAAGAAAGTGTTACCTTCAGAGCGGTGGCAAATTTTGTGGCATTTGTGCTCACCCTTGCTCCACTCCCTCCTCTGCAGGGCATGGGGTACATTGAGGGAAGCAGCAGTCTCCCAGTTCCCTTGCCCAAGCTGAGTGTAGGGGGCTTGATCTGCAGTGTCCTAACTAGTTTGGAGGCTCACCAATTGATCTCTGTGTCTCCTAGCCCAAAGCCAAATGTGTGGCACAGATCAGATCTCAGGCTGGGAGAAGACTCTGGATACTAAGGGCACATTTAGTGAAAACCACAAGAGGGCTACTGAACCAGAGATACCTGGGGTAAGAGATTATTGATTGGGAAATACAATAGAACAGGTAAAGCGCCAAGAAGAAGCACGGAGGAGAATACTAAGGAAATTAAGATGTTTAAAAATAGCTGTGTATACCAGGGAAGCACAAACATAGGCCCAGAGAGGACACATGCTTAGGAAAGGCCTGGCAGAAACCTTTAGCCTTCACCATGGGCTGATGTCAAAGCCCAGAACATGCCTGGCTAATTAGGGAAGGTCTTTCTTGGATTCTTGGATATGACAGAAAAACACAAGCACAAAAGAAAAAAAAATAAACTGGGCTACATAAAAATTAAAAACTTTTGTGGCATCAAAGGATACTGTCAACAGAGTAATAAAGCACCCTATAGAATGAGAGAATATATTTACAAATCATATATCTGATTAAAGTGTTAATAACCAGAATATATAAATAACAACTGCAACTCAACTACCAAAACCAACAAAACATCCATATTTAAAAATGGGAGAAGTACTTGAATGGGAATTTCTCTAAGGAAGATACACAAATGGCCAATCAGTACTAAAAAGATGCACACAATCTTTAAGGAAATGCAAATCAAAGACACAATGAAATACCACTTCACACCTATTAGGATGGCTTTTAGCAAAAACAAGACTGACAATAACAAAAACAAAAATAGAAATGACAGATGTTGACAAGGATGTGGAGAAATGGGAACTCTTCTGCATTGCTGGTAGCAATGTATAATGGCGCAGCTGCCAAGGAAAACAGTATGGAGGTTACTCAGAAAGTTAAAAATAGATGCAATATATGATCCAGAAATTCCATTTCTGGGTATATACTCAGAAACTTAAAGCAAGAACTCAAACAGCTATTTGTAAACTCATGTTTATAGCAGCATTATTTGCAATAGCTCACAATTGGAAATAACCCAGGTGTCCACTAATCGGTGAATAGATAAACAACGTGTGGTATAAACTTACAATGAAATATTTTTCATCTTTAAATAGGGAATTCTGACACATGTTACAACATGGATGAACCTTAAGAACATTATGCTAAGTGTTATAAGCCTGCCACAAAGGGCAAATAGTATGCGATTCCACTTCTATGAGGCACCTAGAATGGTCCAGTTTAGAGACAGAAAGTAGAAGGGTGTTTGCCAAGGGCTGGGTGGAAGGAGAATGGGAATTTAATGGAGTTTCAGTTTGAGAGGATGAAAAAAGCACTATAGATAGATGGTGTTGAGAGCTGCACCACAATGTAAATGTACTTACTGCCACTAAGCTATACACTTAAAAAATGGTTACAGTGATAGATGTTATGTATATTTTATCACGATAAAAAAAATCGCAGAATACACTGATGGTGTGAACTCTGCCTGGTCCTGAAAACAAGCTTGTATTAAACAGTGTCTGATTTGTGTTACAAAAATAATGCAATAAGCAAAGGGCAAAAATACATGGAAGAAGAAAACCAGCTCAAGTGAACTGCAGACATGTGGGGTAAATAATGAATAATTAGATTAAAAATATGTGCACAGGCCAGAAAATGAGATTATAAATTATACCTAGGAGATAGGATCTTAACCTGAAGGTAGTGGTAGGTTATTGATGGGTGTGAAGCAAACCAAGCATGATCAGATTTCTCAGTTAAAATGATCAGTCTGCAAGCTTTGTAGGATAATGATTTTCAATAGGCAACCTTGGAGGTCTGGAAGCCCCTGTGGAATTTTATTGCCATGCATAAGAACAATAGAGGTGCATGAGGGCACTAGATATTTAAGATGTAAATCTACAGGATGTGGAACATGATTAGAAACTATCTGGCTGTAATGAAGGAGGAGGAGAATAGTATGACTCCTAGTTTCTTTTTTGATCCAGTGGAACAGTTTTATCCATCACTAAGATAATGAATCAAGAGGAAGAATATGTATAAAAAAGCAAAGTGATTAAGATAAAGAAGATAATGATTTATTTAGGTTTAACTTTGAACTTCTAAAAACTGAGGGACTTTGTGAGACATCACAGGTGAAATGGTTAGTAGGAAGTTTAACATGAAATTTTAGAGGAATGCCTGTTTTAGTGATATATTTTTGCCAGTTACCAGTTCACAAGTAGTAGTTGAAACCATGAGTATATTTTTAATCACCAAGGGAGAGTGTAAAATAACAGCATACTAATAAGAACAGAAACCTTGAGAATGCCTGCATTAAAAAAATACCTTATAAATCCTCAATAATTAAGGCAGTGTGGTACTGATACACTGAAAAAAATCAGACAAGTGGAACTACATAAAAAGTTCAGAAAAGAATCAAATACTCGATGGAAATTTAGTATATGATAAATTTGAAGCTCAAAAAATGTAGAGGGGGATGGACTTTTAAGTAAATCATATTGGATCTTTGGTAGATGACTAGACAAAATAAAGGTGGTTTCTATGCTTCACTTTTCTCTCAGCTTCATATCTATTCTTATATCCTCTGCTGTGCAACTCTGAGCCTCAGATTTGTAAATAAGATTCATTCCTTACCGGGTGTTTCATGTTATGTCATATCCATGAGTGGCCAGCACTAGACGGAAACTGTTGGTCAGGGGGAGGAGAGAAGGAACTACTTTTTTCCTTCCTTTTTTTTTTTTCCTGTTCTTGTTAATATCACCCAGCAAATGGCTGTTTCCTTGGCACTTGGGTCACATTCATTGAGTTTTCTTAGAGGTACCACCACTGCTGGGGAGTGGTTTTGCTTTAGAAGTCCAAATCCAGATACACAGAATCACTTCTTTGATTTCCTAGGTTCTGAGAGCCCTGTCTAAACTCCACTCTTTGTATCCTCAGGCCTAGGACTATTAGCTTTCTATAATCATTGTTACCTCAATACTTATTTTTTAAATTGTTTTATTCTTCAGTCTTTCTGTGACCAACTTTCTCTATTCATTTTTTAGCTAAAAAATGCCTTCCTGTTTTTTGTTATGGCATATAAGAGGCTTGGGAGTCACCATTCTGTCCTAACAGCAAGAGAAAAATTTAACACACTGAAAAATCAAGAACTCTTCATAGATCCACAACAGAGGGTCTTATTCAAGGCAAACTACTGCCCTCAAAATTGTGAAGACTGACAGACGGGCAGAATCACAATTCACCTGGGCATTTTATAATGATGAAGGGATTAATTCTCCAAGAAGACATAACAATCCTTAGTGTATTTGCTTAACAATAGAATGTCAAAAGATGTGAGGCAAAAACTGATAGAACTGTAAGGAGAAATAGATGAATTCACTATTATAATTGGAGATTTCCACACCCTTCCAACAGAAATGGGTGAATTTAGCAGGCAGAAAATCAGTAAGGACATAGTTAAACTCAACAACACCATCAGTCAACTGAATACAATGAACATCTACTGATTACTTCACTCAACAATAGCAGAATATACATTCTTTTCAATCTTATCTGGGATATTACCCAAGATAGATCACACTGTGGGCCATAACACTTAAATAAATTTAAAAGAACAGAAATCCTATAATGTCTACTTTCAGACCATAATGGAATTAAACTAAAAATGAGTAACAGAAAAATAGCTGGAAAATACCAAAATGTATGATGATATAACAACACAACTCTAAATAACACATGAATCAAAGAAGAAATACCAAGAGAAATTCAAAAGTAAATTGAATGAAACTGAAAACACAACTTATCAAAATTTGTGGGATACAGCAAAAGCAGTGCTTAGAGGGAAATTTATTGAATACATATATTAGGAAAAAGAAAGTTCTAAAATCAGTAATATAAGGTTCCACCTTAGGAAACTAGAAAATGAGAGTAAATTAAATCAAAAGTAAGAAAAAGAAAAATTATATGAACTGGATCAAAATCAATGAAATTGAAAGTATGAAATCAACAGAGAGCATCAGTGACAACAGAAGATAGCTCTTTGGAAAGATCAATAAAATTGATGAGCCTTTAAACAAGCTAACTAAGAAATAAAGAGAAAAGACAGAAATTACTAATATCAGGAATAAAAGAAGGAACATTACTACATGGACATTTAGAGGATGAACACTGGAATGCTATGAACAACTCCATGACTACACATTTGATAACCTACGCGAAATGGCCCAATTCCCTGAAAAACATAATCTGGCAAAACTCATATAAGAAGTAGACTAAATAGGGCTATATTTAGTAAGAAAAAAATCGAATCTATAATTAATAACTTTCAAAGCAGAAAGAACAAGGCCAGGTGGGTTCACTGATGAATTCTACAAAATATTTAAGAAATTATACCAATTGTCTAAAATTTTTTTAGAAGATAAAAGCAGAAGGAATACTTCCTAACTCTTTGTATGAGACCAACATTATTACCCTAATGCCAAAACCAGACAGAAACTCCAGAAGAAAAATAGATTATTATCTCTAATGAATATAGATGAAAAAATCCTCAACAAAATATTAACAAATTGAATCCAACAATGTTTAAAAAGAACTATGCATCACAATCAGGTGGGATTTATCCCAAGTATACAAGGCTGGCCCAATGCTTGAGAGTCATCAGTAGAACACAACCAGTGAAGAACAGAAATTAAAGTATTCATTTAGAAACAATGACAGTAATTTGAAATTGACAAGACATTCACACATTTGTTCATTTTTTTGGTTTTCATTTCACAAAACTAATCATCAACTACAAATGGAGATAAAAACTCATCTTCCTCACACATGGTTTGAGAAGTGCTGGATTAGATTTGGGATTTGCAGCCTTGTGTATATCCAGGTGACATAGGGTGAGTGGGGAGAACTCAGATGTGAGTAGGAGAAGCCAGCATGGAGTACATGACCAGGTATAATAATGTATAAATCTGCATATTCTGGGGAAGACTGAGAGAACAATTCAGGAACCGGATGCCAGAGCCTTTTCCCCTCTTACCATGAAGTGATATTAATAGTAGATTGCTGCTTTCTGTGTCTTTATACAGAAATACAAATAATAAGGGTTAGTGTCTTTCACTTCTTTGACTGCTGGAGAAAAAGTGTCCCTAGAGCAACACAGCTGACTTCTTAGATCCTCCAGTAAGGAAAGGAAGAGTGATTTCTTCTTGAGATTGGGAGAAGAAACTGTGCATGCCTTTTCATCTCTGTTTTGGGGACCACTAACCCTCAAGAAACACACATTGTACATAATTCCTTTCCGGTATGATTTTTGAAGGCACAGTTTCTCAAAGGGGGTAGTCTGTGATGTACATTGCCCTCAGTTGAACAAATAAGTTTATCCCAGTCATGAACAAGTGTTACCATGTCAACTTGGCTGACAAATATAGTCATATGCTCTAGTATTATCAGTTTAATCAATAATAAAGGTGATTATTTTCAGCTCAATTTGTCAGCTTCCAGTATCTATTTTTCAGTTGGCCATAAAAAAATGTCTTTAAGCAGTTCATGGATCACAAAAGTCTAGAAACTATTGCCTTAAACAGAGTCATAAATGTTCATGGCTCTTTTCAAGAGTTCACTTAGTTTTCTACTGATCAGAAAGATGTATCCAATTTCCATAACTTTGTGCTTTTGCAAATGGTTAGCCTTATATACTATAGTTTCCTCCCAGTGAATTACAGTATCTGTCAAATAGAACTAATCAAATTTCAGTTTTGCAAAATTGTAACTTTGTGGCTAATAAATAGTACTGTGTCAGCAGAAAGAAAAAGTGCTCACAAGTAAGAAAGTTATACACGAAAAGTAATAAATTCCTGCATTCACATGGTCATTTCAGGCAGGATGGGAACTAAAGTCATGCATTCATGGCATTGCTAGGATATTTGCTTAATAACCAATGATAAATCTCCATATTCCATCATTCACAGACTCAGCAAGCTGTTATGTCTTTATGAATTGACATACCCAAATTTCTTCATTAAAATTTATTTTATATTTTCATCCAATTCTTCACAATTGAATTGCAGACTATATTTTTCTCTTCCTATGACATAAATAGGTTTTACAAATATTTTTTAATTTTTTGAAGCTGTTTGATAGACATAGTTTTTTATTTATTTTTTTTATTTATTTTATTATTATTTTTTTAAAGATTTTATTTATTTATTTGACACAGAGAGAGAGATTACAAGTAGGCAGAGAGGCAGGCAGAGAGAGAGAGACAAGGAGAGGAGGAAGCAGGCTCCCTGCTGAGCAGAGAGCCCGATGCGGGCCTCGATCCCAGGACGCTGAGATCATGACCTGAGCCGAAAGCAGAGGCTTTAACCCACTGAGCCACCCAGGCGCCCTAGACATAGTTTTTTAAACTTTACTTGCTATATGTATTTCTCTTGACTACCATAATTTAACTTTGTACAGCAATAGTTGGTTTATCAGGAAAAATAAAAAGGTTGAACTGAAGAAACTGCTTCCTAAAATTCTTCTAAACCTTCCCACTAAATGAACCATAGGTAGAAGGAAGGTATTTTTCTAATAGTTTTTTAAATATTTTTATTTAATTACTGGCAAAGAGAATATACTCACAAAGATCTATAGATCATTGAGAGGTATCCTTATTAATTCAGAATAAGAGGAAAGCTACAATATATGTGAAAAGGTAAGTATCTTCCAGGCCTTCATCACATAGTCAAAAAAGTTTGGTTATGTTTTATATTAATTTGACCATATAATATTCATTCACTCAACATTCACTGAATGCTTACTCTATGAACAGCACTGGAAGTACATCATGGTCTTTACCTTGGAAAAACATGATAAATTACAGAAATAAGATATGTAAACATATAATTGAGATATGGTGTGATAAATATTCTAGAGAAAGAGAACATTGTGAAAGCTCAGACTCAAGACAATTTTCCTTGAGTTTACACAGTAAGGTGATATTTAGTTTGGATCTTGAAGGATGGTTTGAATTTCCCAGAAGAATAATTTCTGTAAGTGGGCTTTTTCAGTGAGTATACCACTTCAAAAGCTGTGTTATATTATGGAAGCCAGAAACATTTCCCATGTGACTTGAGATAAGGATAGAGCGATGTCTGAAAGTGAGCATGGAGAGAAAGTTAGGTACCAGATGGGAAGATCTTATATTGGAATTCATTTTGGTGTGGAGCCAAAGAAATGTGAATGCAGAAACAGAAAATGGCCATACCTTTCTTTTAAAGATAATTTTGTTGGGCGCCTGGGTGGCTCAGTGGGTTAAAGCCTCTGCTTTCGGCTCAGGTCATGATCTCAGGGTCCTGGGATCGAGGCCCGCATCGGGCTCCCTGCTCAGCGGGGAGCCTGCTTCCCCCTCTCTCTCTCTGCCTGCCTCTCTGCCTCCTTGTGATCTCTCTCCCTCTGTGAAATAAAATAAATAATAAAATAAAATCTTTAAAAAAAAAAGATAATTTTGTTAGCACTGAAGATGATAGAGGAAAATTTTAAATAAGGTTTAAAAAAGTTTATATGGTGTTCATCTATAATAGAGACTTAATAATTTTCAGCTAAAATACCAAGTGAAAAACCATTGCCAGATAATGTTTTTTTTCCCAGATAATGTTTTATATACATATTGGAACAGAGTAGAACCTAACTGAACAGTATAGTCAAGATTCAAGTACATTCACCAAAGAGTGAAAGTTATTACCTAAAGATTGGGATATGGTGTTGTGCCTATAAATATGCATCATTTTCCTTTTTTGTCCTATCCTTATGCTTTGTTCTATTTTTCTATTTTTTTCTTTAGAATGAGTGTATATTTATATTTCTAATTGCTTCTGCCTCTTCCATCCTAGCATCTTCTGAACTAAATCTTCTGTCTTCTATTTTCACTTTCAAGAGCCCATCTGGATAATCTATAATAGTCTTCATATTTTAAAGTCAGCTGACTAGCAACCTTAATGCCATTTGCAACATTGATTTCCCTTTTTAATATAATGTTACATATTTACAGGTGTAACACCAGGAAGTGAAGAAAAAGGAACCAAAATCCTACTGATCACAGGATCCAAGCTTATTTTTTTGCATGTGCATATCCAGTTTTCTAGCACATTTGTTCAAAAAGACTATTTGTTTACCATTGAATTGCTTTTGCATCCTGTTGAAAATTAATTGATTCTATAGGTTTGGCTGTTATTTCTAAACACTATTCTGTTCCATTTGTCTGTATGTATTCTTTCACCCACACCACAATGTCCTGAATCCTGTAACTTTATACAAAGTCTTAAAGTGGTGTGTGCTCTCCAACTTTGCTTTTCTAGTTTCCTCTGCATTTCATAAATATTAGTATCTGCTTCTACAAAACCAATCCTGGTGTGATTTTTATTGAATTACACTGTATCTGCAAATCAGTTTGGAGGCAGGGAGTTGACATATTAATAAGTTTTTGAATCTTCCAGTTTATGAAAGTAGTATATGTCTTTATTTATTTAGGTCTTTGATTTCTTTGTCAATGTTTTAGAGTTTTCAAAATACAAAAATTTGGGTAATACTCTATACTTAATATTTATAAATTATTGTATGAATATAAATGATACTCAGTTATAGTAGTGGTAAGGCCAGGTATCTTTGCCTTGTTTTTATTATTTTTTTATTAACATGTAATGTATTATTTGTTTAGGGGTAAAGGTCTGTGATTCATCAGTCTTACACAAGTCACAGTGCTCACCGGAGCCCATACCTTCCCCAATGTCTATCACCCACCCACCCCATCCCACCCAACCCCTTCCACTCCAGCAACACTCAGTTTGTTTCCTGAGATTAAGAGTTCCTTATGGTTTATCTCCCTCTCCGGTTTCATCTTGTTTCATTTTTCCCCGACTTCCCCTGGGATCCTCTGTCTTGTTTTCCAAATGCCTCATATCGGTGAGATCATATGATAATTGTCTTTCTCTGATTAACTTATTTCACCTAACATAATACCCTCTAGTTCCATCAGCATCATTGCAAATGGCAAGATTTCATTTTTTGATGGCTGCATAAGTCCATTGTGTGTGTGTGTGTGTGTGTGTGTATGTGTGTGTGTGTGTAACACATCTTCTTTATCCATTCACCTGTTGATGGACATCTAAGTTCTTTCCATAGTTTGGCTATTGTGGACATTGCTGCTATTAACATTGGGGTTCGCATGTCACTTCAGATCACTACATTTGTATCCTTGGGATAAATACCCAGTAGTAAAAGCAATTTCTGGGTCATAAGGTAGCTCTATTTTTAACTTTTTGAGGAACCTCCATACTGTTTTCCAGAGTGGCTGCACCAGCTTGCATTCCTACCAACAGAGTAGGACAGTTCCCCTTTTCCACATCCTTGCCAACATCTGTTGTTTTCTGACTTGTTAATTTTAGCCATTCTGTCTGGCGTGAGGTGGTAGTTCATTGAGGTTTTGATTTGTATTTCCCTGATGCTGAGTGATGTTGAGTACTTTTTCATGTGTCTGTTGGCCATTTGAATGTCTTTTTTACAGAAATGTCTGTTCATGTCTTCGCTCCATTTCTTGAATGGATTATTTTTTCTTTGGGTGTTGGGTTAGATAAGTTCTTTATAGATTTTGGATACTAGCTCTTTATCTGATATGTCATTTGCAAATATCTTCTTCCATTCTGTTGATTGTCTTTTGGTTTTGTTGACTGTTTCCTTTGCTGTGCAAAAGCTTTTGATCTTGATGAAATCCCAATAGTTCATTTTTGCCCTTTCTTCCCTTGCCTTTGGCAATGTGTCTAGGAAGACATTGCTGTGGCTGAGGTCAAAGAGGTTGCTGCCTGTGTTCTCCTCAAGGAATTTGATGGGTTCCTGTCTCATACTTAGGTTGTTCATCCATTTTGTGTCTATTTTTGTATATGGTGTAAGGAAATGGTCAAGTATCTTTCTTCTGCATGTGGCTGTCCAATTTTCCCAACACCATTTGTTGAATAGACTGTCTTTTTTCCACTGGACATTATTTCCTGCTTTGTCTAAGATTAGTTGACCACAGAGTCAGGTTCCATTACTGGGCTCTCTATGCTGTTCCATTGATCTATGTGTTTGTTTTTGCGCCAGTACCATACTGTCTTGATGATGATGGCTTTGTAATAGAGCTTGAAGTCAGGAATTGTGATGCCACCAACTTTGGCTTTCTTTTTCAACATTCCTCTGGCTATTTGGGGTCTTTTCTGGTTCCATATAAATTTTAGGATTATTCATTCCATTTCTTTGAAAAAAAGTTGATGGTATTTTGATGGGGATTGCATTAAATGTGTTGCTTCCTCTAGGTAGCATAGACATTTTCACAATATTTGTTCTTCTAATCCATGAGCATGGAATGTTTTTCCATTTCTTGTGTCTTCCTCCATTTCTTTCATAAGTATTCTATAGTTTCTATAGTACAGATTCTTTGCCTCTTTGGTTAGGTTTATTCCTAGGTATCTTATGGTTCTGGGTGCAATTGTAAAGAGGATCAACACCTTAATTTCTCTTTCTTCTGTCTTGCTGTTGTTGCTTAAAAATGCAACTGATTTCTGTGCATTGATTTTATATCCTGACACTTTACTGAATTCCTGTACGAGTTCTAGCAGTTTTGGAGTAGAGTCCTTTGGGTTTTCCACATAAAGTATCATATCATCTGCAAAGAGTGAGAGTTTGGCTTCTTCCTTGCCGATTTGGATGCCTTTTATTTCTTTTTGTTGTCTAACTGCTGAGGCTAGGACTTCTAGTACTATGTTGGATAGCAGTGGTGATAGTGGACAGCCCTGCCGTGTTCCTGACTTTAGGGGAAAAGCTCTCAGTTCTTCTGCATTGAGAATGATATTCGCTATGGTTTTTTGTAGATGGCTTTGATGATATTGAGGTATGTACCCTCTATCTCTACATAGTTTTGATCAAGAAAGGGTGCTGTACTTTGTCAAATGCTTTTTCAGCATCTGTTGAGAGGATCATAAGGTTATTATTCTTTCTTTTATTAATGTACTGTGTCACATTGATTGATTTGCAGATTTGAACCAACCTTGCATCCCAGGAATAAATCCCACTTGGTCATGGCGAATAATCCTTTCAATGTACTTTGGATCCTATTGGCTAGTATTTTGGTGAGAATTCTTGCATCCATGTTCATCAAAGATATTGGTCTGTAATTCTCCTTTTAGATGGGGTCTTTGTCTGGTTTCAGGATCAAGGTAATGCTGGCCTCATAAAATGAGTTTGGAAGCTTTCCTTCCATTTCTATTTTTTTTTTTTTGGAACAGTTTCAGGAGAATAGGTATTAATTCTTCTTTAAATGTTTGGTAGAATTCCCCTGGGATGCCNGAGAAGCCCTCTGGCCCTGGATTCTTGTTTGTTGGGAGATTTTTGATGACTGCTTCAATTTCCTTACTGGTTATGGGTCCATTCAGGTAATTTATTTCTTCCTGGTTCAGTTTTGATAGTTTATATTTCTCTAGGAATGCATCCATTTCTTCCAGATTATCTAAATTGATGGAATATAGTTGCTTATAATAAGTTCTTATAATTGTTTGTATTTCCTTGGTGTTGGTTGTGATCTCTCCTCTTTCATTCATGATTTTATTAATTTGAGTCCTTTCTCTTTTCTTTTGGATAAGTCTGGCCAGGGGTTTATAAATCTTATTAATTCTTTCAAAGAATCAGCTCCTAGTTTCATTGATTTGTTCTACTGTACTTTTGGTTTTAATTTCATTGATTTCTGCTCTGATCTTTATAATTTCTCTTCTCCTGCTAGGTTTAGGCTTTCTTTGCTGTTCTTTCTCCAGCTCCTTTAGGTATATGGTTAGGTTGTGTAATTGAGACCTTTCTTGTTTCTTGAGAAAGGCTTGCATTGCTATATACTTTCCTCTCAGGACTGCTTTTGCTGTGTCCCAAAGATTTTGAACAGTTGTGTTTTCATTTTCATTTGTTTCCATGAATTTTTTTAATTCTTCTTTAATTTCCTGGTTGACCCATTCATTCTTGAGTAGGGTGTTCTTTAGCCTCCATGTATTTGAGTTCTTTCCAACTTTCCTTTTGTGGTTGAGTTCTAGTTTCAGAGCATTATGGTCTGAAAATATGCAGGGAATGATTCCAATCTTTTGGTACCAGTTGAGACATGATTTGTGATCCAGAATGTGGTCTATTCTGGAGAATGTTCCATGTGCACTGGAGAAGAATGTGTATTCTGTTGTTTTGGGATGGAATGTTCTGAATATATCTGTGATGTCCAACTGGTCCAGGGTGTCATTTAAAGCCTTTATTTCCTTGTTGATCTTTTGCTTTGATGATCTGTCCATTTCAGTAAGGGGGGTGTTCAAGTCCCCTACTATTATTATGTTATTGTCAATGTGTTTCTTTGATTTTGTTATTAATTGGTTCATATAATTGTCTGCTCCCATGTTAAGGGCATAGATATTTATGATTGTTAGATCTTCTTGTTGGACAGATCCTTTTAGTATGATATAGTGTCCTTCCTCATCTCTTATGATATTCTTTGCCTTAAAATCTAGTTTATCTGATATTAGGATTGGCACTCCAGCTTTCTTTTGATGTCCATTAGCATGGTAAATTGTTTTCCACCCCCTCACTTTAANATTGTTTTCCATCCCCTCACTTTAAATCTTGAGGTGTCTTTGAGTGTAAAATGAGTTTATTGTAGACAGCATATCGATGGGTCTTGTTTTTTTATCCATTCTGATACCCTGTGTCTTTTAGTTGGGGCATTTAGTCCATTTACATTCAGAGTAACTATTGAGAGATATACATTTAGAGCCATTGTATTGCCTGTAAGGTGACTGTTACTGTATATTGTGTTTCTTCCTTTCTGGTCTATGTTTCTTTAAGGTCTCTTTGCTTAGAGGACCCCTTTCAATATTTCCTGTAGGGCTGGCTTGGTGTTTGCAAATTCCTTGAGTTTTTGTTTGTCCTGGAAGATTTTTATCTCTCCTTCTATTTTCAGTGAGAGCCTAGCTGGATATAGTNTAAAGTCTAGCTGGATATAGTATTCTCGGCTGCATATTTTTCTTGTTTAGTGTTCTGAATATATTATGCCAGGTCTCTCTGGAAAGGTCTGCTGTCAGTCTAATATTTCTACCATTGCATGTTATAGACCTCTTGTCCCGATCTGCTTTCAGGATTTTCTCTTTGTCACTAAGACTTGTAAGTTTTACTATTAGATGACGGGGTGTGGACCTATTTTTATTNCTATTTTTATTGATTTCGAGGGGGTTCTCTTTCCCTCCTAGATTTTGATGCTTGTTCCTTTGCCAAATTAGGGAAATTCTGTACTATAATTTGCTCCAATATACCTTCTTCCCCTCTGTTTCTTCTTCTTCTGGGATCCCAATTATTCTAATATTGTTTCATCTTATGGTATCACTTATCTCTCAAATTCTTCCCTCATGGTCTAGTAGTTGTTTGTCTCTCTTTTCCTCTGCTTCTTTAGTCTCTGTCATTTGGTCTTCTATATTACTAATTCTCTCTTCTGCCTCATTTATCCTAGCAGTAAGAGGCTCCATTTTTTATTGCACCTAATTAATAGCTTTTTTTATTTCAACTTGGTTAGATTTTAGTTTTTTTTATTTCTCCAGAAATTGTTTTTATTTCCCTAAAGAGGGAGTTTCTGTTATCTTCCATGCTTTTTTTGAGCCCACCTAGCACCTTGATAATCGTCATTCTGGACTCTAGTTCTGTCATATTACCAATGTCTGCTTTGATTAGGTCCCTAGCCATCATTACTGCCTCTTGTTCTTTTTTTCTTTTTTTTTTGTGGTGATTTTTTCTGCCTTGTCATTTTATGCAGATATGAATAGATGGATGAAAGAACAAGATACTAAAGTATAGCAATGACCCCAGAAAGATATACACTAACCCAATCAGAAGAGACCCAAAACTGAGGGGAGATTGAAGAGGGGAAAAAAAAAATAAAAAAAACAACAAACAGGCAAAAAACCCCACAAACTAACGAAAAATAAATAAAACAAAACCCTATATCTATCTATATCTACATCTCTCTCTCTCTCTATATATATATATATCCTCTATTTCTGTTTCTGTATCTATCTCTGTCTCTGACTCTATCTCTACCTCTATCTTTATCTATTAGGCTGGTGAATTGAACAGACGCTATACGTATACAAAAAATAAGGTTAAATGCAATGAAGGGATAAAATATGACTACAACAATGAAAATTTTAAAAGATTTAAAAAAGGTATTGATAAGATATAATAGTTAAAAAACATTAAAATAGGAAAGAGGAAAAAATTTAAAAGAAAAGAGTAAGAAAAAAATAAAATTCAAAGAATTTAACTTTGAATGACAAAAGAATCATGAGGAAAAGGCCATGAATTCTCTGTGTTGCTTTCCCTAGCTCTCGAGTTCCATAATTCTCAGCGATCAGTGAACTTGGTCTTGGCTGGATGTTCTTGCTGATCTTCAGGGGGAAGGGCCTGTTGCTGTGATTCTCAAGTGTCTTTGCCTGAGGCAGAATTGCACCACCCTCGCCAGGGGCCAGGCTAAGTAATCAGGGCAGGTTCGCTCTAAGGAGCTTTTGTTCCCTGAACGCTTTCTGTACAGCTTTGGAGGGCGGGAATGAAAATGGTGGCCTCCTAATCTCCTACCTGGAGGAACTGATTGCTCAGGACCTCACTCCTCAGTGTGTCCTCAGAGAAAAGCAGTCAGTCCCTCCCATCTCCCTGGTCTCCAGCCACACTCTGAGCTCACCGAGCCTGTTACTGAGCATTTCTATCTCTGCTGCATGACCCAGTTTGGAGTCTCCAAACCCAGCAGATTCCTGTGGTGTGTCCCTATACCACTCTTCCCAGGGGAGTAAGGGGGGGCGTCTCCCGAATCTGCCACTTTTGGGGTCCCTGCTCAAAGAGTAGTGGCCCAACTGTGCCTTGGATCATGGGTTATGGCAACCCCGAGCTGAGAACCCACTCCTCAGCTCTGTCTCTGCAGCCGGCTTCCCTGCTCCAATACCTGAGAGAACCGCCACACTTAGGCACCCCTGGTCTTTCTGTGACCTCAAGGGTCCTTCGACCACAATGTTCCAGCGAGAGTTCCACCCCAAACTTAGCCACTGGAGTGATGTACCTCCATGGAGCAGACTTCTAAAAGTTCTGATTTTGTGTTCTTCTGCTCTGTCTCTTGCTGGGAGCTGGCTGATGGAGGCTCCCTACCACCACGATCTATCTTCCCAAATAACGCCTTGGATTCACTTCTCTACATGTCCTATCTTCCAGAAAGTGGTCACTTTTCTGCTCATGGAATTGTTGCTATCTTTTCTTTGATCTCCTGTTGAGTTTGTAGGTGTTCAGAATGGTTTGATAACTCTCTAGTTGAATTCCTGGGACCAGACAAGATTTAGGTCTCCTACTCCTCCACCTCTTGCTCCCCAAAACCTATCTTTGCCTTGTTTTTAATCTTTGGGAGAGTATGATCTATCTATGGGTGTTTTTGTACATACCCTTTATTAGGATGAGGACATTCCATTCGATAGAGATTTTTATCCCTGTGGAGAGATTTTATCAAGAATGGTTGTTGAATTTTGTTAAATGTGCTTACTGCATCTATTAAAATAATCATATTGTTTTTATCCTTCAGTCTCAATATGAATTACATTAATTCAAACATAATTGATTTTAAATGTTAAACCAACTTTGCATTTCCAGGATAAAATCAATTCAGTTATGACATATTAAGAATTTTACATATTGTTAAATTAGATGTGATAGTATTTAATTGAGGATTTTCACATTTGTATTCATTAGGCACACTGGCCTGTAGTTTCTTAACTTGTGATATATTTGTCTTGTATTCATTAGGCATACTGGCCTGTAGTTTTCTTTTTTTTTTTTTTAATTTTTTTTTAAAGATTTTATTTATTTATTTGACAGAGAGAGAGAGAGATCACAAGTAGGCAGAGAGGCAGGCAGAGAGAGAGGAGGAAGCAGGCTCCCTGCTGAGCAGAGAGCCCGATGTGGGCCTCGATCCCAGGACCCTGAGATCATGACCTGAGCCGAAGGCAGAGGCTTTAAACCGCTGAGCCACCCAGGCGCCCTGGCCTGTAGTTTTCTTAATTTGTGAAATATTTTTCTATTACTAGTACCAGGGTAATGATGATTTCAAGCAATTAGTTGGGATGTGGAACTTCCTGTTATATTTTGGAGGAATTTGTATAGCATTGGTATTTTTTCTTCCTTAGATGTTTGGCAAAATGATGATGATATCCTGTAGCTTTCTTCATAGACAGTTTTTATAAATTTATTTAATTGATGTATAACTGTTCTTACTATTTCTTTTGCATTGTTAAAAGACTATGTTTATTTCATCAAATTTTCAAATATATGAACAGAATTGTTTGAAATAATTATTTACTCTATTTTTTAAATATTTAAAAAATTTCGTTTGAAAGAGAGTGAGAGAGAGAAAGAACACAAACAGGGTAAGGGGCAGAGGGAGAAGCAGGCTCTCTGCTGAGCAGGTAGGCCAATGTGTGGCCCAATGTTGGGCCAAATCCTGGGACTCCAGGATCATGACCCAAGCCAAAAGCAGATGCTTAACTGATTAAGTCACCCAGGAGCCCCTAATTCTTTTTTTTTTTTAATTTCAGCCTCATTGAGGTATATTGACACATAAAATTGTTATTTAAGGTGTACATTGTGGTAATTTGATATACATATACACTATGAAAGAATTTTCCCACCTAGCTAATTAATATTTCCATCACATCACATATTTATCTTTTTTAAAAGATTTTATTTATTTATGTGCCAGAGAGAAAGCACAAGCAGGCAGAGTGGCAGGCAGAGGCAGAGGGAAAAGCAGGCTCGCTGCCGAGCAAGGAACCTGATGTGGGACTCAACCCCAGGACCCTGGGATCATGACCAGAGCTGAAGGCAGCTGTTCAACCAACTGAGCCACCCAGGCATCCCACATATTTATCTTTTTGTGATGAAAGAAGCTCTAAGCAAATATCAGTTATTTAATACAGCATGATCAACTATATTTACCATATTTTACATTATGTCTTCAGTCGTTTTTTACTATTTTTTTACTATTTTATAGCTGAAAGTTACTACCCTTTTACCAAACTCTCCCTATTCACACCTCCCAAACTCAGCTCCTGACAACCATTATTCTATTCTCTGTTTTTATAAGTTTGACTTTTTAATCTTTTTGATTTATCTTTATTTTTTAGATTCTACATATAAGCGATACCATGTAATACTTGTCTTTTTTACCTGACTTTTCACTTGGCATAATGCCCTCAAAATTCCATTCATGTCACAAATGGCAGGATTTCCTTCTTTCTCATGGATAAATAATATTCCATATATATCACATCTTCTGTATTCATTTGTCCATTGATGGACATTTAGATTGTTTCTATATCTTAGCTACTGCAAATAATGCTGCAGATATCTATTTTCTATCTGGCTTTAATTTCATTTGGGTATATAAGCAGAACTAGAATTGTTAGGTCATATGGTATTTCTAATTTGAATTTTTTAAAAAAAGTTTTGAAGAGAGCACCTGGATGGCTCAGTCAGTTAAGCATCTATTGGTTTTGACTCAGGTCATGATCTCAGGATCATGAAATCCAGCCCTGTTGGGCTCCACACTCAGTGGGAGTCTGCCCAAAGATTCTCTCTCCCTCTCCTCCTTCCCCGACCTGACCCCTTCCTCCACCCGACCCCTTCTCCCACCCTGCTCTCTCTCTCTCAATCTCTATAAATAAGTAAATAAATAAATAAATAAATAAATAAATAAATAAATAAGTTTTAAAAAAATTTTTTGAAGACTGTCTAATATGTTTTCCACAGGTGTTAGGCCAATTTACATTTCCATCAATAGTGCACAAGTTTCCTTTTCTCTACAATCTTGCCAGCACTTGTTAAGTCTTTTCTTCCTTTTTTTAAAAAAAATTTTGATAGTAGCCATTCTCACAGGTGTGAAATGATATCTCACTGTAGTTTTGATTTGTATTCCCCTAATGAATAGTGATTTTGAACACCTTTTCATGTACCAGATGACCATTTGTATGTCTTTGGGAAAATGTCTATTTAGTTTCTCTGAGCATTTTAAAATTGCATTGCTTGTTTTTTTGCTATTGAACTGTATGAGTTATTTATGTATTTTGTCTATTAACCCCTTTTCAGATATATGATTTGCAAATATTATCTTTATTTAGTAGGTTGCATTTCAATAAATGTTGAGGGGTTTACATCCTATGTTTTTCTTTTAGAAGTTTTATGGTTTCAGGTCTTACACTCAAGTCTTTAATCTATTTTATGTTGATTTTTTGAGTGGTATAAGATAAGGGTCCAGTTTCATTCTTTTGCATTTGACTGTCCAGTTTTACCAACACCATTTATTGTATAGACAATTCTTTCCCCATTGTACTTCCTTGGCTTCCTTGACAAAAATTAATTGATTATATATGTGTAGGTTTATTTCTGGTATCTCTATTCTTTTACCTTTACCATGTGTCTGTTTTTATGCTGATTCATATCTAAAAATATATAGTGTGTATATGTAGTGTATATATAGGATATATAAAACAGAAGTTCTCTTCTTTAACTCATGTGATTTTGTATCATTTTGTACAGATTCAGACTCTATTGAATAAGAAATACACTCTTAGGAAGACCTGAAATATTTTTTCTTCTTCTGGGAGACAATTGCCATTTGATACTAGAAAATGACCTGTTTTCCTCATTAGAGACTCTTCTTTGATCAGTTTGATTTTTTATAATTAGAATTCAAAACACAGCCTTCACCAAGGGTCACTCCTGGCCTGCCTGGGCATTGCTTTCACTTAATTTTTTTCTTTAGATGACAAGGAGGCGACTCAAAAGGAGTAAAGATTTTGTTGCTTCTGTAAAAGCATTAATTTGCTTCCAATAACAGATGGTTCTCTGATTCACTTCTCTTTGTTTTAGAGTGTGGATAATTATACTGGAAATATCAAAAGAAGACAAAGTTATCTTCCTTATCTTTTTTTTTCTTATCCAGACTAGCAGGAGGCAAGTATATTAATTCTTAAGATGGCAATTACTAGTGATAAAACATATAGCAAGCATGGGATTCATATATAATATAGAAAATAGACACCTGATTTTTTCCTTTCATTTATATTTGGCAGGGAGATGTTGGAAACTCTAGTGTACGTAATCCATAAGTTTGAAGAAAAACACAGCCTTTGGAGTCTTCAAAAAAAATTTCTAGTGGTGTTCTTTTTTCTGTATTTGTATGGGTAATCAATGTTTTAAATTATATGCATGTTAACAGTTTCCCTTCATACATATATTTATTGGCTCCTCTTCCCCCTTCCTATTTCCAAAGTAGAAATGACTGCAACTTGATAGAAAGATAATAAATATTTCATATAAAGAATAATTATTTTCATAGACTTCCAAATATTTTTTTAAAGGGAGCTTGACAAGAGCAGTTTTGATGTCAGTTTAGGAGCTAGCACTTTACTTGAACGGATTTGAGACTGAGAGGAGGGGGATTGCAAAGAGTGAGTAACAAAAAAATTCTTTTGAACTTTGCTATAAGGGGATGCAATAAAGCAGGCTGGGCTCTGGACTAGAATGTGCAAGTCAGAAGCTTCTGAAAGCAGAATGCTTGCTTGGGTTGCTGTGTGTGGGGTGTGTGTGTGTGTGTGTGTGTGTGTGTGTGTGTGTGTGTGTTTTCCTGGCACAAGTTGATGAATGGGTTTATTTATTTATTTTTCTAAACATGAGATAGATTGCTTTTATAGACTACTAAAAGTTGGTAGAAGAGTCAGAATCTTACCCAAAGATAAGCCCATTTCCCCAAAGATTCCTGTTAGTGACAACATTTTGGTATATCTGAACATCAAGCCCTAAATATGTTTTTGGGTTTTTTTTAATATTTTATTTATTTGACAGAGAGAGAGAGATCACAAGTAGGCAGAGAGGCAGGCAAAGGGAGAGGGGGAAGCAGGCTCCCTGCTGAGCAGAGAGCCAGATGCATGAGGGGTTCCATCCCAGGACCCTAAGATCATGACCTGAGCGGAAGGCAGAGGTTTAATCCACTGAGCCACCCAGGTGCCCCAAGCCTTAAATATGTTTTAAAGACTGTGGTGCACTGCAACTCATTAGCCCCTCCAAAAAGAATGGAGATGATTTGAAGTTAGGTTATGTTAAGGAAGCAGGTGATCGTCATATTCTTGGAATTTTTACCCTCTAAAGCACAAGAGTCTTCTGGTAAATACAAATCGCCTGGGGCCAAAAGTGGGGCCCTGAGCAGAGTTTAAAGGATGCAGGCGATTAGACAGAGCAGAACCCTTCCTCCTGTGTTCTGTTAGATACCCCACACCTGAATCAGCATTCCTATCCCTGTTTTATTTCTCCAGACTCTTTTCTTTTTTTAAGTAGGAGCAGCTTTTAAAGAAAGAAGTAAAGAAAGAGAGGGGTTTCATAGTGTCTTCAGACTTTTTATGTCAAATGAGTTTATGTCAAATGTGCTTTGAACCATTGCAGTGTATAACCCAGATAAAAACAATTCAGCCTGGTGAAAGAGGTTCTTAATTTCTTCTCTTCCTCCTTATTTGTAGTGTCAACAGATCAAAGGGCAATTGTATTCCAAACCCAAATCTAAATATCTAAAATCATTCATGTTTCTTTTTACTGCTCATTATCTTGCAAAATTATAACTAATAGAGATGCAGTCCTTTCATTTGATTTTGCTCAGAGGGAAAACTCACTTATGGAAATAAAAATATTTTTCCAATACCAAGTAGAGTAAAAACCTAATATTCCCTCACCTACTTTATCGTAAGCAAAGGAATCAAATAAATTTAAATTAGAATCAAAGATTTTAGGACATTCAGGGACCTTAGAGATGGTTCTGTTAAATGTTCTCAGTTCAGAAATTAGAAAAATGTGGCTTGAATATAGCAGGAGACTTGTCAAGGTCACATAGAGTATTCTGGCAAAGTGACTGGAGAACCCTGGTGACTGTCCACTAGCCCAGTGTCCTCTTCTCTATGTAATGCTGCCTTTTTTAGTGTTACAAGGGTAAGAGGCCAGGACACCAGCTTCTCTAGCTGGTAAGTAGCACTTAACAATGGATAAAGGATATACAGTAATTGAATCCATTGTGCAGTGAAAGTAGAAACCTCTTGTGAAAAACTGGGAAGTAAAATGAGTGAAAAAAGCAACTATCCCACTTGCTGTGGCAGAGGACAGGAAGAATGAAATTGACCTTATTTATCTATTTAAAGAGTGAAGACAGAAACTGCAATGAGAAACAACACAGCAAGAACTAATGTTTGAATCATTTTAGAAAAATGTAATTATTATGCGTTGTGGATGACTTTTTGCCTTCTGTGACATTTCTGACATTGTAGTCAATAAATAAAAATTGTGCTGACAGAAAGCTCATGTGGTAAATCATGTAATTTACAAGACAGTAAAATATGTCATGATACTGCATCCAGTACTTAACCAAGAGTTTCGACAACACATAAATCTTACCCTACTTTGATGTAATCATTGTCTTGTTTCATGGTAGGCTTTTCAACTGTAGCTGAGCATTCATGATTGCTCTTGTAATAAGTACCATTTTTCTCCTCCATTTCTCCCTTCGCCCCAAGAAACTGTATCTGGAAAGTGCTAAAAATTTGAAGCCTCCAGGAAATTGTCTTGAAACTAGAAACCAGCAGGAAATTGACCTGAATACACTATAGCCAACATCCTAAATATTGTTTAAAACATATTCCTTTATAAGAGCAATAACATTTTTCATAAGTACAATAGCATTCATATTCAAGCTACTAAACTGTGTACATAGAAGTTGGCCTCTTGCGTGATCTCATCATAAGTTATAAAACAGGGAAGTTTGTCCTTTTTATAGGATGAGGAGTTCATCTGCAGAGCATGTTTATGATAATTGTTGAATATTGCAACTGTCCCTAAAAGCCTGCTCAGTGTCTGTGCTGAGAAATTTCTACCGAAATTCTGATTCCTTCAAAAAGCATTTAAGATGCTTTGAAGAAAATACTTTTTGGTCTATTTATTTCCTCCTCTATTGAGCTTTTTGCCTTGATTATAATTTATTTTTCCAACAGGAGCATCTTTAGCACTGCTCCTAAGTACAGTGGTCTCCTGCAGAGATCCTAAAACTGGCGTTTGGAGTTTGAAGTTTTCTCTCACATAAATAAAGAGAAAAATAGTATCTATCCAGCCCTTTTAAAAAATGTAACACAAACCCTCACTTTATTTGATTCTGAAGTTAAATTGGTTAAACTCTTGTGTAACCTTCCCTTTTGAAGTCTCGGATTTTACAGTCAAGGGAACTCGCGAGGTTGCCCTTTGTATACCATCTTCAGGTTGCCCTTCTCCAGATGGAATTTTCTCTTTCACCCGGCACGCCATAATCACATGTTTTGCTCTTTAGGTAGCTTTACTTTGCATCTGCCGTCTGGTGCCTGCTTCGCCTCTCTTTACAACACCTAAGGGTGTATATGACTTTGAGCAGTAACTCCCAATGCACTTCCATCCTAAGATACTACATATAAATGGAAGGAAATGTAAATGTATCAAGAACAGGAAGGGAAGCTATATATCTGCCTCAGGTATAAAAGAGGCATGTTTTATATAACCATTTCCACATCCCCATAAATATTTCTATATTGCAGAAATGTATATGCTCTCTATGCAAGGAGTGTACACAAAATATGAAAATTAGTGTTTTTTTCCCCCAGGCCCTTGTGCTTTTGAGTAAAATAATACATGAAAAAGTGACTCTAACTAGCCTCTGTTTTCTCACTTTATCCAAGGTATCAATCATTTTTGGTAGTGCATACAAAGACAGTATTTAAAAATTAGTCTCTAGTAATATCAGGGTTTTATTTTTACTTATTACTTTTTATGACTTTAAGAGTAATACATATGTATCAAAAACTTTTAGAAAATACAGTATAGAGAGGACATAAAAATCATCTGTACTCTCTGACCATTTTCACTCTTAACATTTTTACGTATTACTGCAAATAAGTGGCCATTTAATAAAATTGTGAGAGTATTGTACACATGGTTTTGTTTTCCATTATGGGCTATCATAAGCTCTTTCCTATATCATGAAATAGTCTTGTAATTTTCAGGTTGTTTTCAATTTTTCACTACTGTAGGAAATGTTAAGAGTTCTATGCTTTAAAAAAAATCCTACATTTAAATACCTCTGTAGATCTGTTTCCTTAAGTCTGTAGATAAATTGCAAAGTTAAAACATCTTTTCTTCAAATATATCAATTTTCCATTCTAATTATACCTTTGTTTTTACCACATTGTGATAAAAATACAGTGATATAAAGAAAATATAAAATGATTACTGTCTATAAAAAACTTTCCTCTTACAGAAAGTTAATGTAAGCCTAGTTCAACATCTTGTTAAGTGTGCGGAACTAGGAGTATTGGGAATTTAACAAGGTATACTGAAATAATAACAGATGGTCACCAAAGTACCTTATAGTGCAAGAGGATTCTGCTAGTGACAGAAATTTGAGAGGTTTGGAACACAGTAACTGCTCTGAAGAGTAGAGGAACCAGTGAATCTTGCTGGCAAATGGGAAGGAGAAATGAAGGAGACAAGAATGCTGGAGAAAGAAGAAACCGCTTTAAAAAGTGCTATGGACAATTTGGTGCAATTATGGGAGGGAGAGAGCAAGTAAAGGAAAAAAAAAAAGATGTGAGAATTTGAAATGTGCCCAAAGCAAAAACAAAAGCAAGAAAAAACAAACAAAAAAACCAAAACAACAACAACAACAACAAAAAGGCCAAAAATCAACCTGTGTAGAAAGTGGTGGGGTTATCCTAGGAAATAATAGATATGTACTGTGGTAGTGGTGATCAGTAGGAGAACTTGGGGTGAAGGGTAGAATTCCCCTTCAACTAGTTAAGTTTCTCAAAGGAAGAGGAGCCTTACCCAGAAGAACCATTTTAAAAAATAATAAATAAATTAGTTTATGACTGTAACAACAAAGGAGAAATCCTAAGAAGAAAAAAATATGTGAAATATCACCAACACCATCCTTTAGATATATTTTTTCTTTGCTTTATAGAGTAGTCACAAAAAATGTTACTATAAAGAGGAAAATATAAATCAGTGTTAATAAATATAAATAATGGTATTTATAAAAGAAGAACACAAAATAAATACAAGAACTTAAGTGGAGAGATACCCAGACATTGTGAATGTGGTGACCTGACTATAGAGGAAAATAAATCAAGGACTAATGAAACTTACATAAAAAAAACAGATAAAGAAAAAAAAATTTAGAAATGAAAATTAAATATAAAGAAGTCAAGGAAAAATAAACACTACAGAAACTGTGAAAAAGGAGATAGAGGTTGTATGTGAGAGAGATGAAGGGGAATAGAATTATGAAAGTCAAGTTAAAAAAGATTAGAAGGAAATGATAAGAAAAATAGTCATTGGAGACCCAGTATATGCAAGACTGGAGTACCACAAAAAGACAAAAACAAAAAAACCCCCAAAACAACAAATTCTGAAAATCTGGTTATTTGTAAAATCATGAGATTGAAGAAGACAAAAAACTGAAAGGGAATGCTGTTTTATAAGAAGAATCACCTCATAAAAAACAGTCCTGAGATACCTCCTGATAAAATTAACTTTAAAAATAAATAATGATATTTTGTGTATACACGAACACAGCAGACACAACTAATATAAGAATGAAATGTAGATTGGNCTGGTACTGTACTTCTTTCTTTGACCAGTGGAAGATTAAGTGGCTGAGCAAAACGTGGTTCTTAAGGGGTAGATGGAGAGGACTGGATTTGGAAAAGTTTAAAAGGGCAGGGACTAATGGTAGCTGAAGACTCCAATGAGGAAGCATACCTAGGAGCTTACAAACATAGTCCTGCTCTTATTGGGGGTGGGGGTTTTTGGGTTAGGGGACCAAAAAGTTCTCCTTCTACCCAATCCTAGAAATAAGAGGTGGTAGAGAACATAAAGTATGGGTGTTGCTTGAACAATGGCCTCTTTTGTTATTATAAACAGGGCAAGAAACCAGGAAAGTCAGTAGAGAACCCAAGCTACCATTCAGAATCTGAAAGAAACATGGCAGCTTACAGCAGTATTCTAAACCCTAAAGTTTGGCTCAAGGCATCTCATGTCGAACATTGCTACCTGGCTCCTCACCCATATTATTTTATTTTCTCTGAGTCATTAGTCAATTATAGCTATGCTTAGAGGAAAATCTATAGCCTTATATGCATGTATTTAATAAAAAAAATTTGAAAATCAATGATCTAGGCAACTATTTCAAGAACTTAGGAGAATAGTTGCATAAAACATATTTGAGGAAGCAGACGTCAGATTTACTACACAAAGAAAACAATTGTTTTGGAGTTACTCAGAGAACTAAAGTAAGACATGAACAGAGACAAGAAAATAATATATGAAGAAAATGATGATATAAGACAGTACTAATAACAACAGAAAATTTAAAAAGAAACTAAAAAGAAATTCTAGAGCCTAAAGTATAATAACTGAAATGAAAAATACAGTACAGAGAATCAAAACCAGGTCTATAGAAGCAGCAGAGTAAAGAATCAATTGTCCCATCTTCAGAAGTTCAACTTCTGAAGATGGGACAATTGATTCTACTGAGTCTGAAGAACAGGGAGAAAAGTGAACAGAGCCAATGATATCTGGGAAATTATCAATCAGACCAGCGTATGTACTGTGGGAATCCCAGAGATGGGGGCGGAAAGATTATTTGAAGAAAAAACAGCTAAAAACTTCCTAAACTTGATATAAGTTTTAAATCTGTGAATCCAAGAAGCTGAAATAACTCTAAATATGATAAACCCAAAGAGACCTTTAAGAAGTAAAGATTTTAAAAAGTAGTAAAAAAATCTCTCAACAACAACAAAAAAAAAGACCTGGAACAAACAGATGACTTCGCTGAGGAATTCTACTTAACTTTTAAAGAAGAATTAACATCAACCCATTTCAAACTTTTCAAAATAATTGAGGTTGAGAGGACATTTCCTGTCTCATACTGTAAGGTTAGCATTATTCTGATATTAAAGCCAGAAAACGACATCACAAGAAAAAATATATTTTAATAGAAATTATGAATACAAATGCAAAAATTCTTAACAAAAATTAGCAAATTGCATATAACAACATATTAGAAAGATTACTCACCATGTCCAAGTGAAATTTATCCTAGGAATACAAAAGTACTTCACCATAAGAAAATCAATGTAATATATCACAATAATAGAATGAAGGAAAATTCCACATGATTATGTTAATTGATGCAGGAAAAACTTGACATAAATTAATACCCTTTCATGATAAGGGAGACAACTAGAATTTGAAGGAAAATTTTACCCTTTGCCATATAAGGCAACTGATATAGGACAAAATTTCCAGAATACATCATTAATTTAAAAAAATAATCTCAAAGCACTTTGTATATTATCATACTGTTTGTGAAGGAAAGGGGGAAATATAAAATATATATGTAGTGGAAAAAGTTAGTAGAGGAGTCAGGTTTTTCACTGTGTATTATTTTATATATTTAAACTTTGAATATATCACCTATTCAAAGTAAATTTAAATAAAAATTAAATGCCAAGTTATATAGGGCTGGGCTAAATGCTGCCTTCTCAGTGAACCCTTTTCTGACTTCCCATGCAGTTAATTTTCCTTCTGCTCTATGCTCTCACAGTATTTTGTCCAGTCCTCTACTTTCACATACATCCCCTTGAATTGTAATCTACTTTTTTTTTCTTCCTGGAATTTGGATATCTCGAGAGAGAGGACTAGAGCTCAATCACCTCTCTATCTTAGTGCCTACTACTGCCTCTGACATCTGAGAGCTACTTAATAAGTTTTGGTTGAAAATGAATGAATGAATAGCCCTAATTTATTGATTCTTTGGTCAAAACTATCAACCTGCTACAGCTCCATTGTATGAATAGTGAAGCTTTAATTCCAATACTGCTACTTTCATTCAGCACTGACATGAACAATCAACTATTTTCCATTCATTCGACTTCCCTTGCAACTGTTCTAGCCTTCTGTGATGCAGACATATGCCAACGCTTTCTGCATAGCCCTCATTTATATGCATCTGATCAAAATATTATTTTCTGGAAATCATTTTCTGAGTATGATTCCTCATCTAACACTGCTTGGTCTGTGCCTCCTGAAACGAGTGGGTGAGGATATGGACAAGTTCTTCCTGTCAATTTTCCAGCTAAAACAGGCACGATGAGCCCAGAAAGCTGAGCCACAGCTGGGGCAGACTGTTTCCATGTGGTTGTGGGATGAGAAGGGGCATCAGGCAGCTGGGGTTATGGGCATCATGGAAGATCAGCAAACTGACACCTAAACAAAACAGGCAGCTTGATGAGGAATGGCTATCCCAGCCCCAGATTCAGTGCCGCTTTTTCTCCTAGTCATTATTGTCTCTAGGGCTTCTGCTATGCCATCGCCATTACTGTTTCCAGTGATTGTCTTTTCTACAGACTTTGTATTAGAGAAAAATGCATTTGAGTCATAATCATTTTCTTAATGTTGATAAACCCACATGATCATGTTGTAAGAGATATGGTCAGAGATTAGAAAGGCCAAAACTATAGAGGGTTTTGGATGTGGGCCTGAATAATTTCCTTGTTTGGTGTAAATGAGTGTTGGGATATGACAGAAGGATTTTTTAAAAAGAATTTATTTATTAATTTGACAGAGAGAGAGAGAGAGAGAGAGAGAGAGAGAGAGAGAGAGANGAGAGCACAAGCAGGGGGACCGGCAGAGGGAGATGGAGCAACAGGCTCTCCGCTGAGCAGGAAGCCCAATGGGGCCTCCATCCCAGGACCTGGGGATTGTGACCCGAGCCAAAACCAGACACTTAACTGACTGAGCCACCCAGGCAGCCCCGATGGAAGGATTTTAAGCAGGAATGATGATATCATCAGATTTGTGCTCAAAAAAGTAAATCTGAAAGTATACACAGGCAGTATAGATGGCTTACAAATTTGAGATAGGAGCACCAGCTAAGAGACTATTAAACTAGTCCAGATAAGAAGCCATGAGAGCTTAAATTAGGACAATAGAAGGCAGACTGATATTTCTATTAAAATCAATAGTTTTCATTTGGCAGGTATTATATAATTAGTTCAATATTTTCACAGAATCTGCACGTACTTCAGTAGTCCTGCAACCTAACATGCATTGTAGAAGGAGGGCTTTTAAATCATGTGTTGCCAGATATCATCTTCAGAGTTTCTGGGGTGAGCCTAAGCACTTGCATTTTCAGGTTTCCCAGCGATATTAATGCTGCTGGTCCAGGGACCACACTTTGAGAACTACTGGCCTATTTGAGTTCTTTTTGAAAATCAAAATTATTTAAAAGAAAGTAAATATGAATTTCATTTTAGTTCTAACACTAAGCAATTGTATAGCTATAGATAGATTCTTTTAATTTGGTAAGCGATGGTGTTCTGACCTGTAAATGAAGTGGTTGCATCTCTATATCCTTATCATCCCTCTGAAATTTGCAGGTATCTTATAAGTTAAATAAATAGGACATTATTTCTCTCTCTTTTTAAAGATTATTTATTTATTTATTTATTTGAGAGAGACAGAGATAGTGGCAGAGAGCACAAGCAGGGAGAAAAGTGAGAGAAGTGTCCCCGCAGAGCAGGGAGCCCCATGTGGGACTCGACCCCAGAACCCCAGGATCACGACCTGAGCCAAAGGCAGATGCTTAACCTATGGAGCCACTCAGGTGCCCTTGGCCACTATTTCCTAAGGAAAATATAAGAATTCTTAGTTTGGGTATAGAGATTATTCTATAGAAATAGAGAAACTATTGTATTTAAATCTCTCATTCCTAAGCATCGTTATCAGACAATTTCTGGATTCGGAAATTCTCTTACTCAGTTTTAGTGAAGTAATATTTTCCAGTTTGGGGATATTGGCGTATGTTCATAATAAGAAATGGTGCAGTTGAGCTTGAAGGTTTGGAAAATGCCCAGGTATGCCAGTCACAAAATCATCCTTATGACTGTGGCGTGCATAAGTCTGGCTAGTTGACAATGTAGTAGCAGGGTAATATGACCAGCAGATGCATTTATCTGATTTCAATGACTCTTGGGTTGAAAACCTCGTTTTCCTTTGACTCTCCTTGAATGCAGCTCAAGTAGCCTGAGGGATTTTGCAATATAAAGGGAAATGCCCAACAAGTTTTGGTGCATTTAAGAATCACTTAGCCTAAGCTATTTTTGACTGAGTGCAGTAGATCTGGGATAAGATTTCACAGGTCAATTTCTCTTCTCCACTGTCTACTGAAGTGTTACATGCTTCTGTTTTCTCAACTAACTAATGCAATGACACATGAATGATCTTTAGGAAATTGCTGTGGGTGTCAGAAACTCAGAAATTAAAATGATCAAGTTATGACCTGTGAAAAAATTTAGAAGTTAATTTCAGGTAACATAATTCTTTCTTTCCCCTTTTTTAAATACGTTTGTGGAAGGTATTACAACAGTCTCTCTATACCATGGGAGACTGGGGGAATAGTAGTTTTTATGAGAGAACTAAATCGGTTTGCCACACTAATCCAGTAATGGCCATATTCAATATCTGCCAAAGAATAACTTATTAGAAGTTTTAATTGATAAATGTTTCCAATAATGGATTTTTGTTAAATATTTGGCACGTGCCTGAAGTAGACCCTTTCTTTGTTTTAAAGATTTTATTTATTTATTTGACAGAGAGAGACAGTGAGAGAGGGGACACAAGCAGGGGGAGTGGGAGAAGGAGAAGCAGGCTTCCCGCTGAGCAGGGAGCCCAATGTGGGGCTCGATCCCAGAACCCTGAGATCATGACCTGAGCCGAAGGCAGATGCTTAACGACTGAGCCACCCATGCACCCCATGACCCTGTCTTATATGGTACGTGTGCACTCAAACTCTTTAAACCCCTAGGTACTCATCTGCAAATGGGAAAGCAAAGACACATGCAGATCACATGAATAATAAAAGATACTTTTTAACACCTGCTGCCTAATTTTCTTACATTCAATTTCTCTTCAGTCTGCTTTCCACATACTATCTGGACTTAATTTTGTGAAACATTAACCTGATTACCTAATTTTCCTACTGGAAAGAGATTTAGTATATTCACATTATATTATTGAGGAATATACACAAATGTCAAACTCTGATATTTGAGGCTCTGCCAATTTTGGTTCATTTGATTATTTTAGTTTTATCATCTCAGACTTTCATATATTACAAAAAGGAAACTAAACTATCTATTGTTCCATGACCATCTTGTTTTTAACTCACTTTGGTGCTTTTGCATGGATTTTTCTCTCTACCTGGAATGTTCTTCATCAACCGTTAAAATTCTTCAAGATTTTGCTGAGACATCAACCCACATCTTTGTTATGCTTTTCCCAATAAATACAATTGGAGCTCAGTGCTCCTTGTTCAGTGATCTTTTTTATTTTGTCAAGTATCAAAGTAACTTATAAATATTTCTGACCTCCTACTAGACATTTAGTTCCACTGAAGGTAGAGGATCTCAACAGGATCTACGTCGCTGAAAACACTCGATACATATTGGCTGAGGTAAGTTAAATAGGAAATCAGTACATCCATCTTTGTAAACCATGAGCGTTCCATGATTAGTGTTACATATAACAGTCTAGGAAAAATATTACCTACTGCTTACACATCTTTAATTTATGCTTACCAATTCACTGAACAGCATTCTTATTTATGCTACGAGTAAACTAATTATTGTACAGCAGACCTACATTCAATACCTTAAAATAAGTACAGAATGTCTTCTATGTGCAGTAAACAAAAGAGAAATGCAGAAATATGCCCATGTCTGAATAATGTGGATACATATATATGTATGTTTTTCAAACTCTTTTCTGAGCTATAAATATTGCTAAAAACAATAATTATGAAAGGGTACCATCTGCTATGCATAGGATGGGTTACTAAACACTTTTTTTAAAACAGAACTTCTGCATAGCTTTAAAATTAATTCCACTATTTACTAGCTGTGTAATTGAGCAAGTTATTTAAGTGTTCTTAGTTTCATTCCCCTCAGCTGTAAAATGGGAACACTAATAGCACTGATTTCATATTGTGGATGTGAGGTTTGTACGGCAAGCACATACACAGACATTTCAGTCTTGTGTCTGGGGACATCATACATAATCTGGAATTAATAGCTATTAATGATAACAGTGATTACTATTTTACTTTTATTAGCATAGAGTGGAGATTGGAATTTTTAATGCATCTTTTTTTGGAAATTATTCGTGAGCCAAATAATACTTTTCCGGTAGTTTAATTAACAACTAGCTGATCTGTATTACAGTTTACTGTTTCATTTTTTAAAAAAGATTTTATTTATTTATTTGTCAGAGAGAGAGAGCATAAGCAGGCAGAGTGGCAGGCAGAGGCAGAGGGAGAAGCAGGCTCCCTGCTGAGCAAGGAGTCCAATACCGGACTTGATCCCAGGACACTGGGATCCTGACCTGAGCAGAAGGCAGCTGCTTAACCAATTGAGCCACCCAGGCATCCCTACAGTTCACTGTTTCATATGGGTTTTACTAAAAAGGTAAAGTCACCTCCTGAACATAAAACATATTTATGAAAACCAGAACTTATTTGACAATCAATCCTGTAAAATTCTGAGACTATATTAGTTTTATTTATAACACAAAACAGTCATGATTACTTTTTCTTCTTCTTTTTTTTAAATTTTATTTTTATTCTTTGCCTAAGGGGTACAGGTCTGTGAATCATCAGGCTTACATCTTTCACAGCATTCACCAAAGCACAAACCCTCCCCAATGTCCATAACCCATCCACCCTATCCCTACCCTCCCACCCCCCAGTAACCCTCAGTTTGTTTTGTGAGATTAGGAGTCTCTTATGGTTT